>OX439475.1:0-600000 GCA_949320105.2 Crepidodera aurea | reverse complement strand
TTTCTTTTTTGACGGAGGCTTTTGTGAAAAAAAAATGTCAATTTGAATTATGCCTATTATTTGATTTTCTAAACCTGTACCTATTTTGATAGGTTCCGTAAAAAAGTTATGAAAATCGCCAGTTGCTTTTCCTATCAATTTCCGATTTAATTGAGCCCGAATGTTTATAGAATGCTAATTAGCTCAGTTACCCGAGAAGCTCGCACAAAATGTGATCTCGATGAAACTTGGCAAGTACTTGAAGGGGTATAGATAATAAAAAAATTTTTGCTGCTCTAAAGTGTATGCTAACTTCACAATTTCGAAAAACTAATAGCACCACGTGAAAGAGCGGATAATTTTACTAAAAAATAATAGTTATTTAAAAAAAGAATTTGTATTACTATAAAAAAATTATTAAAAATAAGAAAGCAAATTCGAAAATTCTACGCGCGCTGAGCCGTTGAATATAAATATTCAGGCGAGGCGCTCGGAAAAAATAAAGTATCTTTGTCTAAAATGTACGCAAAAAAAAGGAAGCGTTTTCAAGAGGAGGCTCTAAGCCTTCTCAGGAAGTCATTAGTTTTTAATTTGTTTTTGTTTTCTCATAGAAAATTTGACCGGAAGTTATAATTTCTAAAATTCTCACTGATTTTTATAAAACTAAAGATAATCTATCGATAGAGGCATACCAAAAAAAAATCTTTGTACATTTATCATCAATATACTTTTACTTTTGATTTAAATATAATTAAATTCATGAATATTATCTCTGTTTAATAAAACTGATGTTTTAAAATGATCATTTTTTTTTACAACATTCATTCGAAGCTATTTTTATTTTCAAAATAGTGTTTATTTATTTATATAAATCAATTTCTAAATTATTTTGAACATTATTTAAAAAAATATTAATTTCTGATTTATATAAATACTATTTTGAAAATAAAAATTGCATCGAGCAAACACTTTGGAGCAGCAACATTTTGTGCAAGTTCAAACTCTCTGACAACTGAGCTAAACTTCAACTTAAAGGTGACACAACTCTAGATCTCGCATTTTTTTTTGGAAAATTAGAGAAACTAATTAATTTTTAGACCCTTTTTTTCTATTTTGCTTTCAGTATTATTGATATCGATTTAGACCTAAAAAAAAGTATGATAAAAATAAAAACTAACTTACCTAAAGTATATGAGACAGACAACAGAATGGAGCAGCATGTTTACGAGATGATATCCCATGGGTTCTAATTGCCAGAATAAATAGTTCCAACGAAACGTTAGAACGCAAAGAGGTCGAAAGGATTTGTGGCTTTGTTCCTGAAACAATAGAAAATCGGGTATTACTCCAACTGCGAATAAGAATTTAATTCTGTTTTGTGTTTTGCTCGAAATAGCGCAGGGTCTTTAGATATTTTCTCTTTCTATGTTTGCGTATATTAATATTTCATAAATTTAACCTCCGCAGAATTTAAATCAATTAAAAATTTAAAAAATGATAATACAATTAAGATTTTACCGGCAGATAAAGGTAACGCGACGGTTGTCATGAACAAAACAGATTATGATAACAAAATTAACGAAATTATTGAAAACGGTAGCTATTCAAAATTAAATAAAGATCCAACTACTAGTGTTGAAAACAAAATTTACAAAACTTTATATAAAAATAAAAAATTCCTAAGTGATAAAGAACGAAGATCTCTTACTTCTCATTATAGTAAACCTCCACATTTTTATGGTTTACCCAAAATTCATAAACAACAAATACCATTAAGACCAATAATAAGTTCTATAAATTCACCTTGTCAAAATTACAAATTCAGATATAATGGTTAGTTTTGATGTAGTCAGTTTATTTCCAAATGTTCCTGTCGATAAAACTCTTAATCTTGTGAGAAAAAAGTTGACAAGTGATAATACATTAATAAATAGAACTAAATTAAGCGTCTCAGCAATTCTAGAATTATTGGAACTATGTATTAAAACTACATATTTTCAATTAAATAGTGATTTTTATCAGCAAAATTTTGGCATGGCAATGGGTTCTCCTTTATCACCAAAATTGTGTGATATTTTCATGGAGGATTTTGAAATGGAAATTGTAAACAAACAAAATTTAAGACCTTCTGTCTGGTTTAGATATGTAGATGATATCTTTGCAATTTGGCAACACGATAGGGAAAATATTGATACATTTTTATATACTATTAATAATTCGGAACCTACTATTAAATTTACAATTGAAATTGAAAATAATAAAAAATTACCGTTTCTTGACGTACTAATACACAATAACAACAATTGTTTTGATACATCAGTTTTTAGAAAAGAAACACATACAAATAGATATCTAAATTTTAATTCAAACCACTCAATTTGTGTTAAACGAGGTATTGTCAAATCTCTTTCCGATAGAGCAAAAACAATTTGTTCAAATGACAATATCTTAAATAATGAATTATCACTTGTTAAATCTGTCTTGATTAAGAACAACTACCCAAGTAAATTTATAAATCGTGAACTTTACCGAGACATCAAAACTAAAGATCAAAATTTAAACCCCCCAATAATTCTTTCAAATATAGTAAAAATCCCTTATATTCCAAAATTATCCGAAAAAATTAGAAGGATTGACAATAAATTTAATTTAAAAACAGTTTTTCAAACTAATAATACATTAAAATCTTTAATAGTAAATACAAAACCTTTTAATGAAATTCAAAACACAAAAAATTGTATTTACAAAATTCCATGCGAATGTAATAAATTTTATATAGGAGAAACATCTAGACCTTTTCATATTAGACTTAATGAACACCAATCGTACATTAAAAATAAACAATTCGAAAAATCCAAAATATGTGAACACGCATGGGATTCTGGTCATAAAATACAATGGAATTTTTCAACTAGATTATTAAAAGAACCGAATAATTATAACCGCAAAGTTAAAGAAGCAGCATTGATATGCTTAAATAATAACGAATGTGTTTCTAATTGTTCGGTTGATATTTCAAAAATTTGGATACCTATTTTACAAAAAGAGTTAATTGCAGAAAGGATACCCTCTATATCGGGATAGTATCATAAGTTTTTATCTGGTTTTTTCTTATGATAATATTAATAAGAAAACTTCATTTATGACCAAGTATAAATTCTCTTATAATATGCAAATGCGCTATCCTTTCAAAAAAAAAATTCGTTCCCAGAAACGTCACAAAAATATGATTGAAACAGATTTTGACATCTTCAATCTCAAAATCTTATTCTATGTATACTATGTTGATGTCATATTTTTGCAAGATTATCAAGTGTTCTGTTTCTAGTAAATTTATTTATTTTATGTCATTTTGATAACGGCTTTCGATCTGGAAAGCCGAAACGTCAATAAAAAAACTTTTTTAACAACTAAGTGGTTTTAATCCAGTGGAAAGAGAGAGAAAATAAATGTTGTTTTAGTTCTTTGTTAAATTAATTTTACGGAAAATGAAAAATCGACAAAAATAATTTTGAGAAACAATTTTAAATTATTTTTTATTTTTTTACCACTCTATAAATAATATGAGGGTAGAAATGTCATCACCTAAAGTCCTATATAGTCTTTGCCTATATGTATCTACCTCAGAAACTAACTGGAATTGCCGCAGGCTTTTACCTCGCTGAGTAGATTATTCCTAAACTTTTTAATTGCATATCGAATGAGTTATTTAGAAATATTTAATTGCCAATCACCTCGTGCATCTCTAAATACAAACTGATTTTAATAATTTGTTGAATAAATTTTAATCATGAGAGTACACATACCCAAAATAATCAACCATTGTTCGTCGAGCTCGTTGTAATTTTAGTTAAATAGTATAATCGAATTGTATTATACAACTTGCAATACTGTTTGAAATTCAAATTTTAAATTTTATATATTCTGAATTGTGACCACGAAATAATTAAATAACGATGAATATTCCACAATTTTTTGAAAAGGTTTGAAATTAATTTAAAAATTTTATTTAAAAAATATATTATTTCCCGAATAATAGCAAAAACTAACAGAAAAACTGTCAAAAAATCTAAAACTACCAGACGTAGATGTACAGGGTCGCCACCAGGCATTTGTGGGCATGGGGCAAACACTTAGTCGCCCCCTTCCCCCCGTAGATTTAATGAGGTATCCTACTTACGGTACGGTGTAAGCAAAGGAACCAACCCAACTCCCCCTACATCTATTGGAATACACTTTTTTAATTGATTTAAGGAACATCAAATAAAAAGCGAGAACTTGTATGTTATAAAAGCTGAAAGATTTTTCACCAAAATTCGTTGTAAGTCTTCTTAATTAATATTTTGGTAAATAATTTATAAAACATTTTTTTTACGTTTGGGGATCTTAGAATATGCCCCCTCCCCCCCTGGTGGCGGCCGTGTAGATATATGAAAGGATATAAAGAAAAAATGTAGAAATGTTTTCGTGAAAATAGAATCTTGACTGGTTTCGATGTTTTGAAGACGCGAAGTGTCAAAATTAACAGTGCTGTTCCTAAAGTGGCGCTGGGAAACAGTAACAAAGCCTTCACAGGACACGATACTAGGATACGACAGAAGTCGATGCCATTGACAAACAAAAAAACACATTTAGTGAAAGGGAGGCTAGGAAATGTCTATTCAAAAATCTACCTTTGTAGAAAATATCTATTTTACCTTATAAAACCTAAATATTTTAAATATAATAATATAATTAGAAGCTTTATGTAAAGCTACAAGAATATCATATTATTTTCCTTAATTAATGTTCACTAAAATAATATGCTCTGCATTGCTGTATTGATTTAACAAAAGGTCTTTGTTTATTTTAAATAAAATGAACATTATAAATGAATACTGTTACCGTTACATTCATTTCATTTAGGATGTTTATACAACCATTATGTGGTTTTATATTAGGAAGTCAAAATCAACAAAAAAATTACTGAATGTAGAATTTAACTACATACATAATAAGGGACCAAAATTATCATTGAATGTAGGAAGTACGAAAAGAAAAGTTTGTATTTTTAGTTAAAATTTTGTTTAGAAAGTTGAAAGGTCGATGTTTTAAAATGTAAGCTATCGAAGTCGGGTTTTTGGTGTTACGTGCAATAATAATAATAATATTTATTCATCAACAGAGTAAAGAGAGTAAATAATACAATACTACAATAACTGGATTATCTATACTATCTGTTTTTAATATAGTTACTAAAGTAAAAAAGTATACAAATAAGAATAATTTTACAACTCTTTACATGAGACGATTAATACAAATCATATATTGAGATGAATAAGTCGCAGAGTGAACCCATTTAAGAAAACTTGTGCATGGGCAACTATGTGACATTCAATCCTGCAATATGTGGAGGTGGTTATGACAATGTTAGTGTAAGTGTAATATTAGGTTTTCAAAACAAATGTGGTATTATTACTATTAAAGAATTCACGGATATGTTCTCTGGCAATGGTTGGAAGAAAAGTATCTTGAAACAATTTTATTCCATTTCTTATAAAATATTATTACGACCAAACAAGCGTATACACTAGAATCTTGACATATTCTTAATACATACCAACCCAAAACAAATTGTTGTTGACCTTAGAAAATTCCAATAGCAAAATCTGCTTTTATTGCACCTACAGTTTGATAGTAAATTCTGTAACAACAACATTGTTCCGTGGAAGTATAGAAAATAAGCAGAGATAAAACTTTTCAATGATTAAAACGTAGTAAATTTAATTATAAACTTTATTTTCGACATGCTGCGGTACAGAAAAGTGCTCAAGAATAGTTCGACTATTCCGTTCGAGCTACTCCGGAATAAAATAATTGTTCGAAAGTAATTTAAACTTCGCGTAATATTTATATACTTCATTTCTTGTAGTTGTCACTTCGTCAGACACTCTCGTTTTGTTATCGTGTTTCCCACACAAAGTTTCGACGAAGAATACGCTGCGAAAGTACATCAAAAGTTTCTAAACTTTGAGCTTACCCTCCTGAGATTTGCATTTCTTTTAAAAAAATTTCTAATATCCTTTACATTCAAATGACTTCCAGGGCATTGTTGTTCTCAGAGTTTCCTCGTTAGAATACAACTACTGTCAAAGTTATTATTCGTACATGATGCAAACTTTAACTCGATGTGTTTTCTCTATGCAGTAGAGATCGATAAATCACCGAACAAGATTTTATATGTGCATACAGACTTGAGAACTGTTCAAACTACTACAACAAAAAAATATGATTGACGTGCGATTCGCAGCATTAGAAGAATATAAAGACTAATCATTCGGGCACACAATATTGAACAACCAAATGTACCAACTTTGAAGATAACTATCCTGCAACCTACAGAACGGGTGAAGTAGCTTAATAAGATTCAACAGAGAAATTATCGCAGAATGCGAATCCGTACAGTATATAAAGCAACATATTTGTACAACTGCTGGGGCTAAGGACCACAAGCTCAACAAATGACATGATACCGAAACTAATGGACTAGATGTAAAAAAGGGGGTGACCCTACGGCCTATTTCCACAGCGACCTTTGCAGATCTATTGTGGTTCCCCTGATAATTAGATGACTTGCGCGAGCTTCGTCCTTTTAAGTATGGTTAGGATCCCTAACAGTGGCCCTTCAACGTAGCTCTCTGCCTCTGGGCATTTCGTTCCCTTCTCTGAAAAACTTGTCCTTGCTATTCGGATAGAATATGGATTGAGATTTCTGCTTCTGTCTGGTAAAACCTGCATGTGGTTTCTTCTGCCAGACCTATGTTTTTAATATGCTTGTTGAGTTTACAGTGTCCTGTAAGCATGCCTACTAATGCTTTTACGGACCTTCTGTCCTTTCTTAGTAGATCTGCCGTGAGTTTAGGCGATGGTTTCTTGAGAAACATTTTTGGTTGCCTCTGTCCTGGGAATTGTTCCCACCAGCTTTGGGCTTGTTTTTCCACCCATTTGCTGATTGCTTTTTTAACTGTTGTTTTTGCTATATCGCAGAAGGGTTCTGGACCATGGAATGCCATTGACGAGCCTTGTCTGACCAGTTCGTCGGCTTTTTCATTTCCTCGATGCCCTTTGTATCCTGGAACCCATGCCAGGGTCACTAACTAATGGACTAGTAAAATGAAAGTGGAAACAATAAATTTACATTTCTCTCTCTTTCCACTATCAATACTCGAGAAGAAAAGTTCATTCCTCCTCGTTCGGCGCTCCATAAAACTGGAAAAGTTGCGAGAGAGAAAATGCACCAACGGAAAATACAAGGTTTCAAAGACTTCCATAAAGTTGGGAAACGTCTGTTTCGTCACATACTTCGGAAAATACGTTATCGTTATGGATACATTTATCAGGACCCTGCTGGCTGGCAGGGGAAGATCTGACTAGGTGAAAGTTGCTACAGGACATATATTTGAAAATAATATAGGGATACTATTGTGACATTGTTTTTATTTAGTTCAGGAGATCATATAAATATGTTATTATGAATATATTCAACTATATACCAGACAATGTCATTCTTTAATAAATTTGCGACATGGTCCTTTCTCGCTAAATAATCTAAACTTTTTTTTTTCCAATTTCTTTGTACCAGTTTTTTGCGGTCTTCAAAATGACACCTATTGAATGGGATTCGTGATCTTTTTGCCATACTGGACTTGAACAGTTACCAGTTATGGAATTGTTGAATACACCACAGTATTATGGACAAATTTTCCTGTTAAAATGGTGCTTCAGCTCGGACAACCAATAGGAGTATTTACAAACTTAAAATAAGAATTTTAAATAGTATGTATATTTCTCTCTCTTTCCACTGGATTAAAACCACTTAGTTGTTAAAAAAGTTTTTTTTTTATTGACGTTTCGGCTTTCCAGATGGAAAGCCGTTATCAAAATGACATAAAATAAATAAATTTACTAGAAACAGAACACTTGATAATCTTGCAAAAATATGACATCAACATAGTATACATAGAATAAGATTTTGAGATTGAAGATGTCAAAATCTGTTTCAATCATATTTTTGTGACGTTTCTGGGAACGAATTTTTGAAAGGATAGCGCATTTGCATATTATAAGAGAATTTATACTTCGTCATAAATGAAGTTTTCTTATTAATATTATAATAAGAAAAAACCAGATAAAAACTTATGATACTATCCCGATATAGAGGGTATCCTTTTTGCAATTAACTCTTTTTGTAAAATAGGTATCCAAATTTTTGAAATATCAACCGAACAATTAGAAACACATTCGTTATTATTTAAGCATATCAATGCTGCTTCTTTAACTTTGCGGTTATAATTATTTGGTTCTTTTAATAATCTAGTTGAAAAATTCCATTGTATTTTATGACCAGAATCCCATGCGTGTTCACATATTTTGGATTTTTCGAATTGTTTATTTTTAATGTACGATTGGTGTTCATTAAGTCTAATATGAAAAGGTCTAGATGTTTCTCCTATATAAAATTTATTACATTCGCATGAAATTTTGTAAATACAATTTTTTGTTGTTTTAAATTTTTAGATGTTTGCTACAAATAAATTTTTTTCATCACATAATTTATATAGTAGTGCCGGCGAGATAGGTAATTTAATTGCAAAAACGTACAATAATTTTCTGCAGGGTTTTTATGATCGGAAGTGATAAAGGGGCTTACAATGAACGTAAAAAAAATTCGTGCAACAAGAGGGGTGCTAAAGGGTTAATTTGAGTGGGGTTAAAAGGGGGGCAAACCGGTATTTTGCGATTTTCCGCGAAACTTGACATCTTATCAAACAATATCCAATTGCAAAGTTGTAGATCTAGAAAAAATGTACAAATTCTATACGAGTTCTTTTAATAATCTAGTTGAAAAATTTATTAAAAGAACCGAATAATTATAACCGCAAAGTTAAAGAAGCAGCATTGATATGCTTAAATAATAACGAATGTGTTTCTAATTGTTCGGTTGATATTTCAAAAATTTGGATACCTATTTTACAAAAAGAGTTAATTGCAAAAAGGATACCCTCTATATCGGGATAGTATCATAAGTTTTTATCTGGTTTTTTCTTATGATAATATTAATAAGAAAACTTCATTTATGACGAAGTATAAATTCTCTTATAATATGCAAATGCGCTATCCTTTCAAAAAATTCGTTCCCAGAAACGTCACAAAAATATGATTGAAACAGATTTTGACATCTTCAATCTCAAAATCTTATTCTATGTATACTATGTTGATGTCATATTTTTGCAAGATTATCAAGTGTTCTGTTTCTAGTAAATTTATTTATTTTATGTCATTTTGATAACGGCTTTCGATCTGGAAAGCCGAAACGTCAATAAAAAAAAACTTTTTTAATAACTAAGTGGTTTTAATCCAGTGGAAAGAGAGAGAAATTAAAATACAAACCACAATGAGCTTCCGAAATGAATAACAAATTTACATTATCAACAAAATAAGTAGAATCACATAAGAAGAGCAAACAAATAAAACAGAAGGAGCGTTGACAAAAATAGATTTTAGAAAAAAATTAAGACAAAATTTACGAAATACACAAAAGTATGGAATAGATAAACCACGGTTTACTATGTACCATTTCGTAGATTTGTGATCTTTCAAACTCTCCTTCATAACTGTTGTGCTTTTATCACCAATAAACGTTTACGATATTATTTTCTACGAATTATTAAATTTTCTCTGTATTAAACCTTTAATATCTCTCAACTCATAAAATAACAGCTTAGCTGTTACAAAATTTTACGGTTTTTGACTTTAGAATGTTAAGAAGTCTTTGATTCGATATTGCGAAGATTTTCACATTTCACAAAAAATTAAAATAATCGTTTTTAAGGGAATAGAAAAACTTGCAATAATTACGTTAGTTTAGTGAATGATAAAAGACTCCATAATAAAATTCCGGAGCTATTTTAGAACAAGAACCTTCAATTTTCTAAGAAATGTCAATAAATAAACGCTCAAATCTTCTCGAATTTTCGGATGTCCCACAAATTTCCTGGCACTTGTACTTGAACAATTTTTGATCAGAGCAAATATACGGATACTAAACCAATTTATCGAAAAAAAAATCGTTTCGCAGCGTGGAATTTGTACAGTGGAAATCCGATTTTCTCGAATTTCGTCAGGATATTGGTGCAGTTTCGTTGATATGAATAATTCTGGGCGTATTGAAAAGGGAAGTAATCTAAACATAGGAAATGAAAGTGAAATGGAAAATGGTTTCACGTGATGGGGGATGATCGATTTACTGATATTTTTTTCATTCGTTTAAAGTGATGTGAAAAAAAAGAGATACATAAATAAGTAGGTATTTAGAAAACGATTATTTTGATATATCTCATGACAAAATTTCCTCCTTTTAATCTTGTCACCAGTTACTTCTTGTTTAACCCTAACAATAACTTAAAAACATAACCTAAAAATATCCCAAATATTTGTTCGAAATTCTCGAGTTACCCCAAAAGCCGAAACTCACTCGACAATAAAATATTTTAGGTTAACATTAGGAACGATAAAATGTAAACGAATAAAAGACTGTAATTTCACCAAAGCCTACAGGAACTTTTAAGAGAAAGGGATTCTAATTTATTGCAAATTATCCAGAATTTTCTTATCTAAATTCTTTAATGGTCTTTCGGGAGTCGTTCACAAACTTGCATAAAGTAAAGGGGGGGCGGGGATAACCGAGTGGTTCAGATTCGAGGAGGAACACGACAAAAAGTTTTGTTTTATTTTTTAATTTATATTTTTTTGTTTAAGGAATTTTTAAAGAAAACAATTGTGGTTTTCATATTTCAAAAATTTTAATTTCAATAATAGTAGATGCATTTTCTTATCTTTAAAATCGATATTTATTTTGAATTTGAGTAATTTGTCGTAAGTAATATCATAAGGGCATCTATTTTTTTCACAGGAAAAATTTGATGCCCGAATGGTATTTGACAAGACTATTTCATGAGTAACAGATTATTCTGCATACACACAGCTTACAAAACATACTTACTATCTATTATATATACATTACATAATAAATATGTAGGTATTAATTTGAAAACTGAAAAGCAGGTAATTTATTTAATCACAAAATACTACAAACTTAACTATTTATGGTACAATTAAAATATAAATTGCAATTTTGGTACACAGTAGGAGTATTGTTTGAAATCTTTGTTAACTCGTTGATACCGTTGGGTGTAGGTAAATCATTAATGTTATTGATGGGTCCAGCTGTAGAGTGAGAAGCTCGAGGAGTGGCTGCAGGATCTTCTGTTTTCAGTTTTTAGCTGGATATTCTGAGGCGTCACTTCTAAGGGTGTTTATGTTATCTACCTGTTTTAATACCAGAATTATCCACTTTCTCTTTAAAATAATGAACTCTGCAATTGACTGCTTTTCCACCTTTCTAAGCCAGTTCTATTGAAGCGATGTGGTAAAATGTTCGCTGGAATCCCGCCGGAGTGTCTTCGTCCCATAATAAAACCATTGCGTAGTATTCTTCCAATTTAAATGAAGCAGAGCTCGATTTCCTTTTATTGGTGCACATCTGCAAATTCCTTCGTTTCTCTATTAGACTTGAAGATAATATCTTTAAATGGATCAAAAATTATTTTCCACTTCATAAAATACATTTCTTGCATTTTTTTTGCAACGGTATTCCACATTGTCTTCACAACTAGTTCTTTGTAATTTTCACCGTTTTCTTTCTTCATTCAGGATTAGGTTTAGTTGCTCTAAACTTGTAATTTCCAAAAGCTTGTATTTCTTTGCCTTGCAGAATTCTGTAAACTGTACACTTTTCTCAATCGCCAGATCAATATTAGTCACAGAATTACTTGTTATCAAAGGTATTGTAATTGTTGGTGACAACAGCTGTCAAGTTTTGCCACGAGTAAACTCGAAAAAACCGCTGACAGGAGCTGTCATACAATTTTTTGATCTAGAAACCCTTTGTAATTCAAAATTGCGCGTTTGTTATTGGTGGAAATTAAGAAGAGGGAAATAATCATAAATAAACTAAATAAAAAACTAGAGGAGATGGGCTAGAGCCGCCTTCTTACTATTCGTCGTTCAAGAAATTAAGTATTTTTTGAAACGATAATTTGCAAAAAGAAAACATCGTTTAGATACGATCCCGCTTATTCGATTAAAGCATCGCCAACGTCTTCTTAGACTAATGGACTACCATCAGTGTCTATTGTAATGATAATTTTCAATCAATCACCCCTATCAAAGTCGTGACCGCAAACCGGCATAGCTCGAATTTCTGTTTACCCGAATCGCCGCATCAGCGCAACGCAGCGCTGCGGTCGCAAACGATGTTTTGTTGGGTTAGGTCACTTTTTGTTTGTCTTCTCTCCCATCTTCATTAATAGCCATAGTTAATTACATCGTACATACATACGCTCTAGAGATAATTTCAACGAGCTCCTACTACAGGTTTATTTCATACAACCATTCACGGGATTTGTGACATTTTTGGTTAATGTTAGAGTTAGTTTCAACGATAAATCAAGTTGTTCGACAATGACTAGATTGTGCCAATATTATAGGTATTAATAAATAAGAAGCACCAGTTGCGATTCTATGGAATTAACCCTGTGAAAAAAATTATGGAGAAATAAAGGTGCTCCATATCTGCATTTAGTTATATGAGGAAGAGAGAAAGCAACTAAGTTTACATGGCGTTAGGAGAAAAAATACCAATCATCCAGCTTGGTAAGTATGGAGAGCTTACTCCAGGATCCAGCTAAACAAAACATGGATACTCCAGCTTGCACAGTACAAAAGGTAAACGCGAATATAAGGAGAAGAGAATCTTAAGGGAGGTAAACCGCTAATAAAAATACTATGTCACTTTCGTCTTGCACTGAGTTGTTTTTAAACTAAATGTCGAAAAACCCAGTAAACTTCACGTCTTATTAAGATGTTGATTTTCTATCAGTATGAATTTTTGGTGAATTTTATTTTAGATGGATTTATATAAGGATATTATTGCTAATTTAGAAGCTCTTTCTGGTCCATACTTCACTGTCGTCAGCATTATTTTTTTGTTCCTGCAGTATTTGCTCTTGTAGTATGTGTTATATGTAAGTAAATAGAATTTAAACCAAAATAACACAAAAACCTGATCGAATAAAATCAGATTTTGGCCTCGCAGAACTAAACCATTGACCACGCTTAATCGGTAGTGTAATTTATAGTGGGAAACATTGAGCATGACATATAATTCGGACGCGTCCGAACGGAAAACAACCTCTACTTTCGCGACTTAATAATTTATATCCACAAAGGATGGATATCTCTACGATTTATGTCCGCGAAACTTTATTTTCGACTCTGTCGATCTACATAATTTACGTGGTAGGCAAAAAGTTCAGCGCGTATATTTTTATCACTGAATTAAAACGGATATAGTAATAAAATATTTAGGGTTTGATGATATGCTGTGGCGAAATTTGTTTTTTTTTAATCACTTGGTTTACTTAACGAAAACCAATAAATGAGAATTTTGTTAATTAAGGTGTATATTCAATAAATACAAAGAATGATTAACGATAAGTGCTACTGCACTTGTTTCGCATCAACATTATAAATAAAATGATACAATTATACCCAAAGACCAGACATCTGTAGGAACCTTGACCGATCTTCTTTCCCTTTTTTTTCAGAGCATTTACTTCAGAATTTCGAGGACTCAAAAGGGTCGCCATGTGTTTAATTAACACATGTTTTTTCTTTACCTTTGGTTTTCCAAAAATATCTATTCAGGCAAGTCGTTCCCGCATATACACCTACTTTCACTTTATTTGTAGGTTATATTAAAGTTTAATAAGGCTAGTATATCACAATTTATTTTTTATTCTTAAATAGTAACCTCCTTTATTAAAAAAATTTTGTCAGCTATTAAAATGGTCGCCATATTGGATAAACATGTTAGAATGCGAAAGTAAACGAGCCATTAACAGATTCATTTGTATCTGATCACTAATTTTTTTGTGTCATATAAATAACAAAATTGTGATGCCTCGATGATGGTACGAATGAACTAAATGAGACTAAAAAATACTGATTTGTATTAATAGTAGTATTTTCGAGAATTTTTCCAATTCCTAACAAAAATAAAATAAAACTCAGAAAATTATGTTCAAAGTACCATTTCTTTGGTATTACTATTACAATAGACTATTAATGTTAATGACATTTGAGTCATATTTATGAGAGTCATAAAACTCGGCGCACATTTATAGTAATACCTCTAAGTCTACTACAACCTTTTATTGCCGCATAAAATCAACAGTCTAGCTGTGATTTCCACATCTGAATAACTGTTTGTCAAATAAATAGAAGTGGAAAGGATTTGTTGAAAACGTTCATATAAAATAGAAATGGCTTTGTCTAGACAGTGCAATGAACGGTTTTTCTCTTGATTCTAGCTTATCTTCGGATGGGTTTTTGGTTTTATCATCAGATGACATCTAGATACTGACAAATATTAATTCCAGTAGATTGTATTACTGAAAAACCCTACAAAATTTAACTTCGCATTGTCGCCACCTCTGTTCTTAGCTCAGCTCCGTCCAATCATACATCATCTCTCTCTGACACATTGAATTTCCTATACATATAGCCAAGAGAATGTTGTTGATCTACTAATATTTAGCAACATTTTCGACCATTATGACAGTATTTTATGCACCATTGCATAAAGTGGGTGTGACTGTTATATAAAAATTGTTTTTTGATTCATAAAATATATTTTAATTTGCATAATCGGCATCTACAATGTTAGAAATGTATATAGCATATCATGCAAACATAAACTGCTTAATTAATTTTGAAAAAGTGCTTTTTGTAAAACGTTGGTATCTGCTAACCGTTTTAAAAGAGAACAAAATCTCAATTACGGACTAAACAAGAATTCATGTGCTGCAGTTGATGTATTTCTACCTCGGTCGCGTACTTTGAAAATTTTGTTATGACGTTTTAATAAGCTTCGCAGTATGTCGCAACTGCACAATTAAAAACTACTTGCTTTATGTAAAAAACGTGCAGGAAGCGAAGTTTTTTTATTAAAAAATTACTTATTTCAGTAGTTTATAACTTTGCAGTATGAAAGTAAAGATAAAAACTAAAAGTCACCCTATAAATTTTTTTTTATTTGTCAACTGAATATTTACAATCTGCTCTCATTGAAGCAATAATTAAATGTGTTATATGAAGGTGACTCGAGAAGAGAAATCATCCAGTGAGGAACCTCTCATTGATACCATGGTTTGTCATATATCTACTGCATCAGGTCTGTGGGCCACTGTCGTTGTAGTCTTCTTGTGAAGTTTGGTGGGATATTTAACTGCGCCATGTATATATTTTCGTTGTCTTGTAATCTGTTGTGATATAATCTTGAAAGTCGCTTTATTTCATCTGTAACGAAAGGAACTTGTAGGTCATTGTTATTATTTTTGTATTGGATGGTTTGGTACATCCCCATAATTTTATTCCATAAGTCCAGATCGGCTTCAAGATACATTTATATATGTAATAGTAGTTTGTTGTCAAGAGATAATTTGGATTTACGTCCTAGGAGCCAGGACATTTCTCTTACTTTTAAGTTTAGTTGTTATCTCTTTGTTTGGACGTGCTTTTTCCAAGTTAGCTTCTGATCCAAGTATAATCCTAGGTATTTTACTTCGGTCTGAATGGGAATTTGAATGTTGTTAAAACTAACAGGTGGACATACTGATCGCTTATTTGTGAAAGTAACTTGTGCGGATTTAGTTTGGTTAATTTTGATTTTCCATTGCTCAAACCACACTTTTAATACATCTAGATGATTTTGCAGTTGCGATGCAATAGCTGGATCAATGTGTGCTGATAGGAGGGCTGTGTCATCTGCGAACATTGCTATTTTAGTATTGTTTGTAGTGGGTAAATCTGCAGTGTAATATAGGCCCCAGAACACTCCCGACTTTATTTAGTGGCAGCTTGAAAGTGCAGAATTATGCTTGGTTTGCAAGTACCTTTCAGCAAAATATGATTTTAGCAGCAAGTAATAGGGACTTGGAAAATATTTTTCAATTTTATGTAATAAGCCAATATGCCAGACCTTGGGCAACGACCCTAGAAAATAAACAACAAATCTAACCAAATATGAAACCAAGCGATATATTTGTTAAAATTCCATGTTAACTGGAATTTAATTTTTTTATTAACATTACTGCTTCTTAAACAAATAATTAATTTTGTCGTGATTTGATACCTTTTAATATAATTCACATACATACGCCTTGAAAATATTTGTTAAAAAAACTCTAAACAAAATTACTTTCGTTTGTATTACCTTAATACCAATTGAGTTAATTGAATGAAAAGTTTAATAAGGAATTATATTAAAAATTGGAAGCCCTTATGGCAAAAGAAGATTACGAGAAAAAGGAAATGAAACAAAAAAAGGTGAATTGAAGTCTGCATCTTTCGCCGTAACCGGATATTTATATTTTAAGATAGCACGGTTGTTCTCATTAATTTTTTTTAAAACTTTTTGTTTAATTTCATTCGAATTTTAAATTAACCAAGGAAAATTACAATTTATTGATTGGAATAAAAATTATTAAAAATATACATTTACCGGGGGATAAAAAATGTTTCTCCAGTATTGAATTACTAACAGAGATGATATCAGGTGTGGCATCCCACAAGGATCCATTTTAGGACCAACTATATGTCAACTCTCTGTCAAACCTGCCTCTACACGGTATATTACAATTATATGCTGGTGACACCTGTCTTGTATATTTTGGGAAAGACCAGCAACCTTTAAAAATGCAGATTGAATTGGATCTGAATCGTGTTAAAGAATGGTTATGTTTTTATAAACTAACTCTTAACATTGATGTCTACTTATTTAATTATATCCAGAGATCAGCGATGGCAACAGTTATCAGCTTCAATTGGAATAAATCAACTCAAAAGAACAGACTGTATAAAATATTTGGGACTATACATAGACAACAAATTGTCATGGGAAAGGCACATAACCCATTATCAAGGAAGATTGCTCCTGCAATTGGTATCTTAGGAAAAGCAGTTGAATACCTCGAAATCAAACAAAAAAAGGCTATATATTATTCCTTAATCCACAGCCATCTTACCTACTTGACGCTTATCTGTAGTAATACATTCTAAAATAAGATCAATCCATTAATTGTTTTGCAGAAAAGAGCATTAAAAAACTCTTTGGTCTGTCTAGGCTACATCCTACTGAAGACCTGTATCTCCCAAATAAAATAATGGATATCAGGTCTTTGTACATCTTTTAGACGTGTTTATATATACATAAATGTACATCCAACAACTCCAAATCAAACCTACATTTTACCACAACTAACAGCGTGCACGATCACAATGTAAGGAGTAACAGAGATATCAGAACAGCAGTGATGAAAACCACAACTGGACAAAGAAACTTGCTTCCTGAGAGAGTGAGACTCTATAATAAGCTGCCAATTACCCTAAAAACTTCAAGCTTACAACATTTCAAAAAAAATCTAAAACAGTTGATTTACTCTGGATTTTTTTTTTTGACTAAATCAGAAATCGTCTTTTTTATTACATTTTGACCACCTTATTAGCACTTATATTTTTTGTATATATTTTATCTGTATTGGCTTTAAACGTTAAATTTTTCTTCTTCTGTGGTTTTATAAACTTGTACCTGTATGGCCCGCATATCTATAGCTCAGGGCCTTTAATCTGAAGTATTTATATGTGTACTTATCTACTTTTTATTTTAATAAAGGAATATTATTATTATTATTATTAATATCTGTATTTTCCAACGTTGTTCTTTAATCTTAGTATAAAATCCACTAGAATAATTTACGTTTTTCATTCCATTTTTAGAATCTTAACGCAGGTATGGTGTTTGTAATAAAATTTTAATATATTTTTCATTATACTTCGTAATTGCATTTTCTTCTCGGAGTATATTAAAAATTTAAGGAAGTTTTTTCTGTGTTTAGTAATTTCACGTTATCGCTGCCTTTTTTTAAATAACGAATTCATTTTGCGTTATATTTCCACTTGAGAAAATTATTTTCAAGTAAATTTGCGAAATTTTATTCAAGCACTTAAATGAAAAATGAAAAAAAATATATAATTCGCAAATGTGCTACCATCTAACAGTAAAATTAATAAATGAGGCTTAAAAGTAAATTATGACAACTTTACAAAACAACAAATTCCCAACTTGCATTGGGGAATCCAAAGTTTTTTGACCGATAGATGGTAGCGCATTTGCGAATTTTATCTTATAGCGGATACAGCTATGAACTATAGCGTGTTTGGAATTCGATTTATTGAATTCGAAAGCCTAACTAACGAAGCCGAAAGGCAGAAACTTAGCCATTTTTTATATACAAAGTGCTCATTGTTTTTTGAAATACTATTTATTTGAATGTAAGTAATTGGATTATTTTTTCTTTTCAGGATGTAAGTACAAAAAACATTAATCATCCTAGTGGTCGGTTTGGATTTAGTAAAATTGGTATTTAATTCCTCCTGCACCTCCTGCAAGACATTCAATGTGGAGATTTGGATTTCCGAACATGGTGAATTAAGTATAATGGCAATGAACTCTTTCACAGGTACGCTTTTTATTATTTATTCCTAACGCGTTTGTTTACTTTAAAGAAATTATAATTCAATGAGGGCATTTTATTTATTTTATATTGTTATATTTTATTGTTTCAACATGGATGGAGTTTTTGCCAAACTTTTGAATTTATTTAACCCCTTCTTTGTCTGTGGTTTTCCTTGCCTCAAGAATGCCTATTTGTTGTTGTTGAAGGCGCATACGTTTATTTATTCTGAGAAAGTATTTTTAGTTTTTCAACTGGAGTAGAAACTTTCACTAAATTTTTTTTTTTCAATAATCATAGCGGTCAAAATATAACCTATAACCCTGTATTTCTTCGTAAAAAAGTTTAATGTTCTAAGTGTCTGTAGTAACGTGAAAACGACCTATTATTAATAAACATCATCATCATTAACTTTATGTTTGGTATTCGAAATAACAATTTTTTAAAATAAAATATTCATGTTGGTTATTTTTATTGTGAAGAATTAATACGGTTTCAAACAAAAGTAAAAGTGATTTGTATTTTCAGTTTATCTCGATTTTAAAATTAATTTATGTAAATATTTGTATCTGTCACAGGATTAAAATGATACTCAAAATTGAGGATTCATTATTACCTTTAACTGGATTCGGTTCAGTTTCCATTAAAATAATATTAAAATTGTTCTCCCATTAGGAACAAATTTATTTTTATCTGATTTCGTATTCTCCAGTGGTTTAAATTTGAAATAAACTCAAAATTAGTGAAAATGAGTTACATCGATAATAGGATATATCTTCTCGCATTATTCGAAGAAAATTTTTCTGTTATTGTACTTCATCAATAAGCGACAAATAACAATAAGAGCCCCGCACAAGTTTTACTTAGAGGATCGACCGTAGGAGGTGGATTGTAGGGTTTTTATTAATAATAATAATAATAATTAATGAACTTTATTGGATCCCAATAGGCCATCGACCGTGGTCCTTCAGCCTGTTACAATAAATTACAATTTGTTATATAATTGTTAGTTATATGAATATACTTATGTGAAGAAAAAAAAAAAGAATGTGGACACTTTTTTCTTTAGTTATTGAATTGTTGAATGTGTTCCCAGATGATATTGAGTTGGTATTTTCTGTGGGGTCTTCCTTCTAGAGTTTAGGATTTCTAGATCGTATTCTCTTTGTACGAATTTTTTAGAGAGGTCCTGTATTCGTTGGCCAATGGGAACAATTGCTGTTGTTTCATATAGCAGATTGTTGGGTGGATTATGTAGAAGATTTCTGGGGTGTCTAATCTTTGTTGTAGTCCTCAAGGAAGTGGTTTCTGCAGTTTGGAGTAACTTGATGGTGGGATTCTTCGCAGTAAGGTATACTGGATGACAATATTCCAGGATATTGCGGCATATAGATTTATAGATATGTGCAGCTGTTTTCTTAAAAGTTAAGCTCCGAAAATGTTTGCTTCTAGTGATACATTTTCTCTTAATGGTGTCAGCGTGTTTTTTAAAATTCAATTTATGGTCTATGTCGATACCTAGATACTTCACTTTGTTAACGCTATGAATGTCTTTACCAGATATGTTTACTTTAGGTTTTTATTATCATATAGCTTGTAAAAATTTCGGTAAAATAAACAAAAAAAAAGACAATTAAAAAATAATTTTTTTATTATTTCTAAAAAATTAAAATTATAATAGGATTTGGATTAAAATATGCATTCTTTTATTAAAACTTCAGGTCAATGTTTCGGTTTTTTCGTGTTATAATAATTAGAGGTTATCTCTAAAGATATCAAGTAATGATACTTCAAAGAAAACAATTTTATGTAGGCAAAACTCCTCCCTACAAATTGAAGGATTTTTATTGAATATTTTTTCAACGGTATCAACTACTATGGTTATTGACCTCGTGTTCTGAGTAAGCATTGTTACTGTTTCCCAGCGCCACTTTAGGAACAGCACTGTTAATTAGAACCCAACAGAGAATGGTCGAGTGAAGAATCACACCTGTATTGAGATAATTATTTAACAAATGATATGTTTTTTAACATATTTAACAATTAACCTGAAGAAGTATTCAAGTAAAAGACGCAGATATGTTTTAATCGTAATTATTATATACCAATGCAATATTTGAGATGTATTCTTCATGCCATCCTTCCTTCATATAATCTAACAGGTGCTTGCGATAGATAATCACATGTGTCCTTACCTTGTGCATTGGTGTGCCCCAAAAATCATTGAAAAATATATTAATCAACGGCGAATGGGGCCTTAAGTCACGATTATCTTTAATAGCACTTATGTCGTCAAACACGAAACCACAGTAACAACTATTATAGTAACATAAAATACTAGTTAGTGCTATAATGGCACCTAAAGCGTGATTTAAGCCCATTTTGTCACTGTGTTAAACTCATTACAAAAACACTATATCGTAAAAGTTCATCGGTCTGTTAGTCACTCCCATTTTTAGGTGTTTATGGTAAAAAAAAGCAAATCTAGGTTAGGTTAACCATCGCAAATTCTTTGCGGACACGTTTGATTTAACTTGTGATCTGTCAAAATTACCCGCGGTAGACGTAAACAGCTGATTCTAGCATCTTTATCGAATAGAATTGCACTGTTACGACACTATATCATTCAAAATCACTGCGTATTTCGAGGTATTTCAGTTGATATTCAAATTCCGTGACTTGTTTTTGCAAAGTTGAGCGCCGAAACGAACAACTTTACTCTATTAAAGCCGAACGAATACTAAAATTTCTTGGTACGTTCCAACTTCGACTGGTGTAGCTGGTCTTTCAACGGCCATAGTGCGGCTGTGCGATCACGTGACCGCCTCTCAGTGGGCGAGGGCCCTAACTATATGGCCAAAACCATTTTTCCATTCTATTTGTAAATATTTCAAAAGGACGAGCAAGGATCAAAAATTCCCCCTCACTAGATTGATTTTGGTACTATGGAATTTTGGAAAAAACGTAAAAGCTCATAATGTTCAATCAAAATTTCCACCACTTACCTACAGGGTGTCCCAGAAGTACATTTGGAAAATTCAGGGATGAATAGAAGTGGTAAAAATAACGTTATTGCTTCATATAACTTTTTTCATACGAGCCTTCGTTTCCGAGATATGGGCCACTAAATTTAAAGATTGAAAATCATTTTTTATTTATAGCTTTCGTACCATAACCTCAAACTCAACCAAACTTTGGTAGGTTACGAATCGCATTAGTGTGCTTAAATTAGTTATTTAAGTTTGTCACAAAATCTTTTACGAAGTCAGGAACGGACTATTCCCAAAGGTTAACAACTCATAAGCAATGTCTGCAATGTCTGGTAAATAAAACTGGATTCGGTAAGCCGATACATTCAGCAATCTTCTTCGGTAAATTGCCAAATGTGTTAATGTTGAGTACCACATTTTCCATTACAATATTTTACAAAAAAACGGTTGTTTTACATTCGACGGTCTTATATATAAATAATTTCTAATAATGTCCACAAAATTTACATTTTCAATGTCCCCTTCAGATATTACAAAATCACGTATAATTTTAGTCTTATTTTCTGGAATTTTAACTCTATAATAGGTTTCTTCAAAAAAACATCTTCTATTCGTATAAAAGTTAACTCGGATTTTCGCAATCCACCAGCTATTCCTATAATCATTGCTACCTTAAAAGATAAAAATAGTAGTGACACTGAACTGTAAATAACATTAATGGATTCCTTAGATGTTTTTATAACATAAAGACACTCTTGCTTCATGTCGATTAAGTTAACTGTTTAGGAGATTTTTTAACTTTAATGCTGTAAAGATATAATATGTATTTACCTATTAACCAATTGGTATAATGCACAATATTTTTACTAATTTTACATATTATACCTAATTGATAAGTAAAAAATTGCCATTCCATACATAAAATCAATATCTGCGTATTCGTTTCGAGTAAACTATTTTAATGTACTTAAACAGAAAAATCAATAGAAAAATATTTCGCCACTACAAAATAGCAAATTAACTGACAGATGTTGGATGTCAAATGAATCCACAGCACACTATAAAATCAAATCATATTAAACTTCAAGTAATGGCGCACTTTATAAAATGGCGGATGCGCTGTTTACTCTGCTTTACCGCATTAAGGTTAAAAAATCTCCTAAACATGAAGCAAGAGTATCTTTATGTCATAAAAATATCTAAGGAATCCATTAATGTTATTTACAGTTCAGTGTCACTATTTGTCTAAAAATTATGAGGTGTTAAACTTTGGGCATAGTCCGTTCCTGGCTTCCTAAAAGATTTTGTGACAAACTCAAATAACTAATTTAAGCACACTAATGTGATTTGTAACCTACCATAGTTTGGTTGAATTTGAGGTTATGGTACGAAAGTTATAAATAAAAAATTATTTTCAATCTTTAAATTTAGAGGGCAATAACTAGGAAACGAAGGCCCTAGGGAAAAAAGTTATATGAAGCAATAACGTTATTTTTACCACTACTATTCATCCCTGAATTACCCAAAGGTACTTCTGGGACACCCTGTATATGGGCTTGCATTACAAACAGCATGTGTAAAACAACGAATGCATGTGAGCCATTCCACTCCCAATTTAACTCAAATTTTTATTCGGCATATCCCGATATTTTTTACTTTATTAACTTTTTAAACAATATGCAAATTCCGACATATGAATATAAAAATTAAGACAGTCAGTACATCTAAAATTAACAAACTCAAAGGGTACACGAAAAAAGGCAAGCTTTTAATGATGATATAATTATAAAATATTTTTTTACCTGTTCCGACATTTGCCCAACTGATCTATAGGATTACGTTGACCCTTTTTCAGCAACGGATTATAGCAGGTATTTTTGCCCAACTGAATGGTCCCCATAAAAGTAGGTTGTTTAAAAAAAATATATAAATATCCAAAGCAATGTAATTCATTTAATGGGTTACTCATATCTGACCGCGTGCAAAATGAACGTTCTCTTAGAGGATATAAAGTAAAGAATGAAATATAAATGATATGTGATTTAGTTCATCATCATTAATGTTTAAAAAACGTTTCTCCACGGCCACAACTGAATGTAGTTATTCTGAAACCACTTATAATAACAGAAAAGAAACATTCTCGATATTGAGATTGAAACACACTTGTCTCTTATGTATTTTATACGTATTTCATGCTTACTCTAGTGTCAGAATGTTCATTCTGTAACACCTAGCTGTAAATATCACGTCCGCATCCTAGATAGCCATGAATTTCATGTTTGACAGTTCTACGCGACGTGTTATTTATTTAGTTTGAATTTGCTGCGTTTTTTACTATATTCAATTCCTACTTTCTGTGGCCGTGGAGAAAGTAAAGTCTGTTACTCTGTTGGAATGAAAATTCAACACTCGTATCGAATTCTCATTCCAACCTTGTTACAGAATGGTTATTTAACAAACAAGTATATCTGGAACATTAACGCGCTCGCTCTGCTCGCGTATTAAATTGTCTCGATTGTTAATCGCCATTTTAATTCACGAGTTCATTACAGAACTTTTCCGTCGACCGTACTTTTCAAAAATAAAGACATCTTACTTTCAATTTTAAGAAATTAAATAATGACATACAATGACAGATAGTATTAACACACCTTCTTGGTGGTAACCAGGTAACTGTCAATATAAATGTATAATAAGAGCAATGTACGTTGGGTTGCATATGTCACCCTGAAAAGGAGGAAAACTCCTATAGCGGGGAATTAGGAAAATGAAATGTCCTAGAAAAATGTAATATATACCAAAAGATAATAAATAATAAACTAAAAAAAAAAAATTGGGTTGCATATAATAAAATCGTTGATTAATAGAAGAACATTCATTAATAGGGGTCATTAATCAACGATTTTGAGTGATACATCATAAATGATCGGTTGACGGAAATAACAAACGATTTTTTTTATATTTTTTTGACAATTTTACTTTTTTTCATGCAAAATTTTGGCCATTTTTAGAATTTTTTTTAGCATTTTATGTTCAGCTAGATTCTCTATAAGGCTCACTGTAACCTCGCCGGGTCGTCTAGTGCCCAGGCGCGATGTGTGAGTTTGAGTTGATTTGGGATCACCTTGATATAAATATCCGAATGAGAATTAGAATGTGTATAACTGATATGGTTTGTTCCTGTTTTTATGGGTAGGTTTTTTTTTTGGGGAGGCTTCGCGAGATATTGTCCGCATGCATGCAACCGATGAATTTTTTAAGGGATTTAACGGTTTCTGAGAGAGCTGATAAGGGTCGGTGTGGGCTTAGCATGGGGATTTTGATTCGTAACCCTTAGAGGAGGGTTTTTGCGAAAAGGATTTGTAATTAGTTTATGGATAAATTATATAGGTGTATTATATTTTAGAAATTATTTCGTTGGATTGTTAAAATTAATAGCAGTTGAAAGCTTGCATTAAAAATGAAGTTTTAGTGAAACATTTGAGGGTTTCGTTTGGTGATTGAAACAAGAATAATTTATATTACTATTTTAATATATTGTAACGGTCAAACAAGGTGTAAATGAATGAAATGCCTAACTTTTGTTGAATAATAATAATCATCATCAAATTTTACAAATAAATAACATTAACTAATCATTTATTTTAATCTGAACCAACATTATACAGAGCGTGTTTAATTAAATACAATTTCAAATCAATCTTGAAGTAGCAATTAATTCATAAAATTTTAGATTTCTGAAGGTTAATATTAACGCAGTAACCCCATAAGCAGCTTTCATCGACGATTTTAAGACAATTACAAATATTTTGGCAAATAATACAATAGTAAAAATCAAAACTGAATAGTCTCAGACAAATATGTAATCGTTACATCTAACTAAAAGTTATTATTTTAAACACTATGTGAAAAAGAAATTTTCCACATAACCTCAAAATGAAATATTCAAATTTAAACAAATCATTAAACTAAATTTAGGGGAAAGTCAATGAAAATTAGAAAACAGAGCGTGGGAATTGCTAAAATCATAATATTATTGTAAAATAAACAATAATAATAGAGTTTAACAGAATTATAACTTCAATAATAACGAAAACAGAAAAACCTTCATGAATTTTTAATATTAGTCAAAATAGCAAATAATTTACACCAAAATCATTCTTTTAATCTAAGGAATGATTTGGTAATGGTTAAAAGATGTATAAAAGTAATTTTTTTTATATTATAATAATTTATTTAAGAATTTTATGTCAAATTCCGATCTAGGAAGCTGTGAGATATAAGTTCATAAAAACCAAATTCCGCGATCAAGCGGGGCTTTTGCTTAAAAACCTCCGAAGCGTCCACATCAATGCTTGTAACGTAAACAAATGAAAATCT
Source organism: Crepidodera aurea (assembly GCA_949320105.2). Taxonomy (NCBI): domain Eukaryota; kingdom Metazoa; phylum Arthropoda; class Insecta; order Coleoptera; family Chrysomelidae; genus Crepidodera; species Crepidodera aurea. The sequence continues at coordinate 573,977 of OX439475.1, read as the reverse complement.
ATGTCAAAGCCATTATAGATCGATGAAATAATTGTAAAAATTTACCTGCCAATAGACTTTCCAATCAACATTTCATCATCCTTTCCTGAAGTAAATCTAGTTTCTGAAATTTTTCCTGAATGTGTATCCAGTTTAAAATGTATCCTGTAGAACATAATCCCGTATTCCTGATTGAAACCTGGTAGAATCATTTGGACCATAGCGTCGATTTGCAAACAAGCAACTAAAGTTTGCTGAAAGAATTCAGAAAGTATTAAAGGTACCTTTTCATTTTCTTAAATATCAATATTTAAAACTTTAAAATAAACAATAAGGCCAGAGTACTCAACTAATTTAACTTATATTTTTAATTTATAATAATAAAAACAGAATAACGTAAGAAAGAATTTTACATAATAAATAACAATTATAAAATTTGAAAGATAATAATAATAATAATAATAATAATAAACGTTACACTTACTTTCCTCTGTTTAAATATTTCACACTGCAACCGCAAATTTTGATTTCTGTTTTTGATTGTAAATAAATACACACATATTCTTCTTCTAATGAGTCGTTATTATTGAATGTATAACTTTAAAGTCAATTTACAAAAGCACGACTAAGGTTCAAGGTTTTTGTGCTTCCGGCCGCCCCTCAAAAATAAACACGTTCTGGCTAAGATTACGTCAGAAGGTAAAATTAATCTTTTAAGAAAGTTACTTACTTACACAATAAATTAAAACTTATACAAAGAAAAAAATTAGGTATTTCACATTTCGTTTCGCATGGAACGATTTGTCTAATTAGCGGTAAGTAACAATATATTGAATTTAGTTTATCTTGCCTGTGTATCTGCGGTCCCTTCAAAACTAGCCGTGTACTTACCAGGGAAAAACCCCAATTGGGCTTTCGCCGATATTAAAAAGAAATATCTGGTCACCGAGCTTCACTCTTAATATTCAAATCTACATTTTTAAGCAGCCCAATGAGTATATAATTTAAGTATATTTATAACATGACAAATTATTAATTAATTCGCGAAAATCACGGATGGGGCGACATCTACTTGAACTACTGATAGGGAGATAAATAAAAAGTTGATTGGCGATTGGCTTGAAAGTAGGCGGGAAAATTAAAAAAGCTGTCAGTGTTAATTTTCAATTGGCTGCAGATGTTGTTGACGTTTATCAACTGCTTGTCACAGAGGTTAGTTAAATGCATTAAAGTTGCCTAGTTTCTGGGGATTTCACCCTTTTAGGGCAACTTCTACTGACGCTTGATCTTCGCGAATTGTCACGGTGGACAGGCCCCGTTTCCGGGACGTGCAACAGCAGCGTGTAGGGCACACGTCCCGTCAACAGAAGATCGCTCAGCTCACTCTATCACTATATAAGAAAAACTCTATGTTCAATTGATTTTATTATTTTTTGTTCTGCAGTGAAGGAAAATTATAGGTCTGATATTCATACTTGGGTAAAAACCTCCACAAATACCTGTGACCAGACTCTCGAGGTGTGGCAGATATTGATATCATATTTTTTCAAAAATTCTTTCTCTCTCTCTCTCTCTCTCTCTCTCTCTCTCTCTGATCATGAAAACTTAAATATTAAAACTGTCCGCATAATAAAATAGTAGCCGTAAGGGGTAGTCTCACATTATCGGGGAAGGGAAGACAGGTGTCCATTTTAACAGTGTTACTCAATGTTCCTATAAATATTTACCTAAACCCATGATTTCTGAAATTGAATTGGCAACGTTGTATTTTCAACTTTGAATTAATAAAATGGCTGTCATTTGACAAGCAAATTATTTATGTCCGTCAAATGAACCTTTCCTTTTTTATATAAAGCGACAAATTTAAAATTGAATTCTTTCTGATTAAAACGCCAGAAATTAAATAAAGTCAAACCTTTTTACTACTATACTATACAGAAGAAAGGAGTGCAGTATTTAATTTGCAGAACGTAGTACAGGTTCAAGAGGTAGAAATTTTATTTTTACCTCATCCTTCAATGCTTATTTGTAGTTAAAATTTAAATTTTAATACATCTGATCGGCCTAATATAGTTTTTGTCTAGATTCTTGTTTCCATGGTTTTTACTGTAATAAATTTGTTCTTTTGACAGATAAGTCAGACTTTATTTATTCATAGCCGTATCGTATGTATTTTAATTGATTCAGAATTTTGTATTAATATATATTTCAAAATGGCTTCATTCTAAAAATATTATCAGTCCTCCTAAATCCTTGAAGGCAGAATTATTAGTAATAGCAAGGCAACATAAAAACAAATTCAAAAAATATATTATGGATGAGATGGACAGAGAAAAAGGAATTAAAATTCTCAGATTTCCTCCGAACCACGCAGAGTTAAATTCCATTGAACTGATCTGGTCTCAATTATTAAAAGGTTATGTTTCTCAAAACAATAAAACATTTAAATTTCCTGATGTGCGAAATTTGTTTTTGAAGGCAGTTTCAGATGTAAATAGAGAACATTGGGGAAAATGCATTGATCATGTTTAAAAATGTGGAAAATTCATTTAGGAAAGTGGATATATCAATGGATAATTTAATAGAACCGATAATAATAAACATCAGAAAAGACAATTATAGTGATGCCAGTAGTTTTAGTGAAGACAGTGACTTTTAAAGATAGTTCTTGAACTAACTTTTTTTTTAATCTTTGAGTTTAGGTAAGTACTGAAGCGTTACTTTTAATGCCAAGAGATTTAATTTAATCCCAACATATAATCCTCCTTGTTATTTATTGGTTAAATTTAATTCGTTCAATGTTAAAGTGTCGGATGTATGAAGTTTATTTTTATTTTTTGTAAATAATATAACTTCAAAATTTAATCTACGAAGTGCGTATATATATTTGATATGCTGTCACCTTATTTATATTATAGAAACTTATTTTGCAAAGTACGCCTATGGAATGTGACGTTATATCCCCACTTTGACTGTACTCATCTATCCTTTATAGTATATATTACTATAGAAACAAATTATTATTATGTGCCGTTGCTAGGAAATAAAACTAAAAGCTTAACTTTTCTTGTAAATATCTCGGAAGATCGAATTTTCACAGACATGGGACCTACATTTTTCGCCGATTTAGATAGGAATTAGTCTACCCTGAAAGTTTCATTGAATTCTGACGAGTGGATTTCGAGATCCTCTGGACACACATACACACACACACACATACAAACCTTGCTCGTTTAATAGTATTTGATAATATCTTATTGGTACTTAAATAATAAAGTTTATAAGTACATCTCTGAAATTCCCACGTAAGATGACCAGTTCGGACAACTTACAGGATGATATTTTTCTGAACGCCACAACATTCGACAATTAAATTTTGAGGAAAAATCTATCAGGTTAAATACTATTTTTGTATATACCGTAACTTATAATTCCTGTGGTAGTTAGAGTTCTCGATGCCATCTTACCTAACAATCTCCATATTGATGACGAAATTTAGTGTCTTTCTAAGTTATAGGATATATAAAGAAACCGTTAAAACTCGTATTTGCAAGATACGAAATAAAATAAGCAAACTTTTCAAATAATATTCTACCAAAAACTACTAATTTTGTGCTTAATACCGGTTAACCTAGTTTTTGATTATTTCGAAAGTCCTATTTTGGTAAGTTATGTAGAAACATAAAAAGTTAGTGTTATACAACGGCATTTTATATGCTTACTAGGAAAACCATTCAGGGAAACTAGTAAAAAACATAAAACATAAAGTTTCCGCCACTGGAAATTTCATCAGATATATGAGAAAAGTTGTTTTGTATAACAGATGAATAATATTCATGAAAATTTGATGATGCTGACTTTTCTTATATATACGGGTATCACTAATGGCTGTAACTTTTAGAATCATACGACTTTAGGAATATTTCTATTCTTTTTTTCGTCAAATTTTACATTCAGTGAGGTATGTATATGAATAGGGTTGTCTCCAAACATTTAACAACACAGGAATATGAATAAATATAAAAAATACTGCAGAAGTACTTAGAAAAATATCGCTAAACCATGTGTAATATTGTAAATTAAATTAAAACTATAATTTTTGGTAAATATACAAATTTGAAAAAATTGAAATTTGGTACAAATAATATAATTTTAACTACGTACTGGATTTTTAAAGAATATTGAAATCCAAATGCATAATTTACTAGAATGAAAGATCTATTAATTAAAGTAAAGGATATTGTATGTATTGACATGAAATAATTATTAAAATGTTAAAATCCTAGTGAGAAAATTTGAAAAAAAGTGAATAATTATGCCAATATAGATTATTGTGAGAATTTATCATAAAACAATTAATTGACATTGAAGTTATAATGAAATAAATAAACCACCCAGTACATAGTAAAAAAAGAGGGTCGTCGAACCTTGAAATATTGTAGGACGTAATTTATGTTGCTTCTAAAAAGAAAGAAATTGGTAAAAAATAGTATGTAAATAAATGTAAAATAAGTAATTGAATTAAGTTAGAAATATCACTCACTAAGTCTGTACCTCAAAGTATTAGGTCGAAAAAGTGTTAAAAAATTAGAACCGGCATATGGAACATGGGACCAACTAAATAAGGCATTTGAATTGCTAAATCTTCAACCCGAGACAACGAAGGCTTTCCATGAAGTACCGATAAGTAGAAATTCTTCTAGGAAGTCAGAATTTCTTGTGTTAACCTAAAAAAAAGAAGGACGAACAAATTAGTAAGCGAAACATAATTAGAAAAAAAGGTATTTTATAAATATTTAATTGTGATACGTACTATAAAAGTTTTTTATATTTTTATAAAACACTTCATTGTTACTTTAACTTTAAATGAAATGAAATGGGATTCATAAGCACAAGGCACAAATTGAGAGAAGTATTTTGCTAGTCAAAGTAACTTCCATTGTATATAAATATTTTTGCAATTCCTTGTTTATTATAGTTTTAGAATTGAATAGGTGTGAAAGTAGTATGAATTTGTGAAAAAATTCGGTATTTAAAAAAAAGGTTAGATTAAAATTTTGTTATAGAGAGTGTTATTTGTGTTATTTTCATTATATGAGTAAAGTTTGTTCTGATTAATGTGAGTTTCTATACAGCCAAGGTCAATGAGTCTCTTTTAAATCAAACAGCTGTTTACTTCTGTGGTCGAGAGTACAGGTCAGTAATAAGGAGTTAGAACTCACAAATTTATATTGAACCCTGAGAAATTTTCAAGCATAGGAAATAAAAAAAAAATAACAGAACTAAAGAGTTAAAAAAAATATTGGGAGGAGTAAGTAATGTTTAAAAAAATTTAGTATAAAAATTATAACATCACACTATATGTAAATGTACACATAAATCTCTAACAATTATTAACCGTCGAATCAAATATCCATCGATTACCTTTAGCGTCCTTTAGCCAATGTTGTCACAAGTAGAATGTATGTATTAGAGATGAATGTCATTAAAGACTAAATATAGATCTACATTGTTGCTATGTTAGGGGAATGTCAAACACAGTTGAAATGTTGCATTATGATTGATTTGTTAGTATTTAGTAATTAATCTGTACAGAATAATACCGCATTTCCCATGAGCAATGTATTATATAACCACTGTTTGATATACATACCCATTGAGTGTTATTTGTCTATATTTTAGGAGGTTACTTTTTCTAAATGCACTATACATTATCCTACGTATCCTTATCCATCCATACTGTTATACGGGATGGTTCATAAATAACCATTATTAGATTCCACTACAAAACATTTTAGTTAAAAAAATTAAAATTACGAGTTGATATGTACAAATTAAGAATTTCAGTATTCCGTAGATTTTTGTAAGTTTGAATAAACTGAATTCGATTTTAAAAGAATATTTTTATTAATTAAGTATATCCTTCCTATTTTTTGTTTTATTTAAAAAAATACGTGTAACTTCAAATTAAATATAAATTTTTTCCAAACCATTCCATTAAAATGCTGAAGCAAACAGCCAGGAGAGCATAACAAATATAATTTTGTTTAATTTGAGGTAAACTCAACTTATTTGTGCAGGAAATAATTTCATTTTAATGAATGACCTGAAAATTTTGTTATTTTATGTTGGGTTGGAAATGCTTTTTCGTGTTTTTAGAGTTTTAATTAATTTGATATAAAAAGTTACACATACCACTACTGTCCAAATTGAGTTATAAAAGGTAAAAATAAAATGATAAAAATAGGCGGAAAACGATATAATTAGTTTTGATAGCAAATAAAGGATAATACAAAAAGTAAAAAGAAACAAATTATTTTATAAATCTCTATAGCTACAGGAAGGATTATACATTGATTTTTTTCTACTTGAATGTTGATTAAAAATTAATTTTTAGTAAATTAACACAAACTTTTATAAAATATCAAGTTATTTAGATCAATACTATAAAAGAACACCTTTCATTTAAGTTTTTTGATGAAACTTTTTCCAATCCATCTCAGAATAGGGTATAAGTTATTTGAAAATCAAGAGAGAGTAAATTCCCAGAATAAAAAGTAATTCGGTATGCAAAACTATAGTACAGTACGTGCGGTAAAACTTCAATATTTGTAATGCATTCTAAATTGTTTTTGTTAATTTCAATACAAAATTTATTAAATTTCTTGGACTATCACATTATTTTATGATCTTTCATTGTTACTACAGTAGGCCTAAGAGGATTAACGTGCGTCATAGGCGTAACCAGAATAGAAAGGGATAATTGTTATTTAACGACCTCCGAATGGCAACAGCTTCTAATGACAGATATTTTGACTTAAATAGTTTCTAGAAATGCAGTTATTTGATTTTCGATAAACGTGACAAATAGTAGTGACTAAAAATGGAAGCAGTTTGTGAGTATACGCCAGTGAAAAAATTAAAACTAGACCATTTATCGCTCAATGAAAAGAGTGCTGTAGTGAATGTGTACCACTATTTTAAACATCAAAATCCCTCAAACACTATTGACAGTGTAGTTGAAACAACATCTAAGGCAATGGGATATGGAAAATCTACAATATATAGAGTTCTAAAGGAGGAAAAATCAGGTGGAGTAACCTCACCAAAGCCGAAACCAGGTAGACCAAAACTATTAAAAGTCAACGTGGACGAGTTTTTTAAAAATGCTATTCGTAAGCTTGTTCACTCATTTTTTATAAACAAGCAAATACCAACTTTAGATAAAGTTTTGCAAGCCATTACGAATGATGTTGATTTACCCACAATAAGCTGGGATAAACTATGGAAAGTGTTACATGAGTTAAACTTTAAATTTGAAAAAATGGGCAGACACTCAATGCTAATTGATTCTGAAGAAATTGTATATTGGAGAAGACAGTACCTCAGAAGAATACAACAAGTTAAAGCTCAAAATAAAAACATTTATTATTTAGATGAAACATGGGTTAATGAAGGACATTGTGTAGGAAGAGTTTGGAAAGACAAAAATATAAAATCATCCCATCAAGCTTTTCTAGAAGGATATACTACTGGTTTTAAGGAACCTATAGGAAAAGGTAAAAGATTAATTATTTGTCATATAGGCAGTACAAACGGTTTTTTTGAGAATGGTTTACTCTTATTTGAATCAAAAAAAACCGTTGATTATCACGAAGAAATGAATGGAGACATGTTTGAGGAATATTTTGAACAGATGATTCAATTCATACCAAAAGGATCGGTTATTGTAATGGACAATGCAAGTTACCACTCCAGATTACTTGAACCTTTACCAACCACTAAATGGAAAAAGGGTGAAATTGCAAAATGGTTATCTTCTAAAAATTTAGCCTTTGACAATACAATGCTGAGGGCAGAATTGTTAACTATTGCTAAAAAACATAAGCAAAATTATAAAAAATATAATATTGAGGAGATAGCCAAAAAACGAGAAAATGAAATCCTTCGTTTACCACCCTACCATTGTGAGCTGAATCCGATAGAATTAATATGGGCTCAAGTTAAAGGTTATGTTGCCAGAAATAACACTACTTTTAAATTATCAGATGTTAAAAATCTCTTCAATAAGGCAATATCTGAAGTAACAAGTGAAAATTGGCAAAAATGTATTAGACACGTTACAGAAATAGAAAAAAAATGTGGGAGCTAGATAACATAATTGATATTACTATAGAGCCCATTGTAATTTCTCTAGAATCAGATGGTGAATCTTCTGACACAGAGTGCGAGGAACCATAACTTTAAAATTATTAATTTTATTTTTAGATTTTTATTTTTTAAGATTTAATATTGTCGTATTTTTTGCATGTTGCTCGTCAAATTTTATCCTTGCGGTTGGTTTTTTTTTTCTCATATACCTACTTAATTGTTTTTTTAGCTCCTCATATTAATTTATAAATAATTGTAATTATCTGTACATATTATATACATATTTTGTAAATAAACATATGCCTAAAACAAAATGCCTAAAATAATATTGACTTTTTCTTCATTTTACCCAAATTAAATTACTACTTACGAATTATGTTTATCTATCTAAAATTGGTAATCTAGGTATAAATAACTAAAACAAATTAAATATTTCTATTTCCATATTAATTTAATTTTGAAAACGCACGTCTATGGTTTACTGCCTTTAACACTGATAACTGCAAAACATTTCTGGGAATTTACTCTCTCTTGATTTTCAAATACAGTATACGATAGATTACATTATTCATGTATTAAATTTTATAAGTAAAGTATATTCAGAAATATAGAAGGTTGGTTGGGTAATCTGCAGCTCTTTAAACCAGGCAACATAATACTTTCTATTGTTATGGGATTATTGGTAAACACGAAAACAGGACCTGAACTCAAACCTATCTTTATAGAAAATCCCGATAAGCCCAATAAGTCAACTTACTGTATTATTTTTGAACTAACTTTCCGAAGCTCCATCTTTCCTGTATAGCATATAATGTTTTATCTAAAAACGCTTTCATCAAAGATTTAAATTCGGAATCCTCCAACAAAACGTATAAGTTAAGAGTTTAGTGCAACTCCTATAAACTAAACTAAAAAGTAAAGAAACCATAAAACTGGAATTCCTTCAAGTGTATACCTGTTCCGCGTTTTATCCAGCGCAAGGTATTTCTTTTAAAACAAAAATATATTCGCAACAGCAATTTTGCATTTATCTCATTAGTCGTTATCCTTTTGAAGTCTGGTAAACTTTTCTTGAACAAACTTCAACTTCATGCAACTCTGAAACGCTATAGAGGCATGCCAATCTTAAAGCTTATCTGCTTTTAATCCTTTCTTAAAGTTTCGGGGTAATTGTAAAATGATTTATAGCTGGTTTCAATCATTTAAAACTTGACATAAATATCTTGGCGAATATTAACTATTTTCGGGGTATTTTCTCGACTTTCGAGTTGTATTAATACTTTAATTTCGACAAATGTCAACTCGCCATTTTAAAATCAAGAAAAAATTTATAGTGCGTATTTCATTTCAAGAACTCATGGACAGATGAATTATAACATATAAAAAAAGGTGTACCACCTAGAAATCTGAAATTTAGTGAATAAGAGAAAATCCCAAATCGGTTAAACCATAAAAAGAGGCAGTTTATTACCTCGGTGTACATATTGATGGGATGTCTCCTCATTTTCTTTCAAGATTGTTTTTGCCTCTATCTATTGTGAATAGGAGATAATCCCCCTCCTTTCTTAGACATTCCTTCGTCGGTTGTAATCTTTTCCAGTTTTTTTAGGAGCTTTCTCTTTTCTTTGTTTGGAAGTCTATGGTCTATTTTTATGCATGAGAGAGTAATAAAACAGCATTTCTAATGCAAAACTTAGTACGGTCATTTTAAATATTTTTACGGAATAATCTAAATATTTCCTAAAATTGTCATAAATGTACCTGAGCTAATACAAGTTTTGGGTCTTTTATTGCTCTTTTATAACCATAAGCTGTACAGAACAATAGAAAAAGGTTTGGACAGGCCAAAAGCCCTGTGTATTCAAGATAACATAGCCGTATCTTAAGATTATTTTCAATAAGTACCTATTTGCCAATTTTGTTTTATTTTAATTCCAAGAATTTCTTACAGTAATCGAATTATAAGTAGATAAATACCTTACCAACAAATTTCACCGAAACCATTTAGTAAGGAGGTCCAGTTGTGTATTCTTGACAGCTTACTAAATGTCGTTTAGTTGCAACATGCAAGGTGCAGTGTGCAGTCTATTGTGAATTCTAGTGTGATCATGGAAAATTTGGAAGTACCGCGTAAACGACAAAAAATCGGTCCTTTAACAGTTAATGAAAAAACATTAATATTTAATTGTTTTAAATCATTTACAGACAAACATTTATGTAAAAGTGTTGATGACACAGTGGAATTAGTTAGTAGTACGCTTGGTGTTGGGAAATCTACGATTTACAGAGTTGTTAAAGAAGAGAAATGTGGCGAGTTTCAAACAGCACGTAAAGCTCCAGGAAAACCAAAATTTCAAATAGAAAATCATTTGAAAGGAAGACTTCGAAGGAAAGTGCATGCGTTCTTCTTTAAAAAAGAATTTCCGACAGTAGACAAAGTTCTTGCCACGGTTCGAGATGATAAGGATTACCCTGAAATGAGTCGAAGCACACTATGGAAACTTTTAAAAGAAATACGTTTTCTATGGAAAAAGCATTCCAGAAAGTCTATTTTAATAGAAAGAAGCGATATTGTATACTGTATTTGAAAATCAAGAGAGAGTAAATTCCCAGAAATGTTTTGCAGTTATCAGTGTTAAAGGCAGTAAACCATAGATGTGCGTTTTCAAAATTAAATTAATATGGAAATAGAAATATTTAATTTGTTTTAGTTATTTATACCTAGATTACCAATTTTAGATAGATAAACATAATTCGTAAGTAGTAATTTAATTTGGGTAAAATGAAGAAAAAGTCGATATTATTTTAGGCATTTTGTTTTAGGCATATGTTTATTTACAAAATATGTATATAATATGTACAGATAATTACAATTATTTATAAATTAATATGAGGAGCTAAAAAAACAATTAAGTAGGTATATGAGAAAAAAAAACCAACCGCAAGGATAAAATTTGACGAGCAACATGCAAAAAATACGACAATATTAAATCTTAAAAAATAAAAATCTAAAAATAAAATTAAAGTACATAAATTAATAATTTTAAAGTTATGGTTCCTCGCACTCTGTGTCAGAAGATTCACCATCTGATTCTAGAGAAATTACAATGGGCTCTATAGTAATATCAATTATGTTATCTAGCTCCCACATTTTTTTTTTCTATTTCTGTAACGTGTCTAATACATTTTTGCCAATTTTCACTTGTTACTTCAGATATTGCCTTATTGAAGAGATTTTTAACATCTGATAATTTAAAAGTAGTGTTATTTCTGGCAACATAACCTTTAACTTGAGCCCATATTAATTCTATCGGATTCAGCTCACAATGGTAGGGTGGTAAACGAAGGATTTCATTTTCTCGTTTTTTGGCTATCTCCTCAATATTATATTTTTTATAATTTTGCTTATGTTTTTTAGCAATAGTTAACAATTCTGCCCTCAGCATTGTATTGTCAAAGGCTAAATTTTTAGAAGATAACCATTTTGCAATTTCACCCTTTTTCCATTTAGTGGTTGGTAAAGGTTCAAGTAATCTGGAGTGGTAACTTGCATTGTCCATTACAATAACCGATCCTTTTGGTATGAATTGAATCATCTGTTCAAAATATTCCTCAAACACGTCTCCATTCATTTCTTCGTGATAATCAACGGTTTTTTTTGATTCAAATAAGAGTAAACCATTCTCAAAAAAACCGTTTGTACTGCCTATATGATAAATAATTAATCTTTTACCTTTTCCTATAGGTTCCTTAAAACCAGTAGTATATCCTTCTAGAAAAGCTTGATGGGATGATTTTATATTTTTGTCTTTCCAAACTCTTCCTACACAATGTCCTTCATTAACCCATGTTTCATCTAAATAATAAATGTTTTTATTTTGAGCTTTAACTTGTTGTATTCTTCTGAGGTACTGTCTTCTCCAATATACAATTTCTTCAGAATCAATTAGCATTGAGTGTCTGCCCATTTTTTCAAATTTAAAGTTTAACTCATGTAACACTTTTCATAGTTTATCCCGGCTTATTGTGGGTAAATCAACATCATTCGTAATGGCTTGCAAAACTTTATCTAAAGTTGGTATTTGCTTGTTTATAAAAAACGAGTGAACAAGCTTACGAATAGCATTTTTAAAAAACTCGTCCACGTTGACTTTTAATAGTTTTGGTCTACCTGGTTTCGGCTTTGGTGAGGTTACTCCACCTGATTTTTCCTCCTTTAGAACTCTATATATTGTAGATTTTCCATATCCCATTGCCTTAGATGTTGTTTCAACTACACTGTCAATAGTGTTTGAGGGATTTTGATGTTTAAAATAGTGGTACACATTCACTACAGCACTCTTTTCATTGAGCGATAAATGGTCTAGTTTTAATTTTTTCACTGGCGTATACTCACAAACTGCTTCCATTTTTAGTCACTACTATTTGTCACGTTTATCGAAAATCAAATAACTGCATTTCTAGAAACTATTTAAGTCAAAATATCTGTCATTAGAAGCTGTTGCCATTCGGAGGTCGTTATATAACAAGTATCCCTTTCTATTCTGGTTACGCCTATGACGCACGTTAATCCTCTTAGGCCTACTGTAGTAACAATGAAAGATCATAAAATAATGTGATAGTCCAAGAAATTTAATAAATTTTGTATTGAAATTAACAAAAACAATTTAGAATGCATTACAAATATTGAAGTACTGTACTATAGTTTTGCATGCCGAATTACTTTTTATTCTGGGAATTTACTCTCTCTTGATTTTCAAATATAGTATAGTATGGAGAAGAAATTACCTAAGGACTATAAAAGAAATGAGAAACCAAAGAAGAAATATATGTTACAAGTCGAAGACAGGCTTTTTTAAATAATTTATCACCATCAGGAAAGGGGCGCAGACTGATAATAGTACACATCGGTAGTTCAAACGGTTTTGTTAAAGGTGGTTTATTGACTTTTGAATCTACTCGTACCGGTGACTACCATGAGGATATGAATGCTGATGTCTTTAAAGAGTGGTTCGAACAAATGATAGATCTTCTTCCTCAGAACTGTATAATAGTAATGGATAATGCAAGTTATCACTCGAGACTTACAGAAAAAATGCCCACAACCAAGTGGTTAAAAAAAGATTTACAGAATTGGCTAAATTCAAAGAATATTAAGTTCCATCCCGGTTCTGTGAGAAGAGAACTGTATCATTTGTGTTCCCTTCATAAAGAGAAATTAAAAAAATATGAAATTGATGAAATTGCAAAAAATCGTGAGATGACGGTGGTTAGATCGCCACCATATCATTGCGAAGTAAACCCGATTGAACTGATATGGGCACAGATAGAGGGAGAAGTTTCAAGAAAAAATAATTCTTTTAAAATGAGTGATGTTAAACAGTTGTTTTTGGAGGCTGTAAATAATGTGAAGCCTGAAAACTGGGAAAAGGCAGTAAATCATACGATTAAAGAAGAAGAGAAAATGTGGAAGTTGGACAATATTACTGATGAAATGATCGAGCCACTCATTGTAAATATTGGTTGCGACAGTTCATCTTCTGATTTGGATTTGTAGGTAAGAAGTAGTTTTTATATTAAAATTATTATTTATGAACGTAACGTTGTTTAAAAGTCAAAGTTTAACCCCTTATACCTACATAACCCGTTTGACACAATGTTCGTAACATATCTTGTGGAAAAATAAAATATTTTAGAAAAAATTGCACTTTTTTACCTTTAGCTGTTTAGAAGTTATAAGCAGGTTAATTAGGTGAAAATATAAGTGTACACCACCCGATATATTTATACAAAGGTTATTTCATACGAAAATACTCGAGGTATAACTTCACAAAATATTTTAACTGTCTACTAAAACAAGTGGTACGCCTATGGTTTACGAACGCTTTATTATTTTAACACACTCTCATACATAAAAATAGACTATAGTTCTCTACGGTTTTTTTTTTAAATAAAATTGGGTGGAATGATTTATTTTCTCTAGCGCTAATATCATTAATATTATCCTTTTTTTAATTGATTTCTGTTTTAAACGAAAATATTAGCCTGTCGTACTCAATCATTTAAATACCTAGTAAAATTATTTTTGACTCCAGTTCTGAAACATAAAAATGCAATTAATCCAGTCGTTTTATTTACGCAGCACTCAAATTTTCACTGAATACAGATTCTCCTATTTTCCGATAGCGGAAAAACATTTTAAAATTAAATTTGTACAATTAAACGATTAGATATACAGAGGGTTAATTAAAATATGATATTTTGTTATAAAATTATTCAGTATTTAAAAAATAATAATTTTGAAAAAAAATTTTGCAACTTTTCTATCTGTAAGTAAGAGGAAAGTGTCCTTGTGATGTATCTTTTTGGTTTACTTGTATGAGTTTTAATCCAGTCGGCAGGTAGTTTCAGGTGGAAAAAGGTCGATAGTTATTGAAACTTTGGGATGTTGTTCAGGGATGGTTAATTAACATTTTCTCAAGTTTTCGACTTCGAGGACCCTCCGGTTTTTTCGCAATAGAGCGTAGAGATTCTTTCATACGGTAAAAGCATACCTATAATTTTTTGTAGAGCGTTAAATTTCCTACAATTTTGATTATTCAAACATGTTTGTATGTTAATTCCTCACCGAGATATGGCGCTTCGAAGAAAAGGTTATTTTTAAGGCGACAAAATGTAAATTTAGATTTTCGCGGTTCGTACATTCCAGTCTTTGTCTGGTTATTTCTCTAAAACTAACAACTCTACATCTTTCACTATTGGAAGAAGAGATATTGAAAAAGGATGTAGAAATATTTTTTTGAAGACCGCTTTTTAATATCTCTATTGGTTTTGGCGCAAGAAGGCGACAAAGTGTAAATTTAGATTTTCTTTGTTAGTACATTCCAGTCTTTGTCTGGTTATTTCTCTAAAACTAACCACTCTACATCTTTCATTTTTGGAAGAGATGTTCAAATAGGATGTAGAAATGTATTAAATATAATAATTATGTAGTGGCGGGAGGAAGGGGAGATTGACCCGAAAAGTAACTAATATCAATACCAACATGAAGTGAATATAGATTGGCTTTCAACATAGAAGAAAATTAGCTTTTTTGAATTTGGGTTTGGCGGGGGAAGGGGGGAAGGCGGGTTGGGTTGTCTAAAATTCGTGATTTTAATCAGGAACCATAATTACAACAACATTTCATCATAATTCTCGTGTAACAGAAAAAATACGTTGGAATTCTGAATTTTTTGGCATTTTTTAGCGAAATTTTAAAAATGATCTTTTCTTCGAAGCGCCATATCTCGGTAATGATTTAACATACAAACATGTTTGAATAGTCAAAATTGTAGGAAATTTAATGCTTTACAAAAAAGTGTAGGGATGCTTCTGCCGTATGAAAGAAGCTCTACGCTCTATTGCGAAAAAACCAGAGGAAGGTAAAAATTTTTGCAGTTTTCCCCCCTCCTCTTTTAGCACAGGGTCCTCGAGGTCGAAAACTTGAGAAAATGTTAATTATCCATCCCTGAACAATATCCCAAATTTTCATTAACTTCCTGGACTATTTATAGTAGATCCATTCTGTTGAACATTTAAGAGCAAACCGAACCCCTTTAAAAATTTTAATAACCTTTTAAGCCTTTAGTTTTAGTTTGTTTTTTGTGAAATTTTCAGGAAATACTAATAATTACAAAACTTAGGGTGGAGAAACCTTGATTTTTTTGTAAACCTTCGAAAAGTATTTATTTTGTTAATTTTAAATTGAAAATCACAAAAAGAAATTTCCGCGCCATTCAGTATTAAATCTATGAAAATTTGCTCCTATTTGTTTTAATAAATATCAAGTAGTTTTTAAACAAAAAGGTTTCCCACTTTTTTCGTAAATATCTCTGTAGGGTGCTGCCACATCGTTGCACATATTTAAAGCTTTCGAGAAACGTTCAATCGCTAACTAGTCCCAGTGGCGCGCATATAAATGTAATTTTATATTAGAAAATCCTCATAAAATTTTTGATGAGTTTAATGTTTAGTGGCGTGAAAGAGTTTGTCTAAGTATTTTTAATATAATTAAAATTTTATACAAGCTCAGATCAAATGTTTAATTAATGGAATGGAACACAATCAAATCGGCGGGCGTAATTTCGGCCGGTAATCCCTTGGCCTACCTGCATAAATCAAGGGGTACCATTTATGACAGGGGTAATTTCGGCCGAGGCGTCTACTGTATCAATTCCTTCGTCAATCATTGGGGAGTAACTAGGACTTGGGCCCTCAATGCCGTCAGCTTCAACGCCGGACTGCGTAGCCGGAGCAAAGGACTGCGTAGCCCGCTGAGGTATAATTTTTTTATCAATAGCCGCAGGCTGTTGTTGTTGTGATGTCTGAGGCGGAGCCTCCGTATTATCTTCGTTTTCACTTTCTACGTCACTTTGATTTTGATTTGCGGCCGAAAATACCTATGAGATAAGGAAGCAACTTAAAACCTCTGGCCGAATTTACCTACCGGCTTTTAGTACCTGCCCTTTTTCCGGCCGAAATTACATCCGCCCAATCAAATATGGTTCGATGTCATTCTTGATATTTACGCATGAGTTTATCCCGTGGGTTATCGCGTATTGTTAATCCTCTAGGAAATCTCGGATCGACCAACTCCGGAAGTAAGCAATTAAAAAAAAATATTTCCAATTTTTCTATCATCTGGTGAGCCCAAAAACTTCTATCTCGTCGAATCTAAAAAATTTAACATCTGTTAAATAATTTTGACTTTAGGTATTTAAATCGTTTAGTATATTTTACCGGGTGACAATGAGACTAGGGCCATGCCTATATTTCCTTAACTTTTCAACCGATTTGAATAAAATTTGGTACGTAGATATGAGACACCATTTTGGATTAATAGACGTATAAAAACAAAATGGCCGACTTCCGGTTTCGCCAGAAATGTCACCAACTTTGATTTTTTAAATAGAACACAATATATATTTGATATTTTTTGGATTCTATGGCTCAAATTACATACGACAGTGTTGCCAATTTTATTATGTTTCAATAAAAAATTTTTTTTCCAGAAATGATTATGTTTAGGTTTTAACAAAAAGAAAATTGTACATAATGTATATCGTTGAATTGGTAAGTAAATTCTTTATCGAATGCAAGATGGCCCCCGGTAGGTACCATTTGAAAAAAACGATTTATTCGTTAAAAATTAATTCAGAATATTTAAATGCCTGCTGTAGGATTTGTCATTGGTCTTATCGATGAAATGACGATTACTATGAATTACTTATGTCAATTAGACTAGATTTTGACCTGATCAAGGCCTCCTGTGCTAAAAAAAATCTGATTGAGCCATAGAATCCAAAAAATATCGAATATATAGGGTGTTCCATTTAAAAAATTTTTCGAAACCAGAAGTTATGTTAGGAAGTCCAAATAATTATTAATAATACACATATATTCATAACTAAAAAATCTCAGTCGAGTTAGTAGTAACAAAAATTATACATTACCTTTTCTGTCAGAAGACCTTTGGAACTCCATATTACGAAATAACAAAATTCTTTATCCGCCACGTCAAGCTGTCCTTGAACTTGATAGTAATATAAATGTTTTTTGTTTAATTTTAATTTCTCATTCTCAATGGTAGCCCATTTAATTTTATTTGGTTTGTTAAATTTTATGAAAAATTAAAAATAATATGTATATGTAAGGTCAAGATTTCTTACGCAGCGCTAGTTTCTTCAAAATTCTGTAATACAGTTAAAGGCTGAACATTTTCTTTTAATCTACGATTTTGGTAATACCTAAAATTAAAATTAGGAATCATGTAACATATAAATCAAAACGTCAAGTAATAATTGATTTTTCAATAATTTTTATTATAAGGAGTGATCCACAAAAATTATTTCCAAAGTCAACTTTAAATGCATGTCGATCTTTCAAATCTTTTTCAATTTAAATGTTACTTTAGATTTTCATTATAAGTCGGCGACTTTTTCTTTTTGCAGACATAGTCAAATGTTTGTCCGTATGCATTTTTCTGCCCATAGTGAAAAGGTCTTATAGTCAAAGCAATTGGTTTTTTATTTTAAAAATTCTAAAAAAGAAAATGTATATTGGTTAAAGTTCATCAAATTAAAACTCAATGTAATTATGCCACTTTTATACAAGGTGTTTCATTGGGAAAGGCCAATATTTTAACAATGGATAGGAGTCACTGAAGTGTTTTGTTCATTTTGGTCATTTCTTCATTGCCTCCTGTAAGAAAACTTAACTATTTATGAGTAGTAAAATCATATGTGCAATAATAACAAGTATATCGTTAAATTCAATTTTTTGTCTTCTTTTTAGATATGGTAAAATATTTTTGAAAATTTAACATACAGGGTGTTGTTTATGAGCGTAACGAATTTGTCAACTTTTGGTGAAGCCGGGCCTGGATTTTCAATATTAATAATATTTCAATTAATTTGTTAAGATACAGAGAGTAGTTATACCAAATATTATAAAATTATACAGAGTGCTTAAAAGCACAGGAGGCAATGAAGAAATGGCCAAAATGAACAAATAAACACTCTGTATCTCAGCTATATAAGGGACTGTAGACTCATAAAATATGGGTTATTTGGACTCGCCTCAATGACTCTTATCCACTGTTAAAAATATTGCCCTTTCCCTGTATATTTATACTTTTTGTAAAATACTCTTCTTTCTGATGGGTATTAAAACCACTTATTTTATCAAAAAAAGTTTTTAATTTTAACGTTTCGGCGCTACACAATCGACACAACGCACCCTTGAAAATAAAATGGTTCCTTAGTCAAATAAAATTACTATTATAGAAAAGTAAGAAAATATATAAATTTATTACTTACCAGACTCAATCTACAAAATATATTGATAAACACAGCAAATATAAAACAAGAAAATATATTATTAACTCAACTTCACCTTACACTATTTTTTGGAATAAATAAAATATTTGTTCGAAAAGAGAATTTATGGGTTTCGCCCCTGCAAGTAGGGGAAACAAGGGCTATTTTTATTATACTAATTTTAGTGTATACAGTTTATATACATTAATGCGTCATTGTCGTAAATAGCCGCGTTTCCAAAATATCCCCGATTTACCCTAAACAAATTTCAATATGTCCATTTTTTTATAATCCTACTTCCAGTAATATACTTTTATGATAATCTGTAATTATTATTACTTTAATCCCCAGCCAGCTGAAATTCACATTATGGTTATAATATTCAGTGTAAATTACTAGAATTTTACTCTTCATACCTATAAAAAAGATATTTAAATCTTGAAATAATGCAATAAGTATGCACATTTTTCAAAATACTCATAAACTAATTCATCTAACACTTTTATGGCACACCAGCCTATGTTTTGAGGGTTGGATATTGGATTTTTAAATTAACATAATTTATTTAATTTGTTGAAAAAAAAAATGTAGTGACTATAAATTACAACTGCGACCAATCAAAATTTTAATCGATTTCGAAAAATCTATTCATAACGCATGTATTCTGGTTTGACCTGTGTCAAAGTTGGTTTGAGATTCTTATTCTTTATTGTAGATACTATAATACATTATTATATCATAAACTGTTAAAAGCGCGCCTATGTGTAGCGAGAACAGTTGCAATACAAAAGACATACGTAAGTTTGATTTTCTTAGTTATTCTATCTGTAATTTTAATAACGTACGTCTTAGTACTATTCATACTGTATTCTAGCTTTTAGGCTGCCAGCGCGGAGCGGGAGGCAGAGGGCATGGCAAATAGAGGCGACGTTTGCTTCTCACAAGAAGTTCGGATGCCACTTAAAACTTTTAGAAGATAAATAGTCGAGTCAATAAAATTGTATAAAAATCAATGTAATTATAAATGAAATGGTAAGAATGTACCGTGCTCGATAAAGAAAAGAACATTTTTTTCGCATCCAAAACGTAGAATCTGATTAAGCAATGGAAAAGAATATATTACATTAAACGTATTCATGATTTCTTTTTCCAGACGCGAGGAAATTTCAATGTAAATGAGTGGCGTAAACCCGGCGGAAGACATTGTAAACAATGCCGTATAACCGTTCCTGCATAATATGAAGGATTACGAGCACATTTCGAAAAATCCCGACCTAAACATTTTTACCAGATTCCATTTTACATAAGCACACATCGTATCGGATACTTTTTATCTTTTTTAACCGTGAAAATCTCCTCTAATGGAATCGCAGTTTTTTTTACAACAAAATATACTATTTTTTAAGGGAAATAGGTTCTTGTGTTATTATTTAAATATCTGGTCACCGAGCTTCGCTCTTAATATTCAAATCTACATTTTTAAGCAGTCGAATGAGTATATAATTTAAGTATATTTATAACCTGACAAATTATTAATTAATTCGTGAAAATCACGGAGTGGGCGACATCTACTTGAACTATAGAAAGGTAGATAAATAGAAAGTTGATTGGCGATTGGCTTGAAAGTAGGCGGGAAAATTAAAAAAGCCGTCAGTGTTAATTTTCAATTGGCTGCAGCTATTGTTGACGTTTATCAACTGCTTGTCACAGAGGTTAGTTAAATGCGTTAAAGTTGCCTAGTTTCTGGGGATTTCACCCTTTTAGGGCAACTTCTACTGACGCTTGATCTTCGCGAATTGTCACGGTGGACAGGCCCCGTTTCCGGGACGTGCAACAGCAGCGTGTAGGGCACACGTCCCGTCAACAGAAGATCGCTCAGCTCACTCTATTTATCACTATATAAGAAAAACTCTATGTTCAATTGATTTTATTATTTTTTGATCTGCAGTGAAGGAAAATTATAGGTCTGATATTCATACTTGGGTAAAAACCTCCACAAAAACCTGTGACCAGACTCTCGAGGTGTGGCAGATATTGATATCATATTTTTTCAAAAATTCTTTCTCTCTCTCTCTCTCTCTCTCTCTCTGATCATGAAAACTTAAATATTAAAACTGTCCGCATAATAAAATAGTAGCCGTAAGGGGTAGTCTCACACTATCGGGGAAGGGAAGACAAGTGCCCATTTTAACAGTGTTACTCAACGTTCCTATAAATATTTACCTAAACCCATGATTTCTGCAATTGAATTGGCAACGTTGTATTTTCAACTTTGAATTAATAAGATGGCTGTCATTTGACAAGCAAATTATTTATGTCCGTCAAATGAACCTTTTTTATATAAAGCGACAAATTTAAAATTGAATTCTTTCTGATTAAAACGCCAGAAATTAAATAAAGTCAAACCTTTTTACTACTATACTATACAGAAGAAAGGAGTGCAGTATTTAATTTGCAGAACGTAGTACAGGTTCAAGAGGTAGAAATTTTATTTTTACCTCATCCTTCAATGCTTATTTGTAGTTAAAATTTAAATTTTAATACATCTGATCGGCCTAATATAGTTTTTGTCTAGATTCTTGTTTCCATGGTTTTTACTGTAATAAATTTGTTCTTTTGACAGATAAGTCAGACTTTATTTATTCATAGCCGTATCGTATGTATTTTAATTGATTCAGAATTTTGTATTAATATATATTTCAAAATGGCTTCATTCTAAAAATATTATCAGTCCTCCTAAATCCTTGTAGGCAGAATTATTAGTAATAGCAAGGCAACATAAAAACAAATTCAAAAAATATATTATGGATGAGATGGCCAGAGAAAAAGGAATTAAAATTCTCAGATTTCCTCCGAACCACGCAGAGTTAAATTCCATTGAACTGATCTGGTCTCAATTATTAAAAGGTTATGTTTCTCAAAACAATAAAACATTTAAATTTCCTGATGTGCGAAATTTGTTTTTGAAGGCAGTTTCAGATGTAAATAGAGAACATTGGGGAAAATGCAGTGATCATGTTTAAAAATGTGGAAAATTCATTTAGGAAAGTGGATATATTAATGGATAATTTAATAGAACCGATAATAATAAACATCAGAAAAGACAATTATAGTGATGCCAGTAGTTTTAGTGAAGACTGTGACTTTTAAAGATAGTTCTTGAACTAACTTTTTTTTTTAATCTTTGAGTTTAGGTAAGTACTGAAGCGTTACTTTTAATGCCAAGAGATTTAATTTAATCCCAACATATAATCCTCCTTGTTATTTATTGGTTAAATTTAATTCGTTCAATGTTAAAGTGTCGGATGCATAAAGTTTATTTTTATTTTTTGTAAATAATATAACTTCAAAATTTAATCTACGAAGTGCGTATATATATTTTATATGCTGTGACCTTATTTATATTATAGAAACTTATTTTGCAAAGTACGCCTATGGAATGTGACGTTATATCCCCACTTTGACTGTACTCATCTATCCTTTATAGTATATATTACTATAGAAACAAGTTATTATTATGTGCCGTTGCTAGGAAATAAAACTAAAAGCTTAACTTTTCTTGTAAATATCTCGGAAGATCGAATTTTCACAGACATGAGACCTACATTTTTCGCCGATTTAGATAGGAATTAGTCTACCCTGAAAGTTTCATTGAATTCTGACGAGTGGATTTCGAGATCCTCTGGACACACACACACACATACACACACACACACACATACAAACCTTGCTCGTTTAATAGTATTTGATTTTTTTTTAATCGATAAAATTGTAATCGTCATTTCATACACGTAATGCGACTGATATTCCTGGAATTATTGCGAATGTGCCAATTGAATGAGGACAATCCGCGTTTTTAGTTTTTTTCCCATTAGGAATACTCGCTTTTTTATGTTTATTAAAATTTACAATCTACATCACAACGAGTATTGAGGAATCAATCCGATCTTGATATTTAAAGAATGTGTCCTCATTTCTTCTCCTGGACTGAAATCTTTGTATGATTTTAATTCTGGTACGATTGGAAATACCCAGAGTTAGACCTTAAATAGGCTTAAATTATTTTGTAGAGGATAATGTATTTTTAACATTTTTATACGAGCTCGTTTGTTTAATTTTCAAACAATTAAACAGATAAACTCATTCAACCGGCAACGCCGCACCAAAATACATTTGCGAACGGCGTTCAAACCAGGAAGCGGTATCATCAAAAAATAATTTTTTTTACTCTATTTCACAATAAAATATCACGCCATAATCTAAGACGCAATTCTAACCGTTTCGTCTAGACAATATAAAAAACCCACGCTAACGAACTTTCTAGAACAATTGTGCGAGCCGGCCGGGAAGGGATAAAAATTTGAAGCGACTGAGCTTCAAGATTTAAAACAGTTTGCATCGAGCCCTCATTATGAGCGCATACTCCGGGGTTACAGAAAACCTCGTCAATAAATTCATTTTTCATAATGCCTCTTAGTACGGCAAGTGAGTGTGTCTCTAGCTGCGAATCAGGCTAGGACCCTCCAGTGTTATTTCATGACTCATCCAGAACACACAAAAAATATTTTCTGACTGATGCGGTCCTTTAGTTTTTTACCAATGTGCTAGTGTTTGTTAAGCACATATGGTACTTATAATACTTTGTTCATTGATTACCAGTTAATGTAATCCTTTGTTACGTTGTTGTTTATTTATTTATTTATTTAACTTAAAATAAATCGTTAAATAAAGGTGTTAGTTGTTTTTTGTCAAATGGAGTTGAGAAGGCAAAATATTACAGTCTACTTAGAATACAACGATGCAGTTTAAAAAGGCGGTAACACATTGTTGGCCGTCCTGGGAAACTGGCACAACATAGGGTTTATTCCAGAACCCTCAACAGCGTTGTTAAAAGTTTTTTAATTCCCCATTGGCTTATTTGACGTGTCTAAAGAAAACAACACTAAATGATGTCAATTCTGTCATTTCTCAATAAAAAATCTTACTTGCGTAACTGCATTACAATTCTGAATTTAAAAAGAACAATTTTTGGGTCACATTTTTATTTATAGTCAGATTAGGTATTCCCCTTTCGGGCCAAACGATGTTCATTTCTAATGTCACGCTCACAGTTCTCACACACCCTTAACCGCCAAATTGAAAACTCCTCCAAAATAATTCATCCCTCGAAGCATCCAACCCCTTACCCGCTCAAGATTACATTTGTTGCCTAGAGCCCCAGCGCGGCGGGCGTGTAGCCACCAATATTTATGAGAATTTCGTTGATAAGGCAGCCACCACCGCCGCCGCTACGCTTTCTAATTTGATTTATATGTGTTCGAATTGAACTCATTTATTTCTAGTTATAGGGTTGGAATTACAAATAAGTCTGTCAGGTCGGGTGTAAATTCGCTTTTAAAGCGTATATCTCCATTATCGGTAGGGGTGCATGCACCAACGTCTTGCTCTAATGGCATTTGAATCGCTAATATAAACAGGAATTTATGTAGAGTTTCTTTCAATTTCAAAACTTTGGCGATGTCTCAGTTTCTGTGCGAGTTTATGCAAACCAAATTACCCCACCAACAGACAACAGACTGTGAGAATAGATGATGTACTTAGCAGTGCAATATGGTGTACCGCAAGGATCCGTACTTGGTCCTATTTTATTCAACATCTATATTAATGGCTTGTTTTCATTGAAAACTAGTGGAAACGTCCTTGGTTTCGCCGATGATACTGCTATATTCTATAGGGCAGATAATTGGGAAGACCTAAAACAGAAAGCGGAGATAGACTTTTTAGAAATAAAAAAAATGGATTGACTATAAACGGTAACTATTAATATAAGCCAAACTAATTACTTGCCCTTCAGCTGTTATTCCTCTATTTCAATATCACCAACTCTCTTTCCATATTACCTGAAAAAAAATCAAATATTTAGGTGTAATTATCGATTGCCATATGAAATGGGACATGCATATATCTTATGTAACAAATAAATTAAGAAGTATATTATTTAAATTTAAAAAATTAAAGTAATCCTTACCTGAAAGTTATTTAAAATTTTTTTAGATGTGCTGCCATCTATGATTAGAAGAGAGTATTGACAATTATTAAAAGCAAAAAATTCCCGGTGTATTGGGGTTGCATACACAATTTGCATTGTGTGTTGCAAAGCTTTTATTTGACTGATTCTAATCAAAATGTCACTCTCTTCTTTCGTATCCCTTTCAGAGATTAATACAAAGTTAGAAAACGAGTAAGGAATTTAATTTATCAGATTCGACATCCTAAGACCGGTTTCTGCCTTTCGGCTTCGTCAGTTAGGCTTTTCGAATCCAATAAATAAAATTCCAAACTCGTACAAGTCAGTAGCTATATCCGCTATAAGATAAATTTTTTAGATGTGCTGCCATCTATGATTAGAAGAGAGTATTGACAATTATTAAAAGCAAAAAATTCCCGGTGTATTGGGGTTGCATACACAATTTGCATTGTGTGTTGCAAAGCTTTTATTTGACTGATTCTAGTCAAAATGTCACTCTCTTCTTTCGTATCCCTTTCTAACTTTGTATTAATCTCTAAAAATGTTATACTTCGCATTGGTAGAAAGTCACCTTCGTTATCGGATCCTTGCGTGTGGTGCAGCTCTCAAAACTCACCTTCATGGTCTAGAAGTAATCCAAAGAAGGTTTTTAAAATTAATTTTATCTAAAAATTCGAGGTTTCCGTCAGATGAATTATATGCTGAAATAAAAATAATGGACATAAGACAACATATTACTTGTGTTCTTGTATTAGATTTCACCTTCATAAACAACAAGTTCCACTTCCATCCTATCAGTATAATACTTTCCTCCGCCATTTATGAGCAAATCTTGTACACAGCGTTCTTATCAGCATATAGCACCAAAATTATACAACACTATACCAGAAACTATCAAAACTATTACCAGCATTTGTGGCTTCAAAAAACAGTTAAAACACTTAAGTTACAGCACTAATAGGTCTACTGTTAATAGTCATTTTAAAAACTAAATCCATTTTGAAAACTGAATACTTATTTAAAAAAAAGATATATAAAACTAGTGTAACGTCGTTTTCTTCTTCTTTTTTTTTCTTATTTCCTTTTCCATCTTCTTTTATTCTAAATATTAAATTAAATTTTATTTTTTATTCTACCATTTTTAAATTTTATTCTCTTATTTGTATATAATATTATTACTGATCTTGTTACATTTTTATTGTTATCAAATACTATTAAACGAGCAAGGTTTGTATGTGTGTGTGTTCAGAGGATCTCGAAATCCACTCGTCAGAATTCAATGAAATTTTCATGGTAGACTAATTCCTATCTAAATCGGCAAAAAATTTAGGTCTCATGTCTGTGAAAATTCGATCTTCCGAGATATTTACAAGAAAAGTTAAGCTTTTAGTTTTATTTCCTAGCAACGGCAGATATAATAACTTGTTTCTATAGTAATATATACTATAAACGAGAGACGAGTACAGTAAAAGTGGGGATATAACGTCACATTCCATAGGCGTACTTTGCGAAATAAGTTTCTATAATATAAATAAGGTCACAGCATATAAAATATATATACGCACTTCGTAGATTAAATTTTGAAGTTATATTATTTACAAAAAATAGAAATAAACCTTATGCATCTGACACTTTAACATTGAACGAATTAAATTTAACCAATAAATAACAAGGAGGATTATATGTTGGGATTAAACTTTTTTTAATCTCTTGGCATTAAAAGTAATGCTTCAGTACTTACCTAAACTCAAAGATTAAAAAAAAGTTAGTTCAAGAACAATCTTTAAAAGTCACTGTTTTCAGTAAAACTACTGGTATTACTATAATTGTCTTTTCTGAGGTTTATTATTATAGGTTCTATTAAATTATCCATTGATATATCCACTTTCCTAAATGAATTTTCCACATTTTTAACATGATCAATGCATTTTCCCCAATGTTCTCTATTTACATCTGAAACTGCCTTCAAAAACAAATTTCGCACATCAGGAAATTTAAATGTTTTATTGTTTTGAGAAACATAACCTTTTAATAATTGAGACCAGATCAGTTCAATGGAATTTAACTCTGCGTGGTTCGGAGGAAATCTGAGAATTTTAATTAGTTTTTCTCTGGCCATCTCATCTATAATATATTTTTTGAATTTTGAATTTGAATTACTAATAATTCTCCCTTCAAGGATTTAGGAGGACTGATAATATTTTTAGAATGAAGCCAATTTGAAATATATATTATTACAAAATTCCGAATCAATTAAAATACATACGATACGGTTATGAATAAATAAAGTCTGACTTATCTGTCAAAATAACAGGTTTATTACAGTAAAAACCATGGAAACAAGATTAAATCTAGACAAAAACTATATTAGGCCGATCAGATGTATTAAAATTTAAATTTTAACTACAAATAAGCATTGAAGGATGAGGTAAAAATAAAATTTCTACCTCTTGAACCTGTACTACGTTCTGCAAATTAAATACTGCACTCCTTTCTTCTGTATAGTACAGTAGTAAAAAGGTTTGACTTTATTTAATTTCTGGCGTTTAAATCTGAAAGAATTCAATTTTAAATTTGCCGCTTTTTATCCATAATGACCTACAAATTTTGACAACTACTGACACGCACATCTCTGGTTAAACGTTAAGAAAATGGGACCGGCTGGGATTTTCATGAAATTTTCGCAGATGCTATAAAACATGATAAAATCAATATACTTAGCAATAGAAATTTTTGCGCGGAAAAATATTTTTCACATTTTTTTATTCTACAAATGCCCAAGTAGGAATTTATAACCAGAATAAACCTGAAAAGTATAAAAAAGAAAAGGTTTATTTGACGGACATAAATATATTGCTTGTCAAATGACAGCCATCTCATAAATTCTAAGTTGAAAATACAACGTTGCCAATTCAATTTCAGAAATCATAGGTTTAGGTAAATATTTATAGGAACGTTGAGTAACACTGTTAAAATGGACACTTGTCAAAATGTGACACCTGTCAAAATGTGACACCTATCAAAACGTGACAACTGTTAAAATGTGATACGTGTCAGAATGTAACAACTGTCAAAATGAACAAATGTCAAAATATGACACCTGTCAGAATGTAACAAATGTTAAAATGTCACACGTATCGTATTTTTATTTATTTATTACACAGATCTAACCTAACCTAAAGCTAATCTTTTTTTTTTTTGCGGGTGGAAATTCTTTATGCACATCGGGTAAAGGTTCTTCCCTTCCCCGATAGTGTGAGACTACCCCTTACGGTTACTCACTAAAACCACCCCACTGAAACCACTATGCCCTACACGCTGATGTTGCCCGTCCCGGAAACGGGGCCTGTCCGCCGTGACTATTCGCGAAGATCAAGCGTCAGTAGATGTTGCCCTAAAAGGGTGAAATCTCCAGAAACTAGGCAACTTTTAATGCATTTAACTAACCTCTGTGACAAGCAGTTAATAAACGTCAACAACACCTGCAGCAAATTAAAAATTAACACTGACAGCTTTTTTAATTTTCCCGCCTACTTTCAAGCCAATCGCCAATCAACTTTCTATTTATCTACCTTTCTGTAGTTCAAGTAGATGTCGCCCACTCCGTGATTTTCGCGAGTTAATTAATTAATAATTTGTCATGTTATAAATATACTTAAATTATATACTCATTGGGCTGCTTAAAAATGTAGATTTGAATATTAAGAGCGAAGCTCGGTGACCAGATACTTTTACCATTATATTTTCTACTGCAAAGCAAGTGCAGTAGCACCTATCGCTTATCAGCTTTATTCATTCATTCATTTTATTGCTTAAAACACTTTACTATTATCAATTCTTTAGAAAATAGTTGAAGTTAAAGAATTGTTAACAATAGTAGCAAGTAAAGAGTTCTACAAGCAATTTGATTTTACATCTAATAGTAAGTCCGTAAAAATTACGTAACAACGTTATATCACTTTTATATAAAATTAATTTGGCATCAAACTAATTTAAAAAACTCCCCATATATCATATATATTCTAGCAATAAAATTGCAGAAACTTCTGCATCAGACATTTCCATTTCTTTTGAAATATTATCTTCAATACATTTAATTTAAGTTTTATGGTAATACATTTTCCCGAACAACACAAAATAAACACGGGCAAAAAAACAAATATAAAATCCCGATAGAGGGAAATAATGTTATATGGAACGGTTAGAACAAGATGAAAGAACTGAAATACAAACAAATATCCTGTCTCCAATTTTCTGGTTTGGGCATTCTAATAAATAGCAAGTCAATTGCTGTGTTTTCGTCTTTCGAATCCACAGTGAAAGGGGAGCTAATTCCGCTAAGTGAAATGCTGAAATAGCGCTATTTTGGATTTCGGTCAATATTTGAGCAATTTTTCCTGTATAGAGAACTCTGGCGGAAACGACAAATTCACCAATTACTATGATTAAAATTAGAAGGTAATGCAGGAATGAAGTAATGAGAAAAAGTTTATTTATCGATGTAAAAATACGGATATCTTCTAGATCTTGAAATCAATTGAGATTGTGCACCTAAGGAAACAGTAAATAGAGAATATTAATGAATCTTCTTCTTTTCTCTTCTTTTAAACATTTTTTTTTACTTCAAATAAATTTTACAGTCTTTAGTTGAGGGTATAGAAACTAGTCGAATAATCCCTAACTGAAATGTATTTCTTCCTTCTACTTAAATTTAATTCTCCAATATATTCATTGTCCAATATTTCCTCTTCGTAACAAAATAGTCGAACGCTTGAAATAAAACTGAGATAAAGTTGTTTACTATCAAATCTTTTCGTATAAAATACAAAGGCATTCCGAATTGCAGCTTGCGCTACTTCATTTTATAACTCGTAAAGCTCACATTGCATCGCATTCCGAATGCATTTTTCTACTGCACTTTTTCATCCAACTCCCAAGAAACTCAACTATACAGGGTGTCCCATTAAGAATGGGACATGGAACAATCGCAGATTCTCCAATTCAAAATAAAACGATTAACCGAAATATGCTTAGATAAAATGTTACTCGTTTCCGAAATTTGAAAACTGAAAAATTATTAATGGCCATAATTTTTTTAATACACCGTATAATTTTACTCAAATCGGCACACTTGTTAAATATCATAAAATGCACCTAACAGTAAAAAAAACAGTTCAGTACGCTCTACCAGTGGCGTACGGCAGGAGTAAGTAATGTTTGTACCCCTTCTAAATGTTACGCCGCTGTCTAAATTTTAATTTTGACTATAATTTTAATTTTTTTGATATTTTCTAAGTCAATAGTGTACACTTGTTAGTTTGTTGTAAAGTCATTGTTTTTCGAGATATTCGCCGTTAAAGATAGATAGACACGTACTTTTTATTTGTATTATTATTAATAATATTCATTTTTACAATTTTGTCTTAAAACCAAACAAAGTAAAACCAATGTAATGAAATTTTTACTTAAACAAATTTTCAATGTGTCCACCATTAACTTGTATACACTTCCTTAGACGTTTAACTAAAGACTGTCTTACTTTAAACAACTGATATGCTTGATTTTGTCTTTTTAAAATCCTATGAACAGTAGAGCGACTTATCCCAACGGCTGTAGTTACTCTACGAGTACTTAGCTACGGATCGAGAGCCACTTGAGTCAAAATTTCATCCTCCTCATCTACTGTAATCAACCTAGGTCGTCCTGTTTCAAGTTTTGGTCGAAATGCACCCTTTTCACTCAACCTGTCATACAGACATTTGAAAATTTATTTAAAATTATTCTGGGCATAAATACAAACCATGTACCTCATTTCTAAACTGGAAAATTCGTTATGACGTGGCATTTTACAATAATATTACAGTTATTAATAACAATAATCACTTATCGGCAACAGATAGTTACTACGAAAATGTTTAACTGACAGTGACAGAACTTCATTATAAATCAAAGCCTACTGTCAAAATTTTCAATTATAAATTAATAAATATTCTCACAATCGCAACGTGCCTATTATGAACTTAACATAACAAATCAGAACAAAAAAATAGAATAAAGCTGTTTGGTCGCGAATCTCATTAATTGTAAAAATGAATATTATTAATAATAATACAAATAAAAAGTACATGTCTATCTACCTTTAACTGCGAATATCTCGAAAAACAATGACTTTACAACAAACTAACAAGTGTACATTATTGACTTAGAAAATATCAAAAAAAATTAAAATTATAGTCAAAATTAAAATTTAGACAGCGGCGTAACATTTAGAAGGGGTACAAGCGTTACTTACTCCTGCCGTACGTCACTGGTAGAGCGTACTGAACTTTTTTGTTTACTGTTAGGTGCATTTTATGATATTTAACAAGTGTGCCGATTTAAGTAAAATTATACGGTGTATTAAAAAAATTATGGCCACTAATAATTTTTCAGTTTTCAACTTCAACACCCCGTATGAGTAACATTTTATCTAAGCATATTTCGCTTAATCGTTTTATTTTGAATTGGAGAATCTGCGGTTGTTCTATGTCCCATTCTTAATGGGACACCCTGTATACATGGTGTATTTCTGAAGCTATTTAAATCGAACATGGATTGTATAAATCTTTTTCAAAATGTATTTCAAACGGATACAGCCACATGACTTTTTTCCTACAAATTATCATCATATAGTGCATTCTTTACTGCTAAAATATCTGTTACATATCTAGAAACAAAGCCTCAAGGTAGATTTTAGTTTGAGCCAATGATAGAAACAATAATTTATAAATTAAAATTTGCTATCTATTCCCAATTTATAAACTTACCCTGTATTTGTTAATTTAAATGTAATTCTAGTTACATTACATTATCATTAACATTTTGGGCTATTACGACCACATTAAACGAATAGCAAGGGTAGTAAATGGAGATATATTTACCTATATATTAATTTGCGAGACTTGTCTGGATTATATATGTAAATGCGATATACTACTCAAGTTATACATCATATTACAGATCATTTATTTCAATCCTAGAAACTGCTATTGAAAATGAAAAATTATTGTTCTTGTTGTTATTTACTTGTTCAACTTTGTTCTAGGATAATAGAGAAAAGCGTGTACAGGGTAATTCATAAATACTATTAAATACTTCAGATTCAGTTTAATAATATTGATATATCGCTAAATAACATGGCGCCTCCTTTATCAGATCTCAAAATTGATTAAAAATTATGACTTCTCGCCCCAAATAAACGTCTCTAAACCGCCTCATAGATAAATAAATAGAATATTGTCAAAGACAAAAAAAATATTTTCAACCCCCAGTATAGTATAGTATATCAACGAATCACTAGAATATTTACCATTCTTTATGAATCATCCTATATAAATATTAATAATATTATATTCCTGGTCAATAAAGGGTGGTTTTGTGGGTGGTAAATAGATTTTTTTTATAAATCGACCATTCCTATACTGTATTTGAAAATCAAGAGAGAGTAAATTCCCAGAATAAAAAGTAATTCGGTATGCAAAACTATAGTACAGTACGTGCGGTAAAACTTCAATATTTGTAATGCATTCTAAATTGTTTTTGTTAATTTCAATACAAAATTTATTAAATTTCTTGGACTATCACATTATTTTATGATCTTTAATTGTTACTACAGTAGGCCTAAGAGGATTAACGTGCGTCATAGGCGTAACCAGATTAGAAAGGGATAATTGTTATTTAACGACCTCCGAATGGCAACAGCTTCTAATGACAGATATTTTGACTTAAATAGTTTCTAGAAATGCAGTTATTTGATTTTCGATAAACGTGACAAATAGTAGTGACTAAAAATGGAAGCAGTTTGTGAGTATACGCCAGTGAAAAAATTAAAACTAGACCATTTATCGCTCAATGAAAAGAGTGCTGTAGTGAATGTGTACCACTATTTTAAACATCAAAATCCCTCAAATACTATTGACAGTGTAGTTGAAACAACATCTAAGGCAATGGGATATGGAAAATCTACAATATATAGGTCAGGTGGAGTAACCTCACCAAAGCCGAAACCAGGTAGACCAAAACTATTAAAAGTCAACGTGGACGAGTTTTTTAAAAATGCTATTCGTAAGCTTGTTCACTCATTTTTTATAAACAAGCAAATACCAACTTTAGATAAAGTTTTGCAAGCCATTACGAATGATGTTGATTTACCCACAATAAGCCGGGATAAACTATGGAAAGTGTTACATGAGTTAAACTTTAAATTTGAAAAAATGGGCAGACACTCAATGCTAATTGATTCTGAAGAAATTGTATGTTGGAGAAGACAGTACCTCAGAAGAATACAACAAGTTAAAGCTCAAAATAAAAACATTTATTATTTAGATGAAACATGGGTTAATGAAGGACATTGTGTAGGAAGAGTTTGGAAAGACAAAAATATAAAATCATCCCATCAAGCTTTTCTAGAAGGATATACTACTGGTTTTAAGGAACCTATAGGAAAAGGTAAAAGATTAATTATTTGTCATATAGGCAGTACAAACGGTTTTTTTGAGAATGGTTTACTCTTATTTGAATCAAAAAAAACCGTTGATTATCACGAAGAAATGAATGGAGATGTGTTTGAGGAATATTTTGAACAGATGATTCAATTCATACCAAAAGGATCGGTTATTGTAATGGACAATGCAAGTTACCACTTCAGATTACTTGAACCTTTACCAACCACTAAATGGAAAAAGGGTGAAATTGCAAAATGGTTATCTTCTAAAAATTTAGCCTTTGACAATACAATGCTGAGGGCAGAATTGTTAACTATTGCTAAAAAACATAAGCAAAATTATAAAAAATATAATATTGAGGAGATAGCCAAAAAACGAGAAATTGAAATCCTTCGTTTACCACCCTACCATTGTGAGCTGAATCCGATAGAATTAATATGGGCTCAAGTTAAAGGTTATGTTGCCAGAAATAACACTACTTTTAAATTATCAGATGTTAAAAATCTCTTCAATAAGGCAATATCTGAAGTAACAAGTGAAAATTGGCAAAAATGTATTAGACACGTTACAGAAATAGAAAAAAAAAATGTGGGAGCTAGATAACATAATTGATATTACTATAGAGCCCATTGTAATTTCTCTAGAATCAGATGGTGAATCTTCTGACACAGAGTGCGAGGAACCATAACTTTAAAATTATTAATTTATGTACTTTAATTTTATTTTTAGATTTTTATTTTTTAAGATTTAATATTGTCGTATTTTTTGCATGTTGCTCGTCAAATTTTATCCTTGCGGTTGGTTTTTTTTTTCTCATATACCTACTTAATTGTTTTTTTAGCTCCTCATATTAATTTATAAATAATTGTAATTATCTGTACATATTATATACATATTTTGTAAATAAACATATGCCTAAAACAAAATGCCTAAAATAATATTGACTTTTTCTTCATTTTACCCAAATTAAATTACTACTTACGAATTATGTTTATCTATCTAAAATTGGTAATCTAGGTATAAATAACTAAAACAAATTAAATATTTCTATTTCCATATTAATTTAATTTTGAAAACGCACGTCTATGGTTTACTGCCTTTAACACTGATAACTGCAAAACATTTCTGGGAATTTACTCTCTCTTGATTTTCAAATACAGTATAATACATATTTTTTTTTAATTTATGACCTAATTTTTTTGAAAATGAAAAACCTGAAGCCTCCCATAATTGCCATGGTAGTTGAAAGTATTCTATACTAAATTTATTAACTGAACATAAAATAATTAACAAAACACGGATTGGATTTCATAACTTTTTTTATATATATTTTTTTTGTTATTTAAAAAAACTTCAAACACCCAATTAGCTAACATGGACAAATATTTGCTTTCGGAACAATCAATTTGGAATGCCAACAAAAACTACATGTACTTTAATATTGAACAATATTATTGTTGCACAATATTGCTGTGTCCAACATAATGTGATTTCAAATTAATTCAAAAGCAAAACCGCGCAGAGGCGTGCTTCTAATATTTATTTTAGAATTAAATTAACGTGCCTTCTACTAACCACAAAATAGTATATTGTACAATAAGCGCAAAATGATACGTAATTTCCACGAATAAAGTGCTACAAACTTTACTTTACGAGTGAAAAATGCGTATTCCGCGCGAGTTGTATACTATACTTTTTCTACTATTATGTATTTCTTATTTGCGAAAAGAAAGCTGTTAATTTCATACACATAATTTCGTTGAAATCTGTAGGAAATGAATCATTTCCTACGGGTTAGGCCATTAATTTACACATACCTAATTTAAATCAGTATACACTTTGTGTATATCCAACTTTGTTATCATAATATTCAGGGTTAATAGAGTCCAAAGCTCTTATTAAATCAAAACTAATCAATTACATCTATGAAATTACATCTGTGTATAACCCTATAAATTTCCTAGAGAGACAGTATTAAATTTCCTTATTCATAGCAACCCTTTATCACAAAGTAAAGACTATATAACGTTCGGCTTTAGTATTTATACCGCAAATTGCATCCCCTATATATACGCTGCAGTGTACCTTCAAGAATTAATGCATTCATATATCAAATTTCGCGACAATTTATAGTAGCGCAGTCTTATTTATCCGTTCCAATTAGAAGTTATTAGTCAGAAAAGGGGCACAATCCCGACTATCCTCCCTTTACGTAATAGAGAACTCATAAGTTTGTGGGAAATTGGAGACTGTCTATTGTTACTACGTGAGATGGTACGTTGTTAGTTACCGATACACTTGGTAGTTGAGAATAATCATTAGTATAGTAGATTTCAGGTTTTGCTCCATAGAAATAATGACAACTAGAGAAAAAGGTCAAATATGACCTAAGAAAGACAGAATCAGAAATGAGATTACAAGTAATTTGAAATCTAGCAGCACCAAGTATGTATTTTTAAAATATACGACACTACAGATTGGAGATATTAGTAGTTAGATAAAAAACATATAACACATTTATTAAATAAAAAAATACTGGTTATAATGAAGACAGAGTCCGATTGTTAGGGTTAATCAATAAATATTTTTTTAGATGTGCTACCATCTATGGTAAGAAGAGAGTATTGACATTAAATTTTGACTGAATCTAGTCAAGATGTCACTCTCTTCTTTTTTATCCCTTTCAGAGATTAATACAAAGTGAGTAAACCAGTAAGGAATTTTAATTTATTAGATTCGACATCCTAAGACCGATTTCTGTCTTTCGACTTCATCAGTTAGGCTTTTCGAATCCAATAAATAAAATTCCAAACTCGTACAAGTCAATAGCTATATCCGCTATAAGATAACATTTTTAGATGTGCTACCATCTATGGTAAGAAGAGAGTATTGACATTAAATTTTGACTGAATCTAGTCAAGATGTCACTCTCTTCTTTTTTATCCCTTTCAGAGATTAATACAAAGTGAGTAAACCAGTAAGGAATTTTAATTTATTAGATTCGACATCCTAAGACCGATTTCTGTCTTTCGACTTCATCAGTTAGGCTTTTCGAATCCAATAAATAAAATTCCAAACTCGTACAAGTCAATAGCTATATCCGCTATAAGATAACATTTTTAGATGTGCTACCATCTATGGTAAGAAGAGAGTATTGACATTAAATTTTGACTGAATCTAGTCAAGATGTCACTCTCTTCTTTTTTATCCCTTTCAGAGATTAATACAAAGTGAGTAAACCAGTAAGGAATTTTAATTTATTAGATTCGACATCCTAAGACCGATTTCTGTCTTTCGACTTCATCAGTTAGGCTTTTCGAATCCAATAAATAAAATTCCAAACTCGTACAAGTCAATAGCTATATCCGCTATAAGATAACATTTTTAGATGTGCTACCATCTATGGTAAGAAGAGAGTATTGACATTAAATTTTGACTGAATCTAGTCAAGATGTCACTCTCTTCTTTTTTATCCCTTTCAGAGATTAATACAAAGTGAGTAAACCAGTAAGGAATTTTAATTTATTAGATTCGACATCCTAAGACCGGTTTCTGTCTTTCGACTTCATCAGTTAGGCTTTTCGAATCCAATAAATAAAATTCCAAACTCGTACAAGTCAATAGCTATATCCTCTATAAGATAACATTTTTAGATGTGCTACCATCTATGGTAAGAAGGGAGTATTGACATTAAATTTTGACTGAATCTAGTCAAGATGTCACTCTCTTCTTTTTTATCCCTTTCAGAGATTAATACAAAGTGAGTAAACCAGTAAGGAATTTTAATTTATTAGATTCGACATCCTAAGACCGGTTTCTGTCTTTCGACTTCATCAGTTAGGCTTTTCGAATCCAATAAATAAAATTCCAAACTCGTACAAGTCAATAGCTATATCCGCTATAAGATAACATTTTTAGATGTGCTACCATCTATGGTAAGAAGAGAGTATTGACATTAAATTTTGACTGAATCTAGTCAAGATGTCACTCTCTTCTTTTTTATCCCTTTCAGAGATTAATACAAAGTGAGTAAACCAGTA
This sequence comes from Crepidodera aurea, assembly GCA_949320105.2. Classification (NCBI taxonomy): domain Eukaryota; kingdom Metazoa; phylum Arthropoda; class Insecta; order Coleoptera; family Chrysomelidae; genus Crepidodera; species Crepidodera aurea. Next base: position 536,437 of record OX439475.1, on the reverse strand, counting down.
AGGAATTTTAATTTATTAGATTCGACATCCTAACACCGGTTTCTGTCTTTCGACTTCATCAGTTAGGCTTTTCGAATCCAATAAATAAAATTCCAAACTCGTACAAGTCAATAGCTATATCCTCTATAAGATAACATTTTTAGATGTGCTACCATCTATGGTAAGAAGGGAGTATTGACATTAAATTTTGACTGAATCTAGTCAAGATGTCACTCTCTTCTTTTTTATCCCTTTCAGAGATTAATACAAAGTGAGTAAACCAGTAAGGAATTTTAATTTATTAGATTCGACATCCTAAGACCGGTTTCTGTCTTTCGACTTCATCAGTTAGGCTTTTCGAATCCAATAAATAAAATTCCAAACTCGTACAAGTCAATAGCTATATCCGCTATAAGATAACATTTTTAGATGTGCTACCATCTATGGTAAGAAGAGAGTATTGACATTAAATTTTGACTGAATCTAGTCAAGATGTCACTCTCTTCTTTTTTATCCCTTTCAGAGATTAATACAAAGTGAGTAAACCAGTAAGGAATTTTAATTTATTAGATTCGACATCCTAACACCGGTTTCTGTCTTTCGACTTCATCAGTTAGGCTTTTCGAATCCAATAAATAAAATTCCAAACTCGTACAAGTCAATAGCTATATCCTCTATAAGATAACATTTTTAGATGTGCTACCATCTATGGTAAGAAGGGAGTATTGACATTAAATTTTGACTGAATCTAGTCAAGATGTCACTCTCTTCTTTTTTATCCCTTTCAGAGATTAATACAAAGTGAGTAAACCAGTAAGGAATTTTAATTTATTAGATTCGACATCCTAAGACCGGTTTCTGTCTTTCGACTTCATCAGTTAGGCTTTTCGAATCCAATAAATAAAATTCCAAACTCGTACAAGTCAATAGCTATATCCTCTATAAGATAACATTTTTAGATGTGCTACCATCTATGGTAAGAAGGGAGTATTGACATTAAATTTTGACTGAATCTAGTCAAGATGTCACTCTCTTCTTTTTTATCCCTTTCAGAGATTAATACAAAGTGAGTAAACCAGTAAGGAATTTTAATTTATTAGATTCGACATCCTAAGACCGGTTTCTGTCTTTCGACTTCATCAGTTAGGCTTTTCGAATCCAATAAATAAAGTTCCAAACTCGTACAAGTCAGTAGCTATATCCGCTATAAGATAACATTTTTAGATGTGCTACCATATATGGTTAGAAGAGAGTATTGACATTAAATTTTGACTGAATCTAGTCAAGATGTCATGTACGAGTTTGGAATTTTATTTATTGGATTCGAAAAGCCTAACTGATGAAGTCGAAAGACAGAAACCGGTCTTAGGATGTCGAATCTAATAAATTAAAATTCCTTACTGGTTTACTCACTTTGTATTAATCTCTGAAAGGGATAAAAAAGAAGAGAGTGACATCTTGACTAGATTCAGTCAAAATTTAATGTCAATACTCTCTTCTTACCATAGATGGTAGCACATCTAAAAATGTTATCTTATAGCGGATATAGCTATTGACTTGTACGAGTTTGGAATTTTATTTATTGGATTCGAAAAGCCTAACTGATGAAGTCGAAAGACAGAAACCGGTCTTAGGATGTCGAATCTAATAAATTAAAATTCCTTACTGGTTTACTCAATAAATATTTTAATAAAATAGTTGAAAATCGATAGTGTAAAACCTGTTCATCCATTATTTACGCATCAGATTTATAAATAAATTATTTCTTAATGAAACTGGCGAATCTAATGACAGGAATTTAATCTTGGGTGATCAAAGGATTATGAAAGTAGCTAGGTGAAGACTTACCATTAAATAAAAACCTTAATTATTTACACCGGAATGTGAGTTTTCTCTTTTAGATTTTCAAAAGTCTAAGCTTTATTAGTTTTTCCAAGAAAAGGGCTTAAATTAATGAAAATAGCTTTCCTTTAACTGAAAGTTTGTTTTTCTTTATTTTTGATTGATAATTAAAATTTCTAGGTAAGATTTTAAAAATAATCACCTTTTTCGTTTGAAAATTTTAATCAAGTAGAAGCTTCGTCTTTCCAACCAACTTTCTCAGATAATTTGCTGCAATATGATATTTCTTAAATTTTATGTTAAGAATAAATTCATGGTCAATAATTTTTTGAGTAGTAGCGAGTCAGCTCCGCAACAAGAAGATTCGGGTTCGACCCCCGAGAAAATTTAGTGGTTGACAATATCGGCAACCCATTATGACTCGGAGACAAGGGCGTCGCCAGCCGGTAAGCTAGGGGGGCACCATAAAAGAACTGAAAAGAAAAATCAAAAAAGAGTTTTATTAAAAAAATTATAAAACGAACAAAATATAATTGAAACATAATCTGCTAGGGTTATTTGCGAATTCGTTAGTCACTTTGTTGACGAAATCGTTCAATTTTTGAAAATGTGTTGCCTGTGTACACTCATCATTGCGAGGCCACTGAGTCGAACTTCAGACATGGTTTTGATTCTACTAAGGCTACTAAATGACCTTTCAACTGTACAAGTCGTACAAGGTAAAACAACAAGGATCTTCAAAGCCTTCTTAATTTCAGGAAAAAAATCTTCAGTTTTCTTGAGGATTTCCACAACACTCACACTCGGGTCAGGTCTTGTTTTTCCTCCCATATTTTTTTCCAAAGCTCTATCTCACTTTTGATATTTGTAAGACCGTAAAAATTGTTGAATTTTTTTGAATTCCTCGCAAGCTTCTTCAAGTTCTTCCAAAGAAATGTTTTTCATTTGCGCAGGATGTAGTGTTGTTAAAGTAAATGATGGTCTATTTTCTAGGGAATTTATAGTTGGCTTTCGGAAGTTCTTGGCTCAAAGTGAGCATTATCGTTTCAATTAGCAGGGTGACTGGAGAGCGTTAACCTCTAGGGGGGGAGGGGCAGCCCTTGCTCAGAGAGCATGTAAAACGCGACCTGTAAATTTCTACACCAATTCGTTTAAACCACCCATTACATGAACTTTATTTTTTTTGTTTCGACTCCGTAAATTATTTCAGAGTACTATTACGTAAATAATGTGAGTCTAATATCAAAGATGAATATTATTTTTCCTACGGCTGCTTAGAATATGCATAAAAACGCACTGTCAACTTCCCTTGAAAAACGTCAATTTCAAACAGCGTGTGTAAACGTTTACACACGCTGTGTGCAATGTAAAATGACAACACAACACATATTAACAACACATATCAATGAATCGAGATTAAATCTAGCATGCGGACACTGTCACTACTGACAGTTCTCATTTCTCATTAAAATAAAGTCAAATTTATTGCAAAATTTTAAAAAAGCAGTGTTACACGATGATAGAAGATGAATTTAACTGTACTCCTCCAGAAGTACTTGAAAGGGCCTCCCAAATCACGCAAAATCTTTTACCATTAATTTCCAAAGAGAGATATGAAAGTTCTTATGAAACATTCATAAAATGGAAAAATGAACGAAACCTAAACTCGTTATCAGAGAATGTTCTGCTTGTTTATTTTGAAGAATTAGCGCAAAAATATAAATCTTCAACATTGTGGTCGCACTATTATATGTTGAAAAGCACTATAAACATCTGGTCGTTTTAAATAAGATTTGCTTTACCTAACAATAAATAGGTATATATATATAAGTGGATATTTTCGTGACTGTTCAATAATAGTTTAAGTAGAAAAAATTCGTGGGAATCAGTCAATATAAAATAAATTAGTTTGATTTCTTCATTTTGGTCAAGCTTTCGAAAACGTTTATTTTCTTTTTCAAGACTAATAACATGAAATACGGAAAAAATTAAATACAAAAAGAAACATCGGTGTTAAAATATTTTAAAATGACAAAATGACAGTTTCCAAAAACTTCAGAATACAATTGTAACATACAGAGTGTGATTATAAAAAGTATAAGAATGTGTAAATATATATATAAAAAAAAAAAAAAAAAAAAAAATAATAAATATCAATTCAAGGAGGACGAGTTGAGAAATTTTCTTTATGTTTTTTTAATAGAAATGTGTATATTGTACTCAGGTCATTGATGTCTGTTCTTTTATTCATTGAATTTTGATTGTTATTTATAACCATTTCAAGAAAGAGACGCTTATTGAGATTTCGTTCATTATCGAGAATTTTGACATTATTATAGTCAATCACATGATCTTTATCTATTACATGTTCAGCAAGGCGACAAGATCTCACATTCCTTCTGCAGTCACTTTTGTGAGAAGTTATTCTATCTTTAAGCATGCTACTTGTTTGACCAATGTATACTTCATCACAGCTGCTGCATGGGATTTCATAGATTATATTTGATTTATTTTTGACTGGTATGGGTGTTTTCAATTTAGAATGTATTTGTGAAATAGTTTTCAAATTGGTTTTAGCTATTTTAATATTGGCTTCATTTTTAAACAAATGTATGAGTTTTGATGTCAAACCATCTATATGTGGTAAAAATTTAAAAATAGAAATTTGGTCAATTGTTGTTGGATGGTTTGAATTTGAAACAGAAATAGAGGTACACACAGCAGCTGTGGTGAAGTATACATTGGTCAAACAAGTAGGATGCTTAAAGATAGAATAACTTCTCACAAAAGTGACTGCAGAAGGAATGTGAGATCTTGTCGCCTTGCTGAACATGTAATAGATAAAGATCATGTGATTGACTATAATAATGTCAAAATTCTCGATAATGAACGAAATCTTAATAAGCGTCTCTTTCTTGAAATGGTTCATATAAATAACAATCAAAATTCAATGAATAAAAGAACAGACATCAATTATCTGAGTACAATATACACATTTCTATTAAAAAAACATAAAGAAAATTTCTCAACTCGTCCTCCTTGAATTGATATTTATTATTATTTTTTTATATATATATTTACACATTCTTATACTTTTTATAATCACACTCTGTATGTTACAATTGTATTCTGAAGTTTTTGGAAACTGTCATTTTGTCATTTTAAAATATTTTAACACCGATGTTTCTTTTTGTATTTAATTTTTTCCGTATTTCATGTTATTAGTCTTGAAAAAGAAAATAAACGTTTTCGAAAGCTTGACCAAAACGAAGAAATCAAACTAATTTATTTTATATTGACTGATTCCCACGAATTTTTTCTTCTTAATATATATATATATGATAATAAAGTCGCAGCCGTAGGAAAAGTATAGTGTGTGTAACTCGTGTGAAAAGTGCTATTTTCAAAACTTGTTGCACAATATACTATTGTTGGGTAATATTTTTAAACGGTAAAAATATTTATCATAAAGTCGGGGGAAAATTTAAATAGGCAATTTAAATAATTACACAGCCGCGTTCGCTACAACCTAACAAATTACGTTTGAAATTTTACCCACGACTGGCCGCCAATATGATTTTCATCTATATTATTTCCGGTACAAAACCAATTTTACATTTCGTCAAGTCATTGTCACTTTGTGTATCCCATGCATACAATTTTATATAGGGATGTATGCTATACGCCAGTATTCCAGGGCTATTAGCATTCAAAATAAATGTGGGACATTTAAAACCTATATAAACGATATGGTATGGGATGAGTAAGGAATAGATTCAATTTTGGATGAAACGAAAATTTTAGATTTAAAAAAAGGATGTAATTTTATGTAGGACATTTTTACAAAATATTTTAGCTGGTACCTTCTTAAGATAAAATGTAAAGTTGACAACTGTAATAAACGGCAAAATTGGATATCTGAAGACACCGCTTGCTGAAACTTTCCAGTTGTAGTTTAGGCCTGCAGGACCTATAATTCAATAATTAGTTTTAATTTAGTTAATTTTTGAATTTAATCATTTTGTAATTGTAAATATTGCATACCGGCATACATACTTGGCATGTGTAATGGATGTCCACAGGAGCCGCTCCATGTGAGCAAGTCAATTTACATAATAATTGTCTCTTGGAAAATAGCCAAGGTAGGTTATCTGCGTATAAACTCGCCTCTATTACCATGAAAAACAAATAAAACAACACTGTTTTTTTACTAGGGATGTTTTATCGCACGTAAAATTTTTTATAGCAAAAAGAATCGTTATTCGATTATAAGGAAGTTCAGAAAAAATGTATATACAGAAAATCGAGCTGAAAAGGAATAAAAAATTATATCCAATACATATAAATCTCTTCCTCCAATTGAATTGGTAGTTTTTATTTAATCCAAAAAATGTGGTATTTTCCATATTTTCCTCTTAATTCAGCTGATTTTCCATTTTTTTTGTTTATGCCGACCTGCTCGTTTTTTTGCCAATTTACTTGCTATGTTTTTGTTTATTTAAATATTTTTTCTTTCTCATTTTTATTTTATAATTTTTGGTTTCAAATCACTTTTTTTAATTTGATTTATTCGTTATCCTGTTTGTTTTATATTCATTTAATTGACTTTTTCTTGTTCTTCTTTCTTTTTGTCTAACAGATTGTCTAAAAAATGTATCTGATAATAACACATTTTGTGAAACCTAATAGTTTGAAAAAAAAATTAAATTTAATTAATTTAGATAGCAAATCCCTTCCTATAATTGAATTGACATGATTAGATGTAAATGATCTAATATCCCTTTCAATTTATTGCTAAAGGGTTAAATACAGGGTCGACTGGTTATACACATTTTATACCTATAACCAATTATATTTCATTTGATAAGGGACATCGTACCTAAACAAAAGTGGACAAAGGATTCGGGTTAGGTCTAATAGTGTCCTTCCTTAAGCAAATTAATTAGTTTGTTCAGAGTCGGGTTCAGCACATTAATATCTTTTTTAGGTTTTTAAAAATATTAACTGGCCTAAAGTGGCACTTTCCAAACCGTAGATTACTTTACCTCCCGCCTGACGATAGTTTTTCATTTTCTTGTGTTTTTAAATACACCGTTAAAGGGTTCTTAAATTCCACAGCAGTAAAATGAATCTATTAGTATAAGACTAACAATTCTAACAGTTTTTCAGACCAAAATTAACTAAGATAAATCACCATCTGTGTAATATTCGAAATTTTATTATTTTCTGAGACAATTAAGCATTTCTTATTGAGTCTTTGAGTTTCTCTGTAAATCCTACGATTAACGATCAACATTTTGTACCTATAGGTACTTATAATATTTACAATAATTATAATAAAAATAAACTTATATTTTAGTAAATTTTACGATATTTAATTAAGATTTACCGGCTCTCCCGTAAATGCATTTTTAAATAGACTAGAGTGTAATAAACAAAAAAATATATTCAACTCAATCCCGCAGATCCGTCCCTGCTCAGGGTAGTAATAACTGGCACGAGCTGAACCTAGACCTGCAAACCGGACCCAACCCTACTACCTTGTAGCAGCTATAGCTTTCTATTCCCACTGACCAAAATCATGATTTATATTTGTTTTTGTCCGGCGTTTACACCTGTCACCATGAATTATTACTTAAAAGGTAATTTTGGCGGTGTCACCGCAAAACACGGCCCTCGCGTATAAAGATATCAAAAAGGGCAATAACAAATTTTCGTACGGTATCAGTGGTTGCGGTTAGTTTTTCGGATGGAGCCTGGAAAATGGAAGTTTTGCGCTTGTTTATATAAATACGTGTGGGTCGGGTTTGGGAAAGTTTTTAGGGATAAAATAAAGTTATGTAACGAGAGATTTAGGGCGAAATACAAATTGGGGCTAATTTTGGGATAAAAAGGGGACAGATTAAAATCGCCGAGGTGGATTATTTATTAGATACTAACGTACAGGATCCATTTAGGATATTAACCTTGTTCAATTTTCAACTGTGAGATGTTATAAAAGAAATTACGAAATAAACAAAATTTCATTTAGACGTATTTTAAACTGACAATCAATTGAAAATATTACAGTATTTTTTAACACAAACTAGAATTTTCCAACTCAAGTGGTTCGCGAGAAAATGGTGTTTTGCTTGCTTAACTGTTAAGCTGTAGGAGAATTTTTTTTGGCCATGAAATTGCAAAATATTGATTCGAAATGCATTTTCGTCGACATACTATTTGATAACTCCAACAAAATCGTGTTAATTGAAAAAAAAATTTTTAATTATGATGAATTTTACAATAATTGTACAGTTGTTGTAATACAAAATGCACAAAAATATTTTTTTTGCATCAATATTCTCTTGAGGAAAAAAATTCTCTTCTCAAATTTGCTTGAATTATTATAATTAATATACAGGGTGTTTCATTGGGAGAGGGTAATATTTTAACAGAGGATAGAAGTGACTGAGTGTTTTGTTCATTTTGGTCATTTCTTCATTGCCTCGTGTGCTTTTAACCACTCTGTATAATTTTATAATATTTGGTACAGATACTCTATGTGTCTTAACAAATTAATTAAGATATTATTAATATTGAAAATACAGGTCGGGAATCACTAAAAATTGACAAACTCGTTCTACTCATAAACAACACCCTGTATGTTAAATTTTCAAAAACATTTTACCATATCTAAAAAGAGGACAAAAAATTGAATTTAACGATATACTTTTTATTTTCGCACATATGATTTTACTACTCATAAATTGTTAGGATATTTTATATTTTTGGGGCACCATCGTGCTTAATTAATCCTATTAAGTTGTAATCAATATTATTTGGCCTAATTAACTATTTTGTTTAAAAGTATGTTATACCAAAAAATTTTATCGTCAACTAGGCCTATAAAAACGGATTTACAGGACCGTACTAGGAACTAAATATCACATTATATTTAGTTATACATCACGCATTTTATTTATTTTTTTTAACCTTCCTTATGAAAAATTGTGTATTTTAGAGTAGGAGAGTTAAAGAATCTAAAATCTAATTATATTTCATTTGATAAGGGACATCGTACCTAAACAAAAGTGGACAAAGGATTCGGGTCAATCTATTTTTATTTAAGTTTCACAAGGTTTGCATTATTTTTGTAGTTTGTGGATAGGTGGATAGGCTGAGGTCCTATACATTGGCTTTCAAGATCACCGGACTTTAATCCCGTCGATTACCATATTTGGGGACATTTAAAGTCCAAAGTTTACTCATCTCAAATAAATACCTGGGAAGAACTGATTGAAAGAATAGTAAACGCCTGCCAAGATGTTAAAAGTAATGAAAACATCATTCGAAAATCTGTAAACCAAATTATAAAGCGAGCAACAACATGCATTCAACAGAATGGGGGTCATTTCGAACAATTATTATAATTTTTTAAACTTGTTTCTTTTTCTAGTCTTAAGTGTTGTGTAATTTTTTAATTTTGTTTATAATTTAATTAGATATTATTTAACTAAAATTGATTTTTATTTATTCGACTCATGTGTTGTTGACGTATCTATTTAATTTCACAAATAGTATAGCCAACTTTAAATAATATCGCGTCACATTCACAATGCTTTTTATGTACTTTTACCATTTACAAACATTTGATTATAGTTTTTTTTACTAATAAAGTGGGTGTTGAATAAGGAAGGTTAAAAAAATAAATAAAATGCGTGATGTATAGCTAAATCTAATGTGATATTTAGTTCCTAGTACGGTCCTGTAAATCTGTTTTCATAGGCCTAGATGACGATAAAAATTTTTAGTATAACATACTTTTAAACAAAATAGTTAATTAGGCCTGTATTTTCAATATTAATAATACCTCAATTAATTTGTTAAGACACATAGAGTATGTGTACCAAATGTTATAAAATTATACAGAGTAGTTAAAAGCACAGGAGGCAATGAATAAATGATCAAAATGAACAAAACACTGTATCTCAGCTATAAGGGACCGTAAACCCATAAAATATGGGTTATTTAGAATCACCTCAGTCACTCCTATCCACCCTCTCCCAATGAAACACCCTGTATAACTATTTAACTATTTTGGGGAAAAAGTTATAGAAGGGTTAAGCAAACACCATTTTCTCGCGAACCACTTGAGTTAGAAAATTCTAGTTTGTGTTAGAAAATAGTTAATAAACAGTTAGAAAATACTGTAATATTTTCAGTTGATTGTACTGAAACGGCTGTGTCAGTTTAACGTAATCTTTAGGGTTCGATACATTTTCATTGACTACTACATATATTTTGTATGCAATAAGGTAAAAGTTCAAAGTTTTATTTGTGCAAATAAAAATTAACGATGAGCAAGAAAATATATCAAAGAGGTTGTTATGCGACCTTACAAGATCCAACAAAGCGGATTGATTTGGTTTAAATAACTCAATTTCTCTAGAAGGAGTTTCTCAAAGTATAACTTCATATAAACTTGTTATTAGGAAACTGCACCAATAACATTATGAGAGTTTCAGGTTAATATTATTCTCTCGTGTAAGTTCGCTGTGGTACACAAATGGAAACTTTGGGACCAAGTAGTATGTACCGACCTATCTGTTTACATACGTTTCGAATACTATTCCTTAGAGCCGTCAGGTAGTTTGCATTTAGGTGCTTAATGAAGACTTGGGTTAAACAGAAATAAAACTTGAGTTGATTTAATTGCTGGTATTCATCAAAAATTTTACAATTAAACGCTTCTCAGCAGAACCGCTAGAATTGCTAGTTTAATAATTATCAGAAAAATAGGAGTCGTTCGGAGAACTTTTATAGTAAAAAGCGTAAAATTTTACTTTAATTTAAAACGGTTGTATTAAGTTTTTGTAAATAAACATCACGCTGGTATATACAGTTTGGAGCATACTCTATGAATGCTCAAACAAAATAATCCAGTAAATGAAGGAGGAAAAAAGGCCAACCTTTAGATTATTAGTTTCCATTTTTATTTTCTGGTTGAAAGTGGCTTTTGGTTTTGAAGATGAGACAAAGTTGGCTTGAAAAGCTCGTGCGACGGTCGAGGAAGTGGCCCCAAAAGACCAGGAAAATCAATTTTCCGCGAATATCTCCCAAAATATGGCAGCTAGAGATTTTTAGTTCATATAAAAATTGAAGATCAGTTAATTTTCTACAAAAATGGTCCTTATGATTTTTTTCGCAACATCAATATTTTATTCAAAAAAATCGGGTTGAAAAATCGGAAATTTTGAGACTCATGAAATATGCAAGTTTTTTAGAAAATTTGAGATTTGGGGTGTTTGAAATCCATTATTTTCAATGTTTTGGACTGTGAAAACCAATTGTAGATGGCGCGACCACATTATATTCATTGCCAAAATCCTCGGAGCCATAAATGAGAAACCCCGTAAACCATATACTTTTGAAGGATATTTATGTTTCCGAGGGTCTTATTTTCCTCGCAGACGAGGCCTCAAGCTATACTTATTAGGAAAACAGGCTATAAGATTAATTACAGCAGGATGGACCCCACCAATTGGCCTGAAACTAGCGACAATCAGCTTTGCACATGTGGCAAAATATTGAAGCTCATTAGGTTTTTGGTAAGGAAAACTCAAAATCTCTCAAGAGTGAAGAATATTTACCCATAATACTCAACAACAATTTCTTGCAGATTCTTCGCAAATTTTTGCAAATTTCTTTGCAACCATCATAATCGAGGTTTTATAAACTTTCTTCAAGTCTCATTTATTATATTGAAATGGACTTTAATATTATCAAATGAAATGGAAATTGAACATTATCAAAATTATAATATTTAGGTAAAATTAAATTGTAAATTGAAGAAAATAAATACCCAGACTATGCCCAATCCGATATTTCTTCTTAAAATTATGTTGTCAGTTAAAATAAAATGAACGTCACCTAAAAATAAAGAAACCATATCATTTAAAATACAATTTAGAAAAATAAACAAAATGGTATTTTACAGATAAAGAGAAACGTTAAAGGTGAACTTACCTAAGGGATTGATTTAATGTGAGATCCTTATTATTAGAAAAATCCTTCTTAATAAAGCTCTGATAGTAATCTAAAAATTTAAAACCAAAATTAAATAACATTCAAAATTCAAAATTTTATCAACAATTTAATCTTGGGACAATCTTGTTGTGACAACTATTTAAAATGAAATGTTAGCATACCAACTTTAGTAACTAAATTATAAATTGATAAAATGTAGAAAATTGAATACCAGAATATAAAGGGAAAGTATCTTAATTGTTATAATTAAAATTATGAAATTCAAAACACATAAAATCGATAATAAAGTATAATAGAATCAAGATTTTTCAATTTAAAAAGTTTAAAAGAAGTTAGTTTTTAAAAAAAATGGTAGAAGGAGTTTGATAGGAAAATTTGAGAAAATAAATTTTGAAGAGTAAAAAATTAATAAGGAAAGTTACAAATTTTGAAGAAGTACGTTTATATTCTGGGAGGACAATTATTACAGCGAATTGTTTATGAATAATAAGTGGTTAGTATTAAATAATATTTAAACAACTTACCTGAAAGTTATTTGGTTTGTTGCGGAAATCATCTGGATATTAATTTCGTAAAAAAACCAACAGAAAGTGGAAACATCACATAACTAGAAATCTAGTTATAACACATCACTGTTTGTACGAGAAAGAAGAAGGAATAAGAACATTCAAAAGGTATCAATTCATTATAATCAATTATAACATACTGTAGACCAGAAACAAATAGTGAGGTATGCCATACCAAAAGACACTTTCAACCAGAAAATGAAAATGGAAAATAATAATCTTAAGTTTGGCCCCTTCATTTACTTGATTATAATTAAAATTGGGGAAGCTATTATATGTATATCTAGTGGAGTGAAATTAGAATTTTATATGGATATAAAAGCTAAGTCAAATTTTTTGACCTATAAAATATATCTTCCTATTTTTTAAATTTACTGTACAGGGTGGCCAAATAAGAATGTGAGATACTGTATCTTGGAAACCATCCATCGTAGAGGCTTGCGGAAAAAAAAATCATTACTAAAACGACCAAGAGGAAAACCTGGAAAATATTTTCAAGTTTCTGAAATGGCCGCTAGGGGACGTAACTGCGATCTCGAAGCTAAGAAAGTGATGTTTCTACGATATCTTGTTCCTAACCTAAAATTTAGCCAAAAGAAAATTTTATACGGAAATCCCTTAAATTTTTATTTTTTAAACTAATTAATTCCTTTTATTATGTAAGTTGTGGACCTAAAAAGGACCGATTTAAAAAAGAAAAGTTTTTAGTGCCCCCGTAAATGCTCTAATTGCTGAAGCCTCTCATGGGTAGACAAACCTGCACCTTCTATTTTGGCTCTCGGTATGTTACGTAATGCAGTAATGAATCCGGTTTTTCATATGTATCTGGTCGTAGATTGAGTCTGAAAATCAAAACAAGTTAAGTCTGGTGATCGCGCAAGCCATGGAAACAGACTTCCTCTTCCAATCTACCACTGTTGGAATACTGCATTAATATGTTCTCGCACAATAACAGCATAATGTGCTGGGCAACCATTCAACTGCAAAAACAAGTTTTGACGTGTTTCCAGTGAAACATCTTCCAACAACAACGGTATTTTATTGGCCAAAAAGTCAAGAAAGATATTGCCACTTAGGGATTGCTAAAAAAAATAATTCTGCCTCCCACACCACACATTTAAACTCCAACGTCCTTGGTGCTGAACTTCACGCAACCAATGCGGAGTTTCTGCAGACCAATAATGCATATTGTGCAGATTTTAAAGGTGGCTTCATCGGTCCAAAGAATTAGAAATAAAAATTATTGTGTGAGAGCATATTAATGCAGTATTATAACAGCGTTGGATTGGAAGAGGAAGTCTGTTTCCTTGGCCTGCGCGATCACCAGACTTAACTTGTCTTGAATTTTTAAACTCAACCTGCGACCAGAGAGATACGAAAAATCGGATTCGTAATGCATTGCGTAACATATCGAGAGCCGAAATTGAAGCAATTTCGAGCAAATTAGTTTAAAAAATAAAAATTTAAGGGATTTCCGTATAAAATTTTCTTTGGGCTAAATTTTAGGTTAGGAACATGATATCGAGATGCGGTTTTCGGGAGCTTGTTTAGGCATCATTTAGCTACTTTTTGATAAAATGTCGAAAAAAGCTCTCTAGCGGCGACATCTGAAACTAACAAAACTTCAAATATTATAACATTTGTAGCCCAAGAATAGCTCTTTTCAACTATCCCAAGTTTGTTAAAATCGGCTCAGCCCTTTCGAATATACAGGGTGTTTTTTACTGAAACTTTTGAATACCCCCCACCACTTTATTTTTAGAGATGCAGCAAAAATTGTCAAACAAAAAAGATTCAGATTATCCTCTACTTTAAAGATCATGTATTTTTTTGTTAGGTTAATATAGCGGAATTCACAGAAACATCACTTTCTTAGATTCAAGATTGCAGTTACGCCCACTAGCGGCCATTTTAGAAACTTAAAAATATTTTCCAGGTTTTTCTCTTGGCCGTTTTAGTTATAACTTTTTTTTCCGCAAGCCTCTACGATGGGTAGTTTCCCAGATACAGTACCTCGCATTCTTATTTGGCCATCCTGTACTAAAATTTTTTTAAATTTTTTCGATTTTATACATAAAGAGAAGCTTGTAAAAAAATTTAAATAAATTTCGGTATAATAGGTTTTTTTAAAAATTTATCCTCCTGTAACCTCAAAAAACGGATTCGCGCACATTATTTTTTTTTCTACTGAATTGGCAATAAATAACCAAGCCAACTCTAATTTCACTCCACTAATCCTTTAAAAGAAAGAAAGGAAAAAACCCACACAAATAGACGAAAGCTTTCCCCAATTATCGGTCTTTTATTAAAAATTATTGAAAGGTAGTCAAAGTTTAAGTCCTTTTCAGCGCAAAGAGAGAGAGAAAGAGAGAGTGAATAAAATCTGAACTCTTTACAGATTACAAGTTAAAATCATTAGCGATGTGTGGATTGTCGCCGCGTTGGGATCAAAACTCCAAAGTAGGGAAGTATCCAAAACAACGCGATGAGGATCCTCGCATGCACTCTTCCATTTTTCACTGTTATCGACTGACACGCTTGGCTGGAATTTCAGACAGTTATTATACACTTAAAATTAATTATTTGTGACAAAATTCCGCATCCAAGTAATGGCTAGAATAGGGGAGTGTTTGAAAATTCGTAGGACGTTGATAGCAGGAACTCACGCAACCCAACGACTGATATCGTCTGAAGGACTCGTTGCGCTCAACACTCATACGTCACTAAAACCACCCTATAAATACATAACCATGAGAATTAATGGGTTTGTTTTATCTCAATGAAACCAACTAACGATCATTTTTAAGTTAGGAGGGTTTTGTCACAATTCATGCATAAACTTTTCTTATCAATGTTATATTGAACTTTCGTTATTACCATTATGGTGTTGACGAAATAAGAAATGGAATTCTAAATAGGATTAAACAAATCGATTACGATTCTTCCAAAAATATTTAAAAATCCAATTTAATCCCTCGTTCTATTTTATCCTAAATCTCTACCCTCATAAATCTCTAAAGTATAAATTGTAGTTTTTTCCATCCACATTGTTTTCAGAAATGGGAACCAGGGTACGCTGTAAAGCATACAAATATCCGAGCTTAATACGTTTTAATAAAATTCCCTAGATTGGGATTCCAGGCACAGCATTTTAAATCAGCTAAATTCAATTCCTGTAATAAATTGTAGACCAATTCTGAATGCTATCGGCCGAAGCTGAACTACTTCTGTATTTCTGTTTAGGGACTACAATCGCAAGAATATAATTTATTCCTCTTATCATATCGAGCTATCTTATATTGACTATTCTGCTCACTGCTTCGAATAATCAATCCGATGTGTATTAAGCAGCATTTATATACAGTGTGGATCACAAATATTGTTCGAAATAAACACCAGGGATGGAATTGAAGCTTTTATCAAATAACTAAGATTGTTCAAATTAAACATTAATCTCAACCCCTACCATGACTTGTACGAGTTTGGGATTTTATTTATTGGATTCGAAAAACCTAACTGACGAAGCCGAAGGGCAGAAACCGGTCTTAGGATGTCGAATCTGATAAATTAAATTCCTTACTCGTTTGCTAACTTTGTATTAATCTCTTAAAGGGATCCGAAGAAGATAGTGACATCTTCACTAGAATCACTCAAACTTTACAACACACAATGCAAATTGCGTGGTTTATGCAACACCCAATACATTGGGAATCGTTGCTTTGTAAAGTGTCAAAACTCTCTTCTAACCATTCATCTTTATGGTTCTAAATTTTGATTTAAGAGTAGCAAATTCGCGGGATGAATTAAATTTTTGCGACTTACCTAAAAGGAAAATATTTCAGCTCGCAGACGGCTCGATAGACTTCAAACACTCCAAAAAAAAAAAGATAGTGTAACGAGGAAAATCATACTTTCAAATGAAGGAAAAAAATAGCTATCTTGGATATCCTTATTTTGAAGCGGCAGTGCGGTCCTTTGAACCGAGGCCTCTGCTAATGTATATGAAACCAAAAAGCCGCCACACTTCCTGCATGGATCGAAGCCATTTACATCTTTTCGATATTATGGCAAAATTCGGGTCAGTGGGCAAGCGGAGGTTAGGGATATGACCGCGGCCGTAACGAATTTTCGGTACGTAAAACAAAAATTACGATTGAGAGATTGAGGTCAAAAGTATTGCATCGTCGTTTTTTTTAATTAGGTAATTGCGTTGATATATCGGATAAATAGTGTATTTTTATTTTCTGGAATAGGACAATTTCATATTAAAGTATTTGACGGGCTCAGTTTTATAGATTTTTAATCTAAACGATAAGTTCTTGGAGAATTTTTTCTCGTTTTTTAAAGAAAGGTTAAGCTTTTTCCGTGTTAGGCTAAGACATAAGACATAATGGCTTGCTCGTATATATACTTTTCTTCTTGAATAATACACAACCACTTATTCTATTGAAATGTTTTTAATTTTTGACATTTCGACTTCGACTGAACCTATAAGAAATAAAACAGTTATTTTGGTTATTCTTTGAGCATCATAAACGCTTCTTGAAACTTTGATATCCATATTTATTAAAAAAATTACAATAAATTAATCTTGCGACAAAATATCAAAATGAAAACAGTAAATCGGGTTACAAAGTTTTTAAAACATACAACATTTTAATTAGAAAAATCTGTATAAAACAGCATTTCTTCTATTAACTAGAGTATTGTATAAGTAATCCAGATTTCTTTTATTTACAACAGCGATATTTTTTTCAGGCACTATTTACAACCTCTACTCTGATATATCCAATTTTTTTTTCCTTTTTTCTTCTTGTGAAATATCGTAATCTTACTATGCTGAATATTTCATAGAATCTCATTTGATGAGAAACAGGATCTGGAAAGATAAAAGGAGAAAACTTTAGAAAGATTGCCAAGGGGTCAATTTTGAGACGACCCTATTATTTTCGACAATTTTCAGGACTAAAAGAAACGACATTCAGCTATCTACGTATCACGACATAGTCTGGAAGCCACTATGAATTTTTGCAAATAATAAAACAAATAAAAATTTCACATTTAGTCGACTGAAATAATTTTATTTTATAAATAGTTTCAAGGTTGTAATGTGAGGTAAAGATTTATACCATTTTTTTACATAATTATGAATGTTTTAAAATAATTATGTGACTCCTATATAATATAATTTTATTTAGTCAATATCAATGAACTATATTGGTACTGGGTAAATATTTATAAACCATCTATAGAATTTACCATTAAAAATATGTCTATAATTACTAGAACATGGAAAATGTTTTCAAACTCTGTATTAAAAATTGATTTTCACTGCTATTATTCAAGAATAAATTGTTAAAAACAGTTCATAATTTATTTAATTTAAATTTTTTTTAAAAGGCTTCCAAAATGGACAAAAAATTTCGTAGGATTTATTTCTTTATTTCTACTAAAAATTCAGGTTTTTCCACGTACTAATCTCTCCAACAATCTGAAAATATATACAAAATCTACCTCAGCATTGAAAATCTTTTTAGGGATTTTTGTTCCATCCAGAAAAAAATCTAATCTCTGTAATCGGTTTACGAAAGAAACAGTTCGCTCAAAGAAATTTTTGTTCGTTTTTAATGCCACGACGATATTGAAGAATATTTGTATACCCAAATAACTTCTAAATGAACGTGATTCAATTGATCGCTTCCGATATCGATTGAGGACGGTTTTTATGAATATCTGGTCTAAATACAGTCAATTACTTGAATTTAATTTTTCTAGATAAGGCAGAAACGTTTTTTGGGTAATTTTTCCATAAAAAATCTAATTTTTAGAATCAGTTAGATATTAAAATTGTTTCCATTTCCTTCCCAATAGTAAAATTGAGACTGACATCAATTTCATCAACACAAATACTTCTTACTAATTCCAGAATCCTTTTATTTTCATATCCTGGCTGTGGTTTAAAAACACACATTTTAATTCTTCCCAACAAGCAAAATATTTCGTCTTCCAACTCACTTATTTGCAAATGCAATCTCGAAATAATCTGGCAATCAAAACGCGCTAGAAAACCATGTCAATGATCGATGACTAGGTTTTCTAATTTCTTTACTTCTTTTGGGTGATTTTGTTATAATATTTTTTCCATGATATCCCCAACCTTATTGAATAACCCAATAGATTGAATAAATATTTTTTTTTAAATATCACAGTTTTTAAAATTGCTTAAAGTGCTTAAATGGTAGTAGTTATCCTATACCAATATGACGCCAAGATGGCGGCCGTTTCCGGTGACGTCATTGGCGCCAAGGTCGTTTCCGGTGACGTGGCGCCAAGGTCAAGGTCGTTCAAGGTCAAGGTCGTGCGGCCGTTTCCGGTGACGTCATTGGCGGTCGGTGACGTGGCGCCAAGGTCGTTCAAGGTCAAGGTCGTGCGGCCATTTCCGGTGACGTCATTGGCGGTCGGTGACGTGGCGCCAAGGTCAAGGTCAAGGTCAAGGTCAATAGTCTTCTTTCTGAAATATTTATCATTGAATTTGTAACATATTTTTTCTAAACAAATTAAAATGCAGAAACTTTGAGAATTGGAAATAAAAATAAAATAGTAAAGTTAATTTCCAATTACTGATTTTTATCTTTTCTATAGATTTACTTTCTTTGAATTGCTAATATCATAAAATTATCATTTCATTATACCGTAGCTCGGCTGATAACGCTTAAGAGGCAAAATAAAATTACAATCCAAGAAGTTTTGTTTTATTAAATATTATATAAACCATTGCAAATTTTATTAATGTTTACCTTTGGATTTGTTGTTTATTTAGCAAACTTATTTTTCTTTTTCAGGTAAGTCTACTAAATATAATTTTATGATTTCTCTCTCTTTCCACTGGATTAAAACCACTTAGTTGTTAAAAAAAGTTTTTTTATTGACGTTTCGGCTTTCCAGATCGAAAGCCGTTATCAAGATGACATAAAATAAATAAATTTACTAGAAACAGAACACTGGATAATCTTGCAAAAATATGACATCAACATAGTATACATAGAATAAGATTTTGAGATTGAAGATGTCAAAATCTGTTTCAATCATATTTTTGTGACGTTTCTGGGAAAGAATTTTTGAAAGGATAGCGCATTTGCATTTTATAAGAGAATTTATACTTCGTCATAAATGAAGTTTTCTTATTAATATTATCATAAGAAAAAACCAGATAAAAACTTATGATACTATCCCGATATAGAGGGTATCCTTTTTGCAATTAACTCTTTTTGTAAAATAGGTATCCACATTTTTGAAATATCAACCGAACAATTAGAAACACATTCGTTATTATTTAAGCATATCAATGCTGCTTCTTTAACTTTGCGGTTATAATTATTCGGTTCTTTTAATAATCTAGTTGAAAAATTCCATTGTATTTTATGACCAGAATCCCATGCGTGTTCACATATTTTGGATTTTTCGAATTGTTTATTTTTAATGTACGATTGGTGTTCATTAAGTCTAATATGAAAAGGTCTAGATGTTTCTCTTATATAAAATTTATTACATTCGCATGGAATTTTGGTAAATACAATTTTTTGTGTTTTGAATTTCATTAAAAGGTTTTGTATTTACTATTAAAGATTTTAATGTATTATTAGTTTGAAAAACTGTTTTTAAATTAAATTTATTGCAAATCCTTCTAATTCTAATAATAAACAAACAAAATTTAAGACCTTCTGTCTGGTTTAGATATGTAGATGATATCTTTGCAATTTGGCAACACGATAGGGAAAATATTGATACATTTTTATATACTATTAATAATTCGGAACCTACTATTAAATTTACAATTGAAATTGAAAATAATAAAAAATTACCGTTTCTTGATGTACTAATACACAATAACAACAATTGTTTTGATACATCAGTTTTTAGAAAAGAAACACATACAAATAGATATCTAAATTTTAATTCAAACCACTCAATTTGTGTTAAACGAGGTATTGTCAAATCTCTTTCCGATAGAGCAAAAACAATTTGTTCAAATGACAATATCTTAAATAATGAATTATCACTTGTTAAATCTGTCTTGATTAAGAACAACTACCCAAGTAAATTTATAAATCGTGAACTTTACCGAGACATCAAAACTAAAGATCAAAATTTAAACTCCCCAATAATTCTTTCAAATATAGTAAAAATCCCTTATATTCCAAAATTATCCGAAAAAATTAGAAGGATTGGCAATAAATTTAATTTAAAAACAGTTTTTCAAACTAATAATACATTAAAATCTTTAATAGTAAATACAAAACCTTTTAATGAAATTCAAAACACAAAAATTGTATTTACAAAATTCCATGCGAATGTAATAAATTTTATATAGGAGAAACATCTAGACCTTTTCATATTAGACTTAATGAACACCAATCGTACATTAAAAATAAACAATTCGAAAAATCCAAAATATGTGAACACGCATGGGATTTTGGTCATAAAATACAATGGAATTTTTCAACTAGATTATTAAAAGAACCGAATAATTATAACCGCAAAGTTAAAGAAGCAGCATTGATATGCTTAAATAATAACGAATGTGTTTCTAATTGTTCGGTTGATATTTCAAAAATTTGGATACCTATTTTACAAAAAGAGTTAATTGCAAAAAGGATACCCTCTATATCGGGATAGTATCATAAGTTTTTATCTGGTTTTTTCTTATGATAATATTAATAAGAAAACTTCATTTATGACGAAGTATAAATTCTCTTATAATATGCAAATGCGCTATCCTTTCAAAAATTCGTTCCCAGAAACGTCACAAAAATATGATTGAAACAGATTTTGACATCTTCAATCTCAAAATCTTATTCTATGTATACTATGTTGATGTCATATTTTTGCAAGATTATCAAGTGTTCTGTTTCTAGTAAATTTATTTATTTTATGTCATTTTGATAACGGCTTTCGATCTGGAAAGCCGAAACGTCAATAAAAAAACTTTTTTTAACAACTAAGTGGTTTTAATCCAGTGGAAAGAGAGAGAAATTAAAATACAAACCACTATGAGCTTCCGAAAATAACTTTATGACTGCAAGAATTGTAAGTATACTTTAATCTTTATTTAGAATAAAAAGTCCTTTCTAATAAAGTTGATATTGCTAGAAAGTAAAGGCAAAACTTAGCAAACTACCGAAAATAAATAGCTCTACTTCGCAGAGACTAATGTGACAACGATATATATATAAACGTTTCACTCTGATTTGGTTTTTCGTAGATTTGACCCAATAATTTACTTTTCTTACCAAATTCCATTAAAAACTTTTTTTCCCAAATTTTAACATTGGCATTGGGTTTCCCTTCTTAGTTTACTAATTTTTAATTTTCATTTTTTTTACAAATTTTAAAAACTTTCAAAATACATTACTACAAAATAAAAGGAAAACTGTAAAGGATTTTGCAAAATTGTATATTGCGGCGACTCATAGAGAAAATAGGAATATTTAAAAAATAAAACAGTTTGTTCGGTAACCTTCAACGTCATTTATCATAATAAATTATGATCACGATGATCTAAAAATTGATTACAACAATCACGTATTTGATTTCTATAAATGTTTATTTGGCATTTGGGTTATTCGGATTTTCCACACGTTTCATCTATCAAAGTGCGGACAGAACATTTTTATTTCTACTTCTAATTACAACACAAAATAACAGTGAGCTTGATTGAGCATTCACATTGTCGGACAATTACCGGAAAATTACAAAATTTTATACGCCAAACATATTTTCCAAATGTCGGTTTTTGTAATCACAGTAAATAGTAATTTGAATTAGGTTGAATTATGACGATTTCAAAGCGTTTTAGTTGGTTTTCGATTTTGGACACAAAGCAAATCCAAATGTTATATTCAAACTAAATTGCACACTAAAATGTGGATTTGAAGTATAAAATGTGAAATATGTTTAAATATTTGTTCAAAATTGCAATTGCAAATGTTTGTAGCTCGCCAACTTTATATATACTGATAAAAAATATTTCTTCATTTAAATTATAATTAATCTTGAAAATATGATATAGTTTACACCTAAACAAACATGAATTCGATAACCTTCAGATTCCATTGTTTCTAGAAATACATATACATTTACACTCATATATATTTATTCATAAAAAGTAACAAAAACTAACCCTTTCAACTATAAATGGGTCAAAGAGCAATTTCAAAATGTAGTTCAAGGATTAATTTGAAATATAGAGGAGCTGGTTTGCCAAAAATTGAATAAACAGGATTATTTATTTTCACTGCCTGGTGATATATTCTGAATTAGAAAAAAATACATTTTATAGGGTGTAACAACTATTACGAGTTAAACATTGATAGGAATAAGGGTAATTCTAAACAGATGTGGAAGTATCTTAAACAATTACTAGTGACTCAAAAAACTACCTCACAGTATCAAAATCTTGAACATGAAAATTCAGCTTATAGTGATAATTTGGCAAGCATATTAAATCAATATTATGGTAACAGTATTAAAGATTTTATCGTTAGTATTGACTCACATAGTGATGTTGAAGTTGAAGTAAAATTGGAAACGTTTGAGAGCATAACTCTAAATCAACTGTATGACATAATAAAATTTCAATATAAAAAAAATAGTACGGATTATCTCCCTTGCCTGTCAAATATCAATTTTTAACCAATCACGTGCTTGGAAACTGATTTGACGCAGCCAATCAAAACAAAATAAAGCGACTATTCACCTTGGTGGTAAATATTTGGCTATTTGATCATGGTCCTCAATATTCACCTGAAGGATGGCATCCAACAATAACTAAAGCTCTCGGGAGTTATTCAGAATATTAATGCCAAAATTAAGTCTCGACGAATTGATCCTAAAATAAACTCGAAATTTAGATACAATAAAAATAGTCGACTATTTGTCAAGGTCTTGCGATATTACTGTCGATGAAATAGGTCTTGATATTATCAATAATCTATTTCCATGTGTTAGGGTACCCATTATTGAATCTAATTAATATGAGTTTAAAAAAGGGCGTGGTTCCACAGCGATTAAAAAAACTTCAACTATAATTCCTATTCCGAAAATTATTAATACTAATAAAATTGATTAGTTATGTTCAATAAATATGCTCCAATTTTGCGAAAAGGATATAAATATATAACCAGCTTATTAAATTTATATCTTCTAATTTATATCCTGCATAATTACCAATCTGGTTTTAGAAATTCTCATTCGTGTGAGACGGCACTACAGTTGGTAGTATCAGATATGAAAGGTATTTTAGATACACCAGGGGTCGGTATATGTGTAGTCTTTATAGACCTCAAAAAAGCATTTGAGACATTTGATCGGAGTATCCTGCTTCTAAAATTAAAGAAATATGGTTTTAATTGGACTGTTTTTGATGGGCTAGAAAGTTATTTGTCAAATAGGTACCAGATAACTAAGTTTAACAGTGAAATTTCAAATCCTCAGTTAAACAATATTGGATTGCCCCAAGGCAGTGTACTTGGACATCTACTTTTCATATTGTATATTGATTTGGGAAATGTATTGAACAAATGTAAAATTCACCTTTTTGCCGATGACACATTAATCTATTTTTATGGGGAAGGTTTTATTGAAGTAGTGGAAACGATAAACCATGAATTACACTTATTAACTGAAAGATTTAAGATCAATAAGTTAAAATCCAAATACATGTTTATTGGTAATAATGTTCTTTTTGGGAAATTATTCAGTCTTGATATTAATATTAAATTAAATAATGAAAAAATTGAAATAGTACAAGAAATGAAATATTTGGGATTTATATTGGATAGGGAACTAACTTTTAGTAAACACGTTGATTATATTTGCGGAAAAATAGGAAAAAAATTGGTTTTTTTCGAAGAGTATCACCATTTCTGAGTACTCAATCTAAATTAACAGTCTATAATTCGTTAATATTGCCTCACTTTTTCTATTGCTGTTCGCTGATATATACAGGATGCTCAAATTATGATAGACTTCAAATTCTTCAAAATAAGGCCTTGCGAGTAATAAACTCCTGGACAAAATTAACGCACCACTTTAATTATTCTAAATATTTACAATATAAACACAAAATAAAACTTAGTTAAATTGAAACAATAATGAATACCTAAAAATTAGTCGAATATGACCTTAACATGACCTTAATTTGCCTTATTTTTTCTTTAAAAATTTGTTTTTGCTGAAAATGCATAATTAAGCTATCATGCTTTCCAATTGAAAAAAGAAAAAAGAATATGTGAAACACAATAAATGAATTTTGGTGAACCCTAATACCGTGTAGGGCCTCCTCTACTTCTTATTACTGCATTCATGCGTCGAGGCATAATATCAAGATATTAAATGTTCAACAAACGCTTGCGGAATAATCTCCCATTCTTCAATAACGGCCTCTATAAGTTGGTTGTGATTAACAACAGGAGGTCTAAGACTTCGAATCTTCTTTTTGAGATAGTCCCATAGATGCTCTATAGGATTCATGTCCGAACTGTTAGGTGGCCACTCTAATAAAGGGATATTAACATCATTTAGGTAACCAATAACCTGTCTTGCCAAGTGGGGACGAGCGTTGTCCTGCATGAATAAAAAATTAGGCCCAACAAATGGAGCAAAAGGCATTACGTGTTCGACAATAATGTTATCTAAGTAATATTGGGCATTCATAGACCTCGTACGTATAGGGACTAATTCCGTACGAGCATCGAAGCAAATTCCTCCCCAAAACATTTTAGAGCCACCACCAAAAGGTACTTTAGGAGAGATATTACAGCTAGCAAACCTTTCTCCTCGTCTTCGCCAGACACGCTCACGTCCATCTGGAGCTTTAAGGCTAACTCTGGTTTCATCGGAGAACATAACCCGTTTCCAATCATTGATGGTCCAATTCTGATGTAGTCTTGCAAAATTCAATCTCTGAACTTTGTGTTCTCTGGTAAGCAAGGGCTTTTTGGCTGGTCTTCTATTGCTCAATTCTGCTTCATGTAAACGTCTTCTAACCGTTCGAGATGATATAGCGACGTTGCGAACATCCGCTCATTCATTTTTTAACAGATTGCTGGTAACTCTCCTGTCTCTGAGAGCACGTTGTCTCAAAAAACGATCATCAATTTGATTAGTGCAACGTTTTCGCCCTTGTCCTGTTCTTCGAAGGTACGAGCCTGTTTCATTATGATGTCTCACTACGCGACTGATACTGGAATGATGTCTTCCTAATAAACCAGCAACATGTCGCATTGAATATCCTTCATCCAGAAGAGTCGATGCTCGCACTGCCTCCTCTATTGACAAATTTCTTTGGCGGTTCATTTTTCTTACTTGTTTTACTCGCAAATGAACTTCCAAACATGCATATGATAAAAACAATTACAAACAAACAGAAATTTTGTTTTAATCAACACTTTTTAAAAAAAATTTTACACAGATTTACTCTAAAACAAAGTTTAATATGAATTATTGTCAAAACAAGGTATTATGTGACACTAGCTAGTTTAAATAACATCTGTCAGTATCAAACACGGTCCATAGCCTACTTGTCATACACTAAGTTAACAATAAATAAAGATTATTGAGAAAAATATGAGTGGTGCGTTAATTTTGTCCAGGAGTTTACTAAGATGCAATCGATATAGTCTAATACAAGACATGTTAAATACACTAAATTGGCTAAGGGTGGAACATTTTATATATGTCCAGTCAATGATATTCGTATGGTAAACCATGTACTTCCTGAATATTTGAACAATCAGCTGGTGCCAACTTCAAGTGTTCATTCACATAACACTAGAGCTGCAGATTCATTAAATTTTTATGTTAAAACTACCAACAAAGCCAGTTCGATGAAAAGTTTGTGTCACAAGGGCAGTTCAATAATCTACCGAGGCATATAAAAAATAGCCATAATGTAGACGTCTTTGAGAGATCACTAATCCACTTTATAAAAACCAACATTTAACATTTAGCAATAAAGTGTCAATTGTATCGATCCGAATTTTCTTTTCCCATGTTTCTTTCTTTTGTTGTTACTCATTTGTTTAATTTAATAATGTTATTTTATTTTTTTATGTATAATTTGGACATTTGTAGGGTAAACTATTTTTTTTTGTTTGTAAATTATGATATTAAATAAATCATTTCAACCATACACTCCCGAGTTTTTTCCCATTGCTTTATTATAATTAATAAAATATGTAATTTAAATCTTTAACCACAAGCGACACTCGGCCATGTATTTTTTTATAATACCAGAAAAGTTTTTTAGCCCTCATCGTCCATAAATATGGAAACAAAATTTTAATTCGGGAAGTTAAGGGCACCACTGAAGTCATCTGGAATGTTAAACGAAACAGGCATTTTACTTGCAAATTTCGGGGTTTGTAACTATTTATTATATGGAACTTTAAACTTGATATTCAGAAACTCGGAAACGTTCAGAAACAGAAAAAAATCGATGGTCTAAAAATAGATCTGATAACATTGTTCTTTGTTGATATAAAATATTTTCGGGACTGAAAAAAATATATTGAAAAAAATAAAAATAAAAAACACGTTATCTTAATATTCCGTCATAAAATTTCCACCTTTATAGGTAATCACAATAACCGGGTCTAAATCGTTTCCATCTTTGGAATTTTGCTCTCGGTTCTCGCTGAAAATAACCGTGTTTTGTGAATAATTGTCGCCTCGTCTTTCGAATAAAAGAGATTTCATCTCTGATAATAATTAATACAAGTCGAGATAGCGTCCTGGAATTGCTAAATATTTCAGAGTTGCTAATTGAATTTTACCAGAGACCAATTAATAAGTTAGAAGAAATTTGTATGTAACATTCATTCGGTCTCAGTAATTCAGACTTGATTAAAATCAGCCGTTGTTTCGTGGACGACAAGATTTCTTAGCCATTTGCATTGAAATGAAGACGAAGATTCATTGTAGGTTAGATTTAAAAAGTGAGAACAGTTAATTTGTTTCTTGCTCTCTCTCATGCTTTCATTTCCAAGTAGTGTGGCGCACTTTTCAAATAAAGTTAAGGAACTTTGAAAGAGGTTCGCTAATGAATTTTAATTAATATAAAATATTTCAAGGGTTTCATTTACAGTTATTTTGAGGTTTTGGGGATATTTGTCACTAGAATTCGGTTTTAGACTATTTTTAGGGAAATTTTGGTCATTAAACCTGTTAAAATTTTGCTTTCGTGCTATGATTAAGAATCAATAAAAAAATCAGGAAGTCAACAAATTTTACTTTACCATAGGTAAAGTATTGTAATCGCAAAAAAAAAAGTTCAGCTTTCAGTGGATTTAAATGTTTTGAGATCGTTTCCAGAAAATGTATGTATGGAGTATGGAGTATGGAGTATGTAGTCCGGAAAAATTTGTGTGCGCTCTAACTCCAATTGCGATCGGAATTTCCTAACCAAATTTTATATTTAGCATTTTTACAACATGCTAATGAGCTGATTAGATTTTGGGCAAAATCGGACAACCGGAAGTGGTAGTTTACTCTTGATAATTTTCAGATTTTTGCAATTATTATCGTTTCTATTAAGTTTATGTAAAAATGTTAAGAGAAAAAATTTATTCTAAATTAAATTTTGTTAAAAAACTTTTTTCAAATTTTGTATTATAAGCGAGTTAAAAATAAAATATGGAATAACATAGTTGCATAATGGCGCAAGCGCAGTAGAAGTGTTTTGTTTCATGGAGACAATTGTACGCTCTTGCCAGGCATGGCCTGCCTTAAATATGTACGAGTAATTGGATTATGAGCCCTTAGGGCCGTTAAAGTATGGTAAAGTCATGTGCATGGCCACATCCGATTTTTTTTAGAAAATATCCGTAGTTACTTTAATGCAGTCTCATAGATAAACATTTTTCTTGACATACTGTTTTCGTGCTCGAGCAGAAATCGATGTATCGAGCGATTACACATAATCATACAAATGGCACCTTTTACCCTACATATTTTATATAGTTAGTTAACCAGCCATAAATTTAAAATTTTATAATCCCTTGGGACACGTGTGCGACAAAAGACCCCCACGGCAAATATAAATTAGGAGCAAAAACGTAATCTCTAAGAATAAATCACGTATTTAACATCTAATAAAAATGCGTACTTTTTCTAGAAACGAAACGTTGGTAATAAACATGCAAAATGGTGCACTTACATTTCTAGATAAACTTGATTTATTTCTATTCTGGTTTTAATTCCAGCGGAAACGAGTAAGAAATCTTTTGCTGATAAAACCAAAGGTCGTTTACACGGTCAGTTCGATACTTATTCTGACCTATTCGCTCTAATAATTCTGTTTGTTTCTATCTACGTTTCACATCAAATATATCCAAATTAGGTAGTTAATTCAGAAAAAAAGAAAAACTCGTTCGTCAGTTATGTTGAATTGAGTTGGTATAAAGAAGTTTGTATTTGTTGTCATTGACGGCGTACCCACATCATTGCCGAATTGATGTTAACTGTATTGGACAGATCCAGGAATATCTGTGGACTATCGATTCCGATTAGTCGGCTATGGAGATTTTCCTGATCTAATTGCTTGTTAACGTTGCCATTGAGTTTAAAGCGACAACGGTTAACCAAATTCGATTAGGGCCATGGTGTCGTATTCCCTTTTCCCCGTTCAGTCGCATCGAACGATTCAATAGTTACTCCTGAAAGTTGTCCCGATATTTCGGTGGAATTTGCAATTACAAAATTACCTAGAAACAGTCTGACGCTGTCGCTCTTGTCAAACTGCCAGATAAGGGATTAATGAAATGTCTGAAGTTCGGTTGAAATAATTTGAAACAATTAGAGGTAGAGAGCATAAAATAGTTGAGGAAAATCGTCATTCGATATTGTTATACGGAAAGTTTGTTTCATATCAAATTCTACTGTAATGATATTTATTATTTTAGATATTTAATAATTATTTAGTTAGTTAGTATATTTCACAATTTCCTCTATTAGTGCATCGACTCCAGGTATAGTGTTATTGACTTATGAATACTGTTTAATCAGCAATAACACTGTTGCTACCTGAAGTACTTTGCGCTGATAGATGGGAATTGATATATGTTTTGAGGTGAAATGAATTATTGTACAATGATTATAATTTGAACTATCAAAGAGAGTAGACATAAATAAATTGGGTTTTTTATAGAAAATGAGTTTAAATTATTTAAGTCCAAATTAAGAAGTTAGTTTATCACACTACAAAGTTTCATGGAATGCATTATCAACTTTATCTGATTATCAAGTTCATTAAAACGTATTTTCATTACAACTAATATAATTCACACAAAATATTTAATTGTTGCTTTGTCTTCACACCCAATCCAGCTTGCTTGCGTATTTCTGTTGGAATTTTTTTAAATGTTGTTTTATATAGTGTAGATGTAAAATGCGAGCTCCAAGCGGAATCCGGCTTTAATAGTTTAATCTCTCACTTGCCGGACAAAATTTCGCAGCAATCCTCAGTTTCGAGCGAAATAGATGAGTTTGTCATGTAACTCAAGCTGCTCGGAAAATGTAATACACTCGGGAAATGAACAATGAAAATCGTCTACAGGATACGAATGTGTAGCCCCGCAGCCCTTTATGAGGTCGCCCTTATTTTAACGGGCCCTCAAAACTTCGCATAAAGGATGAGCCGATGGACAATGAAAAAGCACAACGCATTGCGAGAATCCGTTTAGAGTAAAGTAGTATATCGAATTTGGGAACTAACTTTTAACGGAACGTGTTAGTCGATTTTGGTTTTACTTACTGCAAGTTTTTGTGTTTTGTTGTAAATTTGATTTATGTTCTTCTATCCATGTGAACTTTATCATTCCGAAAACAAAAAACAAAACTGACTTAAGCAATTTTAGACCTATCTCAATATTACCAGTCGTTTCAAAAATATTTGAAACAGTTTTAAAAAATCAGATTGTTAAATTTTATGAATCCAATAACCTATTTCATTTTGGACAATTTGGTTTCAGAGCAAAAAGATCTACCACAGACGCTCTTATCTACTTAATAAATAAGATTATAGAGGGTACTGAAAATAAGGAGATTGTGGGTGCTGTTTTTTGTGACCTTACTAAAGCATTTGACTGTATGTCCCACAGTCTCCTTATCTCCAAATTAAAACATAGCAATTTTGACGAAACCAGTGTTAAACTTATAAACTCTTACTTAACTGACAGAAAACAGTTTGTATCGATAAATAATAAAAATTCAAATGTGAAAAAAATTACCTGCGGAGTGCCTCAGGGGTCGGTGCTGGGCCCCATATTGTTTTTGATTTACATAAACAACCTCAATGTGGCCCCCAGTTCTGACATGATACTCTTCGCAGATGACACCACAATTCTTGTTAATGACACTGATATAAAAAGTGTAAACGATAAAATAAATACTGCTACGGTGTCAGCATCAACGTGGTTCGGTAAAAATGGTCTAAGTCTCAATGAAAATAAAACCAAAACAATATGCTTTAGTCATAAAAAGGCCTGCAACCAGCAAGAGTGTCCAAAGTTCTTGGGTTTTTATGTTGATCCCATACTATCATGGCATCACCACGTAGATTTTCTGGCAACAAAACTTGCAAGAAATATATTTGTCATACGATCACTGAGGGATGAGCTGCCAAGAAAATCAATCTTGACAGCTTACCACTCTATATTTCTTTCCCACTGTAAGTATGGAATTCTAGCATGGGGTCACTCTCCTCATGCTGACAACAAATTGCAACGAAGGGTACTCCGTGTTATGTTTAGGATGGGCTATAGGGAAGACGTTGCAGGGGTGTTTTCCGAAAACAAGCTTTTTACTTTTCCTTCTTTGTATATATATACATGCCTAAAGCATGTCAGAGAAAACCTCAGCTCATATACAAGAAATAATGGCATCCATAATCACAACACCAGGCAAAACTTACACATACATATACAAAAGTTTCGGCTGAGCCACAGTCGATTTGGAGTGAACTATTATGGACCTTTATTTTATAATGTATTGCCTAGAAATGTGCAAATTTTAGACAACAAAAACTTCTTTATAACTATTAAAAATCACCTACTCAGATATGCATTCTATAATACTAATGAATATTTAAATACTACATTTCATATGAGTGAGACAGAAATTTTATAAAAATTTGTGTGATGTTTAAAAAATTAGACCACGGTACTTATATGTAAGTACATATTTTAATAAATTGTCTATTTTAGTGCGTTTTGTGTAAATGTTTTTAAAATTATTTTTTTTAAATACATGCCTACAATATAAATCAATTTTGACTTGTGAAAACAAATGTATTTTTGTAAATCATGTAATATATATTCTATTCTATTCTATTCTAAAAAATTAGCAGGATGTTGATTTTTGTTCTATTTAGACTATTAAACTATGTTTTTTAAATTTCCTTAACACAGCACAATCGTAGGTACAGTTAATCTCTTTTAATAATTCTATTATAAAATCGAGTGGATAGATCTCAGTTTTCAATTTCACAAATCTAGTAGATATTTTGGTAAAAGTTTAGGTACAAATTTGATTTTTCTTTGTTCAGTAATCAAATTGTCACTCGTTTACCTTTTTGTTTATCCTTTTCTTTAGGTTTTTCAGGTGTTTACCCCACCGTGTAATTGTTAAAATTTCTTGTTAATATTAACTTCATTTCGCACTCGACTACCACCACGTAACACTCCAGATACTTGCAGCTCGACTTTTATTCCTTTATAACTTTTTTATGACGAAACATAAATTTTGCAAAAAATGCACGTCTAGTATCGTTATAAAAAGTGCGAGAGTGAGACCTTTACGGAGGTTGTAAATTTAACGGGGCACTTAGCAAATTTGCATATTAGAAAACGTCTCTTCTAATTTAGATGATCACATGATGACTGGTAGTAGTTGAACGGAAATATTCCTCGTATCGCTTATATAAAAAATATTTCATGATTTATTATTATACAAACCAATGAGCGAATAGACCAATTATTTTAATGCAAAATATGTAGGTACTCACAGACTTAAAAGTAACCACGTATTATAAATCTCATTTACTATAACTTAATATCAGAGATTTAAGAGAAAATAATGAGAAATGTGACTGAACCAATAAAATATTTTTCGACGACAATTTTGGTACCTAATTATGTTAATTTCTCGTTACCACCGGGCTTTGATTATGTGAGTCAATAATGGATCAGAGAATGTGGCAAGGTATTAAAATATGAATGTAGATTTCAATTTTTGATTAACTACAACGTAATATGGTTAGTTTTTGGTGTAGCTCTTCTCGTATCTGCATAAGATAAAGTTTATAAGTCCCTAAAAATAATATTTAATGTCAAAGGCAGGTTTTTACGCCATCTACGTTTCATATGAAACACCAAAAATGTCAACATGTGAAAAACTTTTTTGTGAAACCAATTAATCTTTATTGAAAGCGTTTACACATGTCACAAATATCAGGAAATTAAAGTATTCTTATATAAAAATATGTAGGCGAACACACACAAAAATCCTTACATTTTTATAATGTTTTTTTAGACAAATAATTACAAGTTAGTATATATATTCTATCTAAAATAGAAGAGCAAAAAAGGTCATAGATGGAGACATACTTTTTTAGATTACCCATAAAAAAACGTCTTAGGGAATTTAAATAATAAATAATAATAACACAATATATAAAATCAAATTAAATACACTAGTCAAGAAGAAATTTTGGAAAAATAATCGTTTTAAAATCATCTTACTTGTTTTTAACATATTTAATATTGTAACGGTGGTGGAATTTTTTGAACCATAAAAATACCAAAAAAGGACCATGGGCGTACCAAAACTTCCTAAGGTTGTGCACTGCACCAGGACTTTTGTAATTCAATACCTGGGGGGGCATATAGCCCAAGGAGTAGTTGTTGAAGTCCAGACGCTGGTGCAGTGTAGGACATTTAATGCCTTTGTTCTTGGGAACAAGTGTGATTTATTTCACAACCTTAGGTAGTTTTGGTACGCCCATGGTCCTTTTTTGGTATTTTTATGGTTCAAAAAATTCCACCACCGTTACAGTTTTCTGTAGTTTTGCAAGCTTTGATTTTATTATAAAAGTGAAGAGATGGCGTTGCACTCACCTCCTCTTTCTCGACTTAACCGTCTGTACTAAGAGTTGGTGGGTTCAAAGCGATCTTCAGAATTTCTTTAGAGATAGAAATTCGAGTTAGCCTGCTTCTTACTGATGAGGAACAATAATTTCGAAACCGGTCTAAGAATGGCAAGCTCCTTTAATAATAAAATCAAAGTTTTTGGTTTAAAGCCCCGACTTGGTCGGGCGCCAAACCACGTCTGGACTTTCGTAATTCAATACTTGGGGGGGCATATAGCCCAAGGAGTAGTTGTTGTCCAGACGCTGGTGCAGTGTAGGACATTTCATATCTTTGTTCTTGGGAACAAGTGTGATTTATTTGACTATATAGTTATAATCAATTTTTGAGTTGCATTAATAAAAATACTGCAACTATAACAAATATTTATTCATATAAAATATTATAATTATTCTCTTAAATTAACTCTAAATATACATCAACATATTTCAATATACAATTGTATGCTATTTTCAATGGTAGGATATTTATAAAATTGTCAAAACAAATGCAATTTTTCGAAAATTATCAGTTATAATCTCCGTAGAGCTTGAATAATTTCCAAAAATTTTTTCAAGTTGCGAATTTTCCTTAAAAAATTCGCAACAGAGAAAAAATTTACGGAGGATACTTCAAGCTCGCGGAAGATTCGGTACGAAAATTTTATACCAAAAATTATTTTAAAAAGAAAATTCAGTTTTTGACAGTTTATTTTGCTTTGATGTTTGCTGCTTTAATAAATAAAGGTGGCTAATGGCTATGACATGACTTTTTTTGACATTTGATTGACAAGTTTCAAAGGCATACCTAGTAAAATTTGTGATTAATTACAAAAAGAAAATGTCGCATTTTGGAAAACAAAGTCAAGAAGCAATAAAAGCTGATTATATTCTATTAAAATCACACAATATTATAGTATTAGAGGATAGGAAAAAAATGAAAGTCTGTGTTATATTCTGGCTTTAAATTGAAAATAAATATTTGTCAAAAATAATCTACTTCTGTTATTCTGGCATCTGCACGTGACAGCTGTCAAGCCAGGGAAATTTTCACTTACTAATTTTGGACCCAATTTTTTTCGGAAAATTCAGGTTGTCGTCATAGCAACCTATCAAAATCAAGGCACCTGATTGGCTTAAAACAAAAGATATAAAATTTTCAGTTAAATGTCGATGATCTATTATAGTAGAATTTCTTACCTCCAAAGTGACGACAACTGAAAATGAATATATTCAGTTCAGTACTACTTCAATCCATCATATTTATTTTTGTTCTATTTTTACCCAATTATTTTAACAACTTTTTACCTTAAAACATTTATAATTTAGTAACCAACCGTTAGCCAGAGTAAAAATAAATGAGAGAACTGTCGGACGGTTAAACATGCAATTTTACAAGTAGAAAAGAGCAATAGTATAACAAAATAAGTTTATATTCTTTTTTTCGTTGATGGCCAGCTGTTAAACTAAATGAAGAAAATTATTTAAATTTATCTCTAATACTTAAAACATTTTACTCCCTGAAATTTTTATTTTTGACATTATCCTTAAATAAAACTAAAACGAACGAAATGAAAATTAAAACTACGTAATAAAAAAGTAAATTATCTCTAATTGAAATACTCGTTTCTCTATTTCCTGTAAGAGTCCGCTTGTTCTTCTTCTTTCTTAAGAGCTTGAATGAGTATAGTCGAAAGGACGATGTTTAAAACCTGGAACAAAAGAACGAAATAATTACGAATGGAGTTTTATTGCGTGTATTAAAACGTAAAAAGAGAGAAATTGAGTCAAATTTAAAATTGTTGAGTAACGGTAGTAGAGTTAGGTGAAG
This sequence comes from Crepidodera aurea, assembly GCA_949320105.2. Lineage (NCBI taxonomy): Eukaryota > Metazoa > Arthropoda > Insecta > Coleoptera > Chrysomelidae > Crepidodera > Crepidodera aurea. Next base: position 501,012 of record OX439475.1, on the reverse strand, counting down.
GCAGCCGTGAAAATAACTTGGAGCGGAATTGATGTGCTTCGTAAAAAATTTTTACAGAACGTTGACATCGAGTGTTTATTTTTAGATGATAATTTTTATGTTTATGGGTCGTTGCTACTTTACATTTTAACTTACTATTCCTAAAATAATAATAATAATAATAACAATAATGATGATTTATTTTAGTGTCTAGATTTATTCCTAAATATTTGATTACAGGTACAGAATTTAACTTCAGCCTTTTCCATCTATGTTTATGTCTAGTTCCTTGAAAGAAGGGACGCCCGATTTATTACAGCAAAAAGGTACAAAATTAGTTTTTTCAACATTTACCGTTAGTAGTCTGTGATCAAACCAATCTTTAATACATTTAAAATTTTGTTCTGCGTTGTTTTTCAGCTCCTGCCATGTTTGAGCCTGATAGAAAATAGCAGTATCATCAGTATATCGTATGATGTGGCCGGGAAACATGACATTTATATATATGTTAAATAAAACCGTACCTAGGACTGTACCTTGGGGTATTCCATACTCTATAATTTTTGAGCTGCGTCACCTATTTTCACTACCTGGGTCCTGTTATTTAAATAGCTCTCCATAATTTTATAACAATTTCCCCGTATTCCTTTTTTTCAAGAGTAGCTGATGGCAGACAGTATCGAGGTCAATTAATCATTGTGTATAGTACACAGTTTTGAGGAACAAGCGTTTTTATCCATAAAATACCTTTTTTATGGTTAAAGTGACAAAAACGTCAATGCAATTTAAGAATCTTCATGGGATACAAAGTTTTTCTCCGGATTATTTTATTCGGGGGTTTGAGGATACCGCGAATTTCCAGTGACATCAAAAGTTCGTACAACACATTTTAGTTGGCACTCTCGCCCTGCGGAAAATTTCATCCGTGAATTCCGAATTAGACAAAGGAGGTTTCTGTCTTCATTAAAGATCTATAAACGTCGATGCGTCGGTTCGGAGTTCGTTTTGATCAGAATTTATTAGTTCACAATCGGTTTTCGCTTTTAGGTGTAGATTATTACGGCCTGACACGCGATACTCTAATTATATTTGTGGAAGATTTTTCCGACAGAGATGGAAAAACTCCTGTGACCTTTCGATTGATTCGTTATATATGGCATGTCCCAAATATTGATTTTTACTAACAACAATTAATTAAAAAATAATTAAAAAGAAAAAGACAATTAACAATTTCGAAACTTTTTAGTGAGTTTGTTAAAAAAGAGACGGAAAAAATAATTGTCAAGGGAAGTTGCATTTCGTAAAACCTCCAAACTTTTAAAAAGCCGACTAATGAACAAAACAACTTTTCATTAACAAGATGACAAAGTTGTTTTACTTCCAATACAAGCAATTATGACTGTTTTGTAACTTCGATTTTAATTATCTGATATTTCGTTTTGCTTTCGGCGTGCTTAAACGTTTTATTAAGAAATTTTTACAGTTGACTAGGTATTAAGAAATTTTTAAATGAAAACAAAGAATCTTGGAGAACAGAGTAAAGTGTGGAAATTTAATGTTTTTTCAATTACCAGAAAGGTAATTAGGTAAAAAAAATATAAGATGGTAGAACAAAGAATATAAGTTAAAAAAAACGACTAAATCTCTAATAAAAACAAGTATAAAACTAACATTTATTTTTAAATATGCGCTACACGCACAGTTAAAAATATTCCTGCACTTAACCCTAAAGGACCTGTATAAAAACAACATAACAATGACAAAATCCAGAAATATCAATTGAAAATTAATTGAAACTGCATTTTCCAGATTGGTGTCCCATTTACACTAAGAAAATTTGTGTAACTACATGAAAAATTTAAATTCAGAAACTTAGAAACTCTAAAACTCAGAATCTCTAAAATGCCCAGTGAGAAAATGCAGATATGTTATAATACCGACCGAGAAAAATATAATATAATTAGGCTTGATTATCTAAAAGATATTTTTTAAATGTTGTTTTGAGTTTAGAAACAGTATAACTTTTAAAATCTGTTATAACTAGGTTGTAGAGATAATAGAGATAATAACTTGATAACTAAATAGCTCCAACTTAAAATGGGGGACAGATAATAACCCTCTGTTTCTAATATTCAAGTTGTGAATGTCTGAGCAGATATATAATAATAATAATAAAGTTTATTTATGGAATGTACATAGAAATAAAAATTTAGGTACATTTAGTTATAAATAAACAAGGGCATCACAGAAGCAATAACATGTATCGCTTGTACGTGATATAGCCAGGTGATATGAACTACTAATTCTAAAATATATTACAAAACATATCATAAAACATCATCATCAACATTAGAAATAAAATTATACCCAAAGACTAGACATATGCATGAACCTTGACCAATCTTCTTTCCAATTAAGTATTCCCTTTTTTCCAGAGCATTTACTTCAGAATTTCAAGGACTCAAAAGGGTCGCCATGTGTTAATTAAGCAGGTTTTTTCTTTACCTTTGATTTTCCAAAAATATCCATTCAGGCAAGTCGTTCCCGCATATTCACCTACTTGAATTTTCGTTTCAGTCTTTTGGTATTGTTCAACATATGTCATACGTTATTAGTTTAACATATTATGTAATATATAAAGGCCTTTTGTTTACCATTATTTTATGACATAATAAAACAAAATGAAGCTTTCTTCTATTTTCCATACTCAGCCATTCAATTTCCCTTAACTTATGCGACACTCTTTGTCGTCTTCTGATGCCGAAGATCAAACGAAGACATGAATTCTCAACTTTCTGAACTTTTTTCTTATATAAAATATATAGATAGATAGATAGATAGATGGATTTTATTGATCTCATAAAAATTTAACAATAAATTAGGAGACAAGTCATTTTTAAAAAGTAATGCACTGGTAAATATAACACAAATATTTCAAATACATTCATAAAATAAAAATTCAGTATTAAAATACACTTACAGTATTAAAATCAGATTAATTAAAAAAATATTTTTTTTTGTCGGTGATGATGCAATTTGGCACCTGATTTAAGTACTCCTGTGTGTTGTACGGACATATGTCTATTAAAAAGTTCTTAACTTATTCATGAATTTTGAATATGTTTTAATGTCTTTAAAATGAGTCAGCATTTTGTTGTATAACTGAATTCCAAGAACAGTTGAAGATTTTGATGTAATATCAAGACGTCTAAAGAGGACAAATTGTCTTTTTGACGTGTATTATAATTATATACGTTGCTATTGCAGACATAATTAGTTTTATTCTTATGTATTGACGTAAGCAACTCCAATATAAAAAGACCAGCCATAGTCAAAATTCTTAAATTTTTAAATAAATGCCTTGCAGGACAATTATAAGGTGCCTTGAAGATGCATCTAATAATTCTTTTCTGGCAAAGAAAAACGTCATTAGCATGAGACGAAGCGCAAAGCTGCTTTTTTATATGAACAGGAAACATGTGCCAATTTCCATATACCATTTTAATGTTACAATAAGCTTTTTGTAGTAATTTGTCTATGTGCTTCTTAAATCTAAGATCAGAATCCAAAATTACACCTAGATTTTTTGCCTCATGCATTTTTCATTATTAATAGAAATATTTATTAAATTTGCAATATTTTGTCTATAATTTTTATTACCAAATTACATAACTTTAGATTATTCGTATTCGGGATTTCGTCTGAAAATAATAAAAAAATTGAACAAACCATTTATATAAATTTTATTTAACAACCTTTTTTTTTTACAAAAAACATCGTCATATTTTTAAATTTATATTTCAATTATATTCGACACGTCCCCTATTTCTCTATTGGACACCCACTTCTAATCTTCCACGTAATCGAAAAAAAAAAATGCCTCGTAGTTCATAACCTAACATGTTCCCACCTTCGTAAAATAAAGAAGTTTTTTTTTGTTAGATTTTCTGGTTCTTTTTATTTTCCAGCTCATGATACTTTATATAGGGTCTGAAGTGAGTAAGGGTGGTTTTCGGGATACTATACGCGAATGAGTTTTTTATCCCTTTAATACCCCTTACCTGACCACCAACCCTAACGTGGGCTCGACAAGAATATATTTCTTCGAGGGGATTTACCTTCTATCCGTACTTTGGTTTTTAAATTTGTTTGTTTGATACACAGATAATTTTCCGAACAATCACATTAGACGCGTATTTTTTTGGATTTTGTTCGCACAATAGTTATATTGTCTTTTTAAGAAAAAATTACATTATAAAAGTGATTATAGGACTTTTAATATTATTTGCGGAATATACTCATACAAAATCATCATTTTTAAACAGATTAAATATGTAAAATTTGTGCACGTTTAATATTTTTTTAAAATTTCGGAAATCCAAGAAATTTGACAAACAATAAAGTTCTGCATTTGAGATTTGACAAAAGAGCGCAATTTAGACTATAAAACTATTGGCGAGGCTAAAATCTATGAACGACGAATTTCTATGCTTTTTCTGGAAGAAAGAATAGAATGTTTTTTAGATTAAATTATATAGAGTAGTTTATTTTGGAATGGTTTTTCTTCAGTAAAAAAATCTGAAAAAAAAGTTGATAATTAACACTTTTAGATCAAATTTTTGTTCCTTATCAATTCCCAAATTAATTTGTTTTTCCAAGAAATATACAGGGTGGGCCACGCTCAACGGGACGGAGCTTACTGGGAAAACGAAAAATGTTATGAAAAAGTTATTTGGCAGGAGTACGTAGGTTAGTGACGACTACATTTCTAAATTAGTTAGACATATACAGGGTGTTCCAAAAAAGCGTGATATATCAAAGTTATGTTTTTTTTAATGGAACACCCTGTATTTTATTTTATTTTTGAAGTATATTGAACAAAATAATGTCACTTTATTAAGGGCTCCCTATACCCATTCTTGATAGTTTTCGATTTAAATGACTTTTTTTGCGAAATTAATATGGTTTAAATACATTCATTACACTTCGTCCCATAAAAATTAACTAACGCATTTTTGTTTATTAATTGCCAATTAGGAAGGCCATCGATACGAATTATTGTAATTTAAAGTTTATTTACAGGGTGTTGTTAATTGAGAGTTTCATGACAATACAATATTTTATACGATTACTGCGTTATTCTAAATGGGACACCCTGTATTTTGTTATTGTAATAAAAGGGTAAAACAATTCCCTTTCAAATTACTACAAGGTTCCCTATACCAATATCCACCAATTTCAGACTTATTTGCATTATTTTACCTGCATCAATAAAAATCGGTAATTTTATAACACGTTTTTATTAAGTAAGCTATGAAATAGACAAAACACTAGTTTGCTGTCAAACTATGACAATAGTTTAATTTTTACCGTGTTATTAGCTGTCGTTCAGATACAAAATGAAAGAATATACAGTTGAAGATAGAGTTAATATGATTTTCATACTCGGAGAATGTTTTCAAAACTGTCTATTAGCATCACGAGTTTATGCCGAGAGATATCCCTTAAAAGATCATCCTCGCAAAGAGGTATTTGAAAGGCTGCTAGCAAGGTTTCGTGAAACCGGCAGTGTTTCTTACAAAAAACGAGATATTAGAAAGCTCGTAACTCGCAACGAAAATACAGAGTTGGAAGTTCTCCAATCACTTATTGAAAAACCAAACACTAGCACAAGTCGAAAGACAGAAACCGGTCTTAGGATGTCGAATCTAATAAATTAAAATTCCCTACTGGTTTACTCACTTTGTATTAATCTCTGAAAGGGATAAAAAAGAAGAGAGTGACATCTTGACTAGATTCAGTCAAAATTTAATGTCAATACTCTCTTCTTACCATAGATGGTAGCACATCTAAAAACTAGCACAAGAGTTATGGCCAGGGAATTGGAAATAAGTCGGACTAGTATCAGAAGAATTATTAAAAATCATTGTTACCATCCATACCACATTCAGATGTACCAACATTTGTATGGAACGGATTTTCACCGTAGATTGGAATTTTGTTTATGGTTTCTAGAAAAAGCGGGAGAAGACGAATTCTTTTTTGATAAAATATCATTCATAGACGAATCTACGTTCCATAATAGTGGACTAGTGAATAGACACAACTTTCACTATTACAGTACCCAAAATAAAAAAGAATTTAGAACGATAGATCGTCAAAACCGATGGTCTTTAAACGTTTATGGAGGATTAATAGGAGAATATGTTGTGGGACCGTATTTTTTTAATGGCATTTTAAATGGACGTAAGTTTTCCAGATTCCTTCAGAGAGATTTTTCTGTTCTGTTAGAAAATATCCCTTTGAATGTAAGAAGCAGAATGTGGGTATAGCTCGATGGTGCTCCCGCACATTTTTCTCTCATTGTAAGATCATATTTAAATCGAAAATTTCCGGAAAAGTGGATTGGTAGAGGTAGTCCTAACAATTGGCCCCCTAGATCTCCCTGTTTAACCAACATGGACTTCTTTTTATGGGGGTACATTAAAAATTTAGTGTATCAGACTCCACCCACGACTGCCCAAGATATGAAAATTCGTATCCGTGAAGCGTTTGCAACCGTAACGCCAGAAATGTTAAGAAGTGTAAAAAAAAAAATTTGAGAAGAGAGTCCGATTATGTATCGAACAAAATGGGCACCATTTTGAACATTTGTTGTAAAGTTATTTGTTTTGTCTATTTCATAGCTTACTTAATGAAAACGTGTTATAAAATTACCGATTTTATTGATGCAAGTATAATAATGCAAATAAGTCTGAAATTGGTATAGGAAACCTTGTAGTAATTTGAAAGGGAATTGTTTTACCCTTTTATTACAATAACAAAATACAGGGTGTCCCATTTAGAATAACGCAGTAATCGTATAAAATATTGTATTGTCATGAAACTCTCAATTAACAACACCCTGTAAATAAACTTTACATTACAATAATTCGTATCGATGGCCTTCCTAATTGGCAATTAATAAACAAAAATGCGTTAGTTAATTTTTATGGGACGAAGTGTAATGAATGTATTTAAACCATATTAATTTCGCAAAAATAGTCATTTAAATCGAAAACTATCAAGAATGGGTATAGGGAGCCCTTAATAAAGTGACATTATTTTGTTCAATATACTTCAAAAATAAAATAAAATACAGGGTGTTCCATTAAAAAAAACATAACTTTGATATATCACGCTTTTTTGGAACACCCTGTATATGTCTAACTAATTTAGAAATGTAGTCGTCACTAACCTACGTACTCCTGCCAAATAACTTTTTCATAACATTTTTCGTTTTCCCAGTAAGCTCCGTCCCGTTGAGCGTGGCCCACCCTGTATATAATAATTGACAACAGTAAAAAAATTCCTTAATACCTTTTGCTGATCCAGCCCAGCGACTATAATCCCAATTCCAATCGAGCCGAAGTTTATTCTTCTAAGGATTAATTGGCGCGGATTAAGAATTGTCGCCAAACTAGTCGAGATTCGAGTCTAGAAGGCAAAACTTGTCAGGAATTCGAATTGTTGTTAGTCAGAAAAGCCACGCCATGCCACGGCAGTAGTTAAATGGCGCTGACTGGAAAACTTCTCTTTTTCGAATTGGAAATTAAGGCCTCGAACTTTTATCATTAACTCTTTTGATGTAGATTATTTCTCACTTTTGTGTCGATGCGAGACGGTGTTTTCGGATTATTTCAAAGCGTTACGGAATTTGTATTCGACCGACTAGGTGGTGTATGTCGTCGCAAATGATCGTCTAATAAGAATGGGACAAAGTTTTATTATTATTTTTTTTAGTGACGAGTACAAAGAGAAAAATGTTAATTGGAATTATGCAGTTTTATTTATTAGAGACTTAAATTAACGTATTATTTATAAATTTTAAATAGAGGGTACTTAGGTGATTCCAAATGACCTTGATTACTTGGTCTAACGCCTTTAATAACCGAGATACGGGGTGTTTCATCCATTTCGGCCAATATTTTGATAAGCCGTAACTTTAGAACCACCCTGTAGATTTCTCTCATACTTGGTACAGGTATAGTGTGTTAATAGCCCAATCCTATAGTGTAAGAACTACAATTAAAATCCAGATCCGGATTAAGAAGAATTTGCAAAATTTGAAAATCCCCAAAACAACACCCTGTATATCAGATTTTTTTAAATTGGGATGGATATTTTAAAAGAACGGAAAAAATGAGTTGAAGTGAAAATTTTTTTTAAGTGCACATCCCATTCTACTACTGGAGTTTTTTTATTTCCACAAGCAGTAACTTTCGAAATACCTGGTAGATTTCTTTCATATTTGGTGCAGGTATCATTTTTTAGTAGCCCAATCGTATAATGTAAGGACTATACTACAGTTAAAATCCAGATCCGGATTAAGAAAAATTTTTAGTTAATAAATTCTAAAATTAAAAAAATCCTTTTACTTCTAAATAAATGAAAATCTACTATTATACAGGGTGTTTCATAGTTTAACCGACATACGTTAACTGTAAATAGAGGGTACTTAGGTGATTCCAAATAACCTTGGTTAATGGGTCTAACGCCTTTAATAACCGAGATACGGGGTGTTATGAGTTATGAATTAAAGTGAAAATTTTTTTTGATATTCTTTTTTTGATTTTCTTGCAGGAAACCCAAAATTTACTGCCCTAAATTACTCAAAAAATTTTTTTTACGTTTTAGAAGTTTGTAAATTTTTAACTGAAGACGGAAATTATCAAAATTAACATTCTCCTACATAATTTCCCTCAAAAAACGATTTTCACATTCTTCAAAAAATAGTTTTTTTAGAATATTGTAGAGTTAACAAAATTCATATTCCCGTCCATGTAAATTTGTCACAGTATGACGTTTTAACACGAAACGAGTAATTCTGAACAATGAACTCATTACTGATCAGCAATTGCAGATATACCAACAACTATTCGAATATTTTTTCAGTTCATTTAATTCAATATCAATTAAAGCTCCATTCAATCAAGTAGTTATATATATACATATAGACTGACATGTCCGATATTTGATTTTCATGTATTTTATTCCTAATTGGTTACGCAAAAATGATTAATTGTTTTTGTTTAATAATAAATTTGAATATTTATAAAACTCATAATGAATTGAGTAGACATCAAATTTATGAGTTTTGTTTTACACTCGGATTTACATAAATTTTAGTTAAATATATAATTAAAATTCGCATATAAAATGTGATGGTGGTTTTCTATAAAAACTATTTAGTTAGAGTATTTCGTTGTTACAAATATAATATTTTGAATTAGTATTTATAATATGTCAAAGCATTTAGTTAATGTCAAATCATTAAAATAAATTATTGTTGTTCTGCATAAAAGCAAAATTAAAAATATCCAATTTTAATTAATTATCAAAAGGTTAAATATTAAATTGAATAGAGACTCAAAAATTACATAATTTAAATTAGAAAACGAGTAAGGAATTTAATTTATCAGATTCGACATCCTAAGACCGGTTTCTGCCTTTCGGCTTCGTCAGTTAGGCTTTTCGAATCCAATAAATAAAATTCCAAACTCGTACAAGTCAGTAGCTATATCCGCTATAAGATAAAATTTTTAGATGTGCTGCCATCTATGATTAGAAGAGAGTATTGACAATTATTAAAAGCAAAAAATTCCCGGTGTATTGGGGTTGCATACACAATTTGCATTGTGTGTTGCAAAGCTTTTATTTGACTGATTCTAGTCAAAATGTCACTCTCTTCTTTCGTATCCCTTTCTAACTTTGTATTAATCTCTGAAAGGGATACGAAAGAAGAGAGTGACATTTTGACTAGAATCAGTCAAATAAAAGCTTTGCAACACACAATGCAAATTGTGTATGCAACCCCAATACACCGGGAATTTTTTGCTTTTAATAATTGTCAATACTCTCTTCTAATCATAGATGGCAGCACATCTAAAAATAATTTAAATTATTTCGATCCTTTTATATTGAAAAAGAGATTTTCTTGGGCATTGTCATTGAAATGAGACAGAAACATGAATTCTCTTATTTTCCTCAGTTATTGAAAAAAAAATTCAATTTTCAGAATAAAATCAAGTTCGATATAAGTACTTCAACCCACCAAATTTGAGCTCTTTGAGTCATACCGTTCCTGAGTATACCTTGAATTACAATTACACGATACTGAACCGCCCTTAAAGAAACAACAATAAAAGAAAGATAAAGACTAGAAAACATGCTAACAAAAACATGAAAAGACCTTAAGAAAGAAATAAAATTGAAAAAAAATAGGAAAACAAGCTAAAAATTAAACATAAAAAAGAAAAAATAATTGAATGGAATAAAGGATCAAATTGACGAAATTAAAAATAAAGAGGTTCAGGAAACTTGCGGAAATTAATAGGAAATCAAATTTGAATGTCATACATCTTTCAATTATCATAAACGTTACGCAATATTTTAGGTTTTTCTTTTCTAACCACATATTTGAATTTTTTATTGCCTGTTTATTTTTTCTTTTCAAGCTCGTGCCCAAATCAAATACCCAAATATATTTTATCCGTAAATTATAGTCTATAATACAAATGATAAATGTGGTGCCATGTTATTCAATATCACTTCATTGTGTTTTAATAGAATAATGCTTAAAATGTCATTAGGATATAACAAAACAGATACATATATAATAACGCCAGTTAAATTTACCATCAAAAGCGATATCTTTATAAAACCCGGTCGCCCTACACGAGCCCTCGCGCTATGCTATATAATAATTATATTCAGAGTCGAAAATCTCTTGGAAGCTCTACAGTGGCGTAACAAATAGTAAATCGTCATCTTTCATCAAATATTTATGAAGAAAAATAAAGTAAAGATAAAGTATTGTTAAATAGTTTAAAAACAATAAGTTTTGGAGAGTTAAAGAAGGTCTAGCAATTGAAAATAAAACCATAAGAGAAGAAAATACAACAAGGGCAATTAAAATAAGCAGGACATGTAAAAATATTATAACAACGTCCTCAGGACCTGTAGTAAAGCTCATAAGAAACAAGCCAATTTTTTTTTCGTTATATTCTAGTCAATATTTTATTTTAAAGAACTTTCTTTCTCATATTTTTTCTTTTCCTATAAATATTTTCTCCGATTATTTTTTTCATCTGTCAAAACAGTCAGATTTTGTGGTTTCAGCCAATAACAGCTCAGGATCCTAACCAATCATTGTGTTTTATACTGATAAAACCGCTTCGTCGTTTTTGTTTTTTGATTAAACTGTGTTTACCTTTTTTGAGATGTCAAATGTAAACATTTATCAATTATTATTATACTAAAATGTATTGCAAATCTATGTTAATAACCAAATTTAAAAATGTATTTGTAAACTAACCTGTTTTTATTAGTTTATTTCAAAACTCCTTTAACATTTTTAGATACCTCACTTTAACACTAAACTTAAAATTAATTAAATTAAGAAAGACTTCATTTCATTCTTCTTCTTCGCTTTTATTTAAGGCGCCGTTTCGCTGGGTAGCCAGTCAAAAAATCGCCTTGGTGGCCCTTTATGTAAAACTATAACAGCTCAGGTTTCAATTTAAATTGGTAAAGAAAATTTTCAATATTTGTGTGTAAAGTGTCTTTTGCATAAATGACTATGTTCTCTGTTTTTAATACAAAATGATTCAAAAAATAATCCTTTCAAATACGACTCGTCCTCTGATATTTTATAGATTAAATTTTTGATCTTCATACTCAAACGCCTTTATTTTAGGCAAAACCACTCAAACAAACTGATTTAAGATAAAATCACTCGTCCTGCGGACTCGTGATTTTATCAATCAGTTTGTTTTCGTGGTTTTTCCAAATAAAGCCGTTTTCGTGAAAACCAAAAATTTAATCGATAAAACTTGGACTACTCGTGGTATTACCTTTGATTAATCCTACAATAGATTAAAACTTTAAGTATAGAATTTCAAGTTTGAATTTATCACAAAAAACATATTTACGTCTCTCTTTACGGAACTTCACTTTGTTTGTTTTGTAAATTGATACTGTTTCTCTCTGGTCAGGACCGTAACAAACGCATTTCTTATTTACACTTCAAATTATCAATGTAATTAATCAATTAATATCGATAATAATGTTCGTGTTTTATTACCTTTTTTTTTATAGGTTTTCAATTCAATAACCATTTCGTCACATTTAGTGTTGCTATTCGTCGACGTTTTTCCCGTATAGCTTTAATCCACCTGTAACCCAACGAGTTTATTCACACGCCTTTCCGATATAATAATATATGAATTCATTCTTTTATGAGTTATAATTTTTTATTATGACAATATTCTGCATATCCTGTAGCATTTACATGAGTTGTTAGCAGACGCCTATGGAATCTAACCTTGAAGGGAATTATACAAAAGCCGCGTCGACTAATCTTCGTGAGGCGCCCCCTTGTGGAGCGGGAGATTTACCAAACACAATGTGATGCCGAGGAATAACCGAAATACTTCCGGTAAGTGTCAACTTCCGGATTGTCTACGGATTTCAATCTCGATACCTTCTTTGTAGCGACTTGCCGGAAGAGATAAATAAGTTCTCGAGATGCCGTTGTTAGGGAAAATCATGTGTTTTCCTTTATGGCCAAATAAGAAGCCTCAGGTAAAATCTCAGCAGGGATTTATTTTGAGGAAATTTTTATGGTAAAAGCAAGCTCTAAAGGAAGTAAAATGTTTAGATGTATTATTGGTTGTTATTTGTTTTGTCGATTTTTATTAATATAACTCAGACACCTTAAAAGACGTTATTGTGGGATTCTGAATTTTCTTAGTTTTCATCTGTTTGGCCCATGTTTGAAGTTATTATTTCTCCTCTATAACATAAAGATTTGTTAAGTTGCATAAAACTCTTTCATTAATTTATGGATTGAAAATATACGAAAAGTAAACTAGAATAGAAAGCTTCAGCTAATCACTTTATCCTGTTTGTTTAATTGATGCAGAAATAGAGATACTTTTAGTTCTAGGACTAATGGAAGCAGAGAGCCAATTAAAGAAATTTGCATTTTGCAGAAGACTAATTAGTTATTTAGGATAAACTGAATAATTTTCTACCAACTTTAAAAATATAGAAATCTAATTTTAGTATATTTTTCTTTTAATAAAAATTTAAGTAAAATAATTTAAAAAAGTAGATAGAGGTGCATGAAAAGAAATAGAAATTGAATCAAATCACATCTTAGTAAGATCAACTCCTCAGGTAAAATTAAACTGGAAAGAAGAAGTAAGAGAATGGAGCAAATTAGCGCTAGATAAGTTAAAAAAAAAAGCTGCCCAATTTTGAGACCAGGAAGAAAAATAGGAAGATTCTTAACATTTATAGATCTAAAAGCAGATTTTGACAAATTGGACAGAAGAAAAACGTGAAAAAACTTGAATGTGAACTTTTCCAGGCTCTAATATACCGGGTGTATCAACGATGCGTGCGTGGAGGATAGCTGCTTCCCTTTTGAAGATAGGAAAAAATGTTTCAAACAAAAGTTGTAGATAGCAATGAAAGCTATAAATGTGTGGACTTATCAAAGTTATGTTTTTTTAAATGAAACACCCTATATATTTTTACTCGATTGAATTCCTTCGGAAGAGTGCTTCTCAAAAATATAGGGTTGTATGGGTTTATACAAGGTAGTTCTGAAGTTATGGTGACATTTATGTCCCAAAATGGGTTCGTTCAACACCAAATATCTCAAAATCAATAACTAGGAATAACAAAAATTTTTCACCAAATATCCTAGAAAATGGTGTATTTTGATTTCATATTGATAAATTTACCGAATGGCACTTTTCCCATACAGGGGCAACCAAAACTCGGGATCATTTTTTTCTCAGTTTTTTCAAATGGAACACCCTGTATATATAGTGCCATACCAGAATAGTCAACACTATGAGCTTCCAGAAAATGTAGGGTTTTCACCGGAAATGCATCTAATTCTTAAGGAAAGTATGAAAAATGTCATAAAAGCAATGATATTTTTTTATTCAATGATAAACAAACATGGAACAAAATAATCTCAAAAAATGTAAAATACTGTCATTTTACAGTAGATGTTCAGACAATCACCCGTTTTGAGCTATGCATAAATTAAGTCTATCTACTACTTCAGTTGAAGTTGATCTTGTAGTAGAGCGAAGAAATCCTCTAATTCTATTTTTCCTTCAGCGTCGTTGGTTTGCCGCTAATTTATTTTTGTGCTCACTTCTTGTGTTTCACATTTTCTGTTTCCACAAACCTCTCCTTCGAAAACTCTCGAGTCGCATATCGAACTGCATACATTCTACTGACTAAAAGCAGTTTCTGTAACATCTATCCGGAATGTAGATCACTTTATCAATTATATCAAATCACCCTTGGAACATTTTAATGTTTCAGGAACTGTCAACAAAGATGACATTTTATTATCGAAGTGAATTTATAATTTAAACCTAATATTTGATGTAGATCATGTGTATCATTTCTTCGGTGGATAATTTCATTTCGAAACGAGAAAATATTAGATTTAAACTTTAAATTCACCTCGATAATAAAATGTCATATTTGTTGACATTTCCTGTAACATTCAAATGTTCCAAGGGTGATTTGATATAATTGATAAAATGATCGACATTCCGGATAGATGTTACAGAAACTGCTTTTAGCCAGTAGAATGTATGCGACTCGAGAGTTTTCGAAGAAGAGGTTTGTGGAAACAGAAAATTTGAAACACAAGAAGTGAGCACAAAAATAAATTAGCGGCAAACCAACGACGCTGAAGGAAAAATAGAATTAGAGGATTTCTTCGCTCTACTACAAGATCAGCTTTTACTGAAGTAGTAGATAGACTTAATTTATGCATAGCTTGTTTGTTTGTTTGTTAATTTTAACGTCTCTTTTCTGACCTAATGGCCTAAACTGGACGGGACCTACAGCTTATCGTGGGATCTACTGTGAAATGACGGTTTTTTACATTTTTTTGAGTTTATTTTGTTCCATGTTTGTCCATCATTGAATAAAAAAAATATCATTATTGCTTTTATGACATTTTTCATACTTTCCTTAAGAATTAGATGCATTTCCGGTGAAAATCAAGTAGGCAAACCCTACATTTTCTGGAAGCTCATAGTGTTGACTATTCTGGTATGGCACTATATACAGGGTGTTCCATTTGAAAAAACTGAGAAAAAAACTTATTTTTAAAGTAACAGTAAAATAAATGGGCTCATTCTGGTGAAAAATTATCTGAGATAAACAATAATATCGACCCTGCTGATAAATATTTAGGATTATTTACAAAGATAGTGTCACAAATAAACCACTTTGAAAAGCGAAAAGGCCGAGAAAGTATTATCCTAAAGACATTTGGCCGCATCGGCGTCCGTTAGCGAATCTATCGAAGACGTGCTTTAATCAAGAGATTCCATACCAAAAACGGATATTACTTGATGATATTGTCTACATAACCGACGTTCTGTAGTAAATCAATATCCAGAGAATTTATGAAAGCAGCGGAGAAACGCCATGCTACGCCGAACTGCGCCCCAAACCAAGACAATAATATTGAACTTCCATGCTACCTAAGTTATGGCCAATAATCCAACGTTTTAGCGCCGTAAATTTTGGGATATTCAAAGAAAACAAATTTGAAGTTCGACGTTAAATGAATAACGGAGGCTTTCGGGATTACTTATAAGAAGTGCTTGCCTGGCAATATCCCGATCCTGTATTTTAGGATGGGAATTTAGAGGACGATGATAAATTTACCCGAAACTTGCATTATGTATAAAAAAATTTTATGACGAATAAAAGCTGTTGCTGCAGAAACTTGATTTTTAAAATTCACCTATTCGTTTAAAGAAAATATTTATACCAGCATCTCTATCTTTCAGAAAATATTCCAATTTAATCAAGGCCAGACTGTAAGAGAAAATTCCATTGAACCAACAGCAATAATAAAGGCGACAAGCTTTTTATTAATAAAGATATTAGAGTTAGGACGAACTCCTGCTGAAGATAAGTATTAGCACCTCGTTAAGCTTAAGTAAAGTGAAGCTCCATTTCCCTTTAATATTCGCATTTTAATCTAGAATTTTATCAGCTATTCTGCATTCTCGACTCGAGCCAGACATAAACTCAAAATTCCTGCAATGACAGAAGTTATTTGCTTAGCAACGGAGACGATTGTTCTATTTAGGGCATTTCTAAAGATTCAGTTACTAGAACAATATGCTGCTCATATTTTGAAATGTATATTCTATACGTGCTTTAATCAACAGAATCCAGACTATATACCCCGCTTTTATTATATGACTTCCACTATATTTGTTTAGTTGATGGCTAGAATCAATTGCAAAAATTTTTAATTGCAGGAAAATATATAGGATATCCAATTAATTATACGTCATTAAGATTAAATTTGGTTTTTTGTACTATATTCTAAAAATATTTCGACCTCTTTCATCCTTTACAACTTTCCTGCTTTTTTTTTAATTATTGGAATCCCCACTAATGCTTTTATAGTTCGTTTTTATCAGCATTTCTCTCGGAATCAATAAGAGGAATTTTTATGAGTTTGCCAGTGATCATAAACACAGCAATTTTTTGCTGAACGGCTTTCCTAAATGAACTTTTTGATTAAAAATGAAAAAACACGATAGGGTACACTGATAGGGGCGATAAATACAGGGTGAGTTAAATTTTATTGTCGCTTTTGTGATATTAAGACGTATTAAGAAGATTTAAAAATATTAGAATCCTGCGTATAATAAATCTTCAAAATTTTGTTTGATTTTGAGAGGTACAAAGAAATCTTGAGGATAATTTTTTTACAGTCATTATAAATCAAAGAATCTACTGAAGTTTCATCACATAAAAAACTGTTACCTACGTGTCGGCTCCTACAGGGTAAAAAATGAACATGTGAGTGGTTCAATTTTTATAAATGATAACTGGGTTCCTTTCAGGACTGCCCCAAATAATTTGTATATTAAAATGTTATATGTTCCCCAAAATAAAGTTGATTTCTTACTTAATCACAAAGCTCCCTTTTCACCCATCGTTTATTGTTCGATTAAATAATGGATACATAAAAAATACAAACGAATAAAAACAAAAAAATCTACTTACGTTGATAAAGCATATCGCCATGGCCAATCCAGCAATCCAAGCGCATTTCTCCTCGAAGAACCACGTGAGTTCATCAACACATCCATGGAAATAAGGATTTCCTGTGACGGTGTCTCTGCACTGTGTCGGCAACGGTTGTTGCAGCGACAAGTAATCATCTGCTCCATCAGCACCGCAACAACCGATCTGTCAATAAAAGCAAATTATGGTAATTCTGAGTTGCCTGGGATTGTTGGTTTAGGTGAAAAGTTAAAGTTAAATTGTTGTGAATAGTGCCAGTGGCGCTACTACGTCTTACTAATATGTTGATTTTAATTTTGACTCATTGTCTACTTAACCTTATACTGTATTTGAAAACCAAGAGAGAGTAAATTCCCAGAAATGTTTTGCAGTTATCACTGTTAAAGGCAGTAAACCATAGACGTGCGTTTTCAAAATTAAATTAATATGGAAATAGAAATATTTAATTTGTTTTAGTTATTTATACCTAGATTACCAATTTTAGATAGATAAACATAATTCGTAAGTAGTAATTTAATTTGGGTAAAATGAAGAAAAAGTCAATATTATTTTAGGCATATGTTTATTTACAAAATATGTATATAATATGTACAGATAATTACAATTATTTATAAATTAATATGAGGAGCTAAAAAAACAATTAAGTAGGTATATGAGAAAAAAAAACCAACCGCAAGGATAAAATTTGACGAGCAACATGCAAAAAATACGACAATATTAAATCTTAAAAAATAAAAATCTAAAAATAAAATTAAAGTACATAAATTAATAATTTTAAAGTTATGGTTCCTCGCACTCTGTGTCAGAAGATTCACCATCTGATTCTAGAGAAATTACAATGGGCTCTATAGTAATATCAATTATGTTATCTAGCTCCCACATTTTTTTTTCTATTTCTGTAACGTGTCTAATACATTTTTGCCAATTTTCACTTGTTACTTCAGATATTGCCTTATTGAAGAGATTTTTAACATCTGATAATTTAAAAGTAGTGTTATTTCTGGCAACATAACCTTTAACTTGAGCCCATATTAATTCTATCGGATTCAGCTCACAATGGTAGGGTGGTAAACGAAGGATTTCAATTTCTCCTCAATATTATATTTTTTATAATTTTGCTTATGTTTTTTAGCAATAGTTAACAATTCTGCCCTCAGCATTGTATTGTCAAAGGCTAAATTTTTAGAAGATAACCATTTTGCAATTTCACCCTTTTTCCATTTAGTGGTTGGTAAAGGTTCAAGTAATCTGGAGTGGTAACTTGCATTGTCCATTACAATAACCGATCCTTTTGGTATGAATTGAATCATCTGTTCAAAATATTCCTCAAACACGTCTCCATTTATTTCTTCATGATAATCAACGGTTTTTTTTGATTCAAATAAGAGTAAACCATTCTCAAAAAAACCGTTTGTACTGCCTATATGACAAATAATTAATCTTTTACCTTTTCCTATAGGTTCCTTAAAACCAGTAGTATATCCTTCTAGAAAAGCTTGATGGGATGATTTTATATTTTTGTCTTTCCAAACTCTTCCTACACAATGTCCTTCATTAACCCATGTTTCATCTAAATAATAAATGTTTTTATTTTGAGCTTTAACTTGTTGTATTCTTCTGAGGTACTGTCTTCTCCAACATACAATTTCTTCAGAATAAATTAGCATTGAGTGTCTGCCCATTTTTTCAAATTTAAAGTTTAACTCATGTAACACTTTCCATAGTTTATCCCGGCTTATTGTGGGTAAATCAACATCATTCGTAATGGCTTGCAAAACTTTATCTAAAGTTGGTATTTGCTTGTTTATAAAAAATGAGTGAACAAGCTTACGAATAGCATTTTTAAAAAACTCGTCCACGTTGACTTTTAATAGTTTTGGTCTACCTGGTTTCGGCTTTGGTGAGGTTACTCCACCTGATTTTTCCTCCTTTAGAACTCTATATATTGTAGATTTTCCATATCCCATTGCCTTAGATGTTGTTTCAACTACACTGTCAATAGTGTTTGAGGGATTTTGATGTTTAAAATAGTGGTACACATTCACTACAGCACTCTTTTCATTGAGCGATAAATGGTCTAGTTTTAATTTTTTCACTGGCGTATACTCACAAACTGCTTCCATTTTTAGTCACTACTATTTGTCACGTTTATCGAAAATCAAATAACTGCATTTCTAGAAACTATTTAAGTCAAAATATCTGTCATTAGAAGCTGTTCTGGTTACGCCTATGACGCACGTTAATCCTCTTAGGCCTACTGTAGTAACAATGAAAGATCATAAAATAATGTGATAGTCCAAGAAATTTAATAAATTTTGTATTGAAATTAACAAAAACAATTTAGAATGCATTACAAATATTGAAGTTTTACCGCACGTACTGTACTATAGTTTTGCATACCGAATTACTTTTTATTCTGGGAATTTACTCTCTCTTGATTTTCAAATACAGTATAATGTAGTCACTGGACCCCACGCATCGGTTTTTTGTTTATTATACAGGGTCCTGCAACAGTGGCGCCGTGTTCCATATCTCTATTTAGGAAATAGATAGGAATACAATTTTCCGTGTTATCTTATTGATCGAGAAATAAAATCAGTCAATTTTTTCTGAGCGGGTCCCAACTTTGTTTTTTTATATGGCAACCTGTATTTTTTATCACTTTTTCGGATCCTACATGAAAAATAAAAGATACTTTATGCATATTTATATTTCGAAAATATTGACGGTTTTTTTTTCAATATTCGTCACTATGTGACTAATTTTTTTTTGTCGAGCTCGATCAATAAGGTAACATTACAGAAAATTGTATTTCTATCTTTTTCTTAAATAGAGATATGGAACACGGCGCCACTGTTGCAGGATCGTGTATATTTTGTATTATTGTTTGTAAATTTTGATTTCATATGATACGCTTTTAAAAATGTATACAAGAAAAATTAGTTTTTGGATATTTTTAAAAAAATACTACTAATAATAACATTCAAATAAATTCATTTTTTCTTTTTGAAAAACATTGCCTGGCGACATATTATACAATAAAAGTGATGCTTTGAAATAACCGATGCCTGTTATCAGATTTTTAACTTTTGGAGAGTCATTCATTTTGTATTTGTAAGCAAGAAATAAACTGAAAATCCCAAAATGTATTTATTGAATATTATAACAAAAAATTTTAGCTCCCACTTAAAAAACAATATCTATAATTAGTTATTTATACTTCAAACGGAAATAAAAAATATTTTAATCTATCCCTAATTAAATATATACGTTTATACATTTTCTCATTTGTAAATAAGTAATTTAGATTAATTATTAAACAAACTTCCAATATTGATTTACAATTTACAACTCGACGAAGTGAAATCTAAGGCTACTATTATCTATTTTTTAAATAAACAAAAGAGTTCTACTCGTAAAGAAAATCTGTAATTATCCAACTTTTGCATTATTAACATTAAATAGACCTTTTTAATTATTTATCTATTGATTCTTCATAATTCCAAGACCTAGATTACCATTGTTAATTTTTTTATACATCTGGAAAGTTCCCGATAAAAGAAATAGTTAAGAGGATATGGTTTGGATACAGCAAGAGAACAAGTTTCAATTTTTTTATTTTTTAACAATTTTTGGAGAAATAATTGGACGCTGTTATGCATAAAGCATCCAATCCACATGATATTGAATCTGAGATATTAATGGTTTTGCAAAACGTTATATAAAAAACTCAGGAGCGCACAATTATCGGATATTAATTTTCTATAAGATAAATTAATTTTTGATGTATTAAACGTAATTAAACAATAGTCATTTACAAAAATATAAAATACTGCAAAATCAATCCTAGTAATTTGGATCAGTTTTGCGGATTTCATTATATTTGAATTTGGAAAGTGGATTGGATAAACAGTATATTTTTAATAATTGTTGAGGGCTCTGGATTAAGCCCTGTGTTCGAATTTCGTGGACTGTATTTTGTAGGTTTGCTTCCTCAACTCCATCCAATAAAACCAATGGACACTTTTATTTAACCATTTATTAAAGCTCGTCAAATAAATAAATGAACAACAAAAAAAACAACAACGTAACAAAAATTACATTAAATTAGTAATTGTGAACAAGAACAAAGTATTAAAGTTGATTTAACGAAATGACCACATCATTCAGAAAATATTAGTTTGTGTGTGTACTGTATGAGTGATAATTAGACACTGCGAGAGGTCCTAGCCTGTTAGCAGCTAGAAACGCACTCTGAATTCGCCGTACTAGGAGGCATTATGAATAACAAGCCCTTATATGAAGGAACTTGCGATACGTCGCACTTGACGGAGTTTCTGAATACATTGTTTTAGACAATGGAGCGGCTAGTCTGGTACGCGACTGATAACACACTTTATTCGCCGTACTAGGAGGCATTATGAATAACAAGCCCTTATATGAAGGAACTTGCGATACGTCGCACTTGACGGAGTTTCTGAATACATTGTTTTAGACAATGGAGCGGCTAGTCTGGTACGCAACTGAAAACACACTTTATTCGCCGTACTAGGAGGCATTATGAATAACAAGCCCTTATATGAAGGAACTTGCGATACGTCGCACTTGACGGAGTTTCTGAATACATTGTTTTAGACAATGGAGCGGCTAGTCTGGTACGCGACTGAAAACACACTTTATTCGCCGTACTAGGAGGCATTATGAATAACAAGCCCTTATATGAAGGAACTTGCGATACGTCGCACTTGACGGAGTTTCTGAATACATTGTTTTAGACAATGGAGCGGCTAGTCTGGTACGCGACTGAAAACACACTTTATTCGCCGTACTAGGAGGCATTATGAATAACAAGCCCTTATATGAAGGAACTTGCGATACGTCGCACTTGACGGAGTTTCTGAATACATTGTTTTAGACAATGGAGCGGCTAGTCTGGTACGCAACTGAAAACACACTGATTTTAAATTTGACGACGTTTACCGGTTTCAGATATATCCCTTCCTTTTGCCGGCAATTTGTTCTAGAAAGATTCGAATGATTCTTTTTAACTTATACCGCGTAAACAAGTCTAGATTCGACGGTTAAATTTACGACCCACTAATTAGCATCGAGCAAAAAAAATAACTTTGATGAGCCGCTTCCGGGTCGTCCGATGCCGCAATTATGAAATGGAGAAAAAAAATTGTTTTTGCCGGCCCCGCCTTTGTCACACCGCTCGTCAACATATTTGGTGCGGCGTTGTCGGTTTTACGGTTTTACGAATAACGAATATGAGTTTAGATGTTTAATTATCTGAAATTAAACATTCTCCCCCCGCGAAAAGAGGCGGAGTATTCTCTTGAAAGTTTTCTAAAAAAAATTTTTTTTTTTTTTTAAGTTGGGTCATCACCCTGTAATTTCGGAATGAGTTTGATTGAAATAAGTTTGAAACATTGTAAAAGGTTTTAAAATGTTTGGATATTTGGATCCTGGCCGCTTGTGGGCGCATAGTTTAATAAAAAATGTAAAAAGTTTTAAGATATTTGGATATTTGAATCCCGGCCGCTTGTGGGCGCATAGTTTACAAAAAAGTTGGATATTTGAATCCTGGCCACTTGTGGGCGCATAGTTTACAAAAAAGTTGGATATTTGAATCCTGGCCACTTGTGGGCGCATAGTTTACAAAATGAGTTGGATATTTGAATCCTGGCCACTTGTGGGCGCATAGTTTACAAAATGATTTGTACAGACGATTTGTGATTAGGCATCACCGAGCCATGTTCCTTATTTGGAATTAAAAAAACAAAACATGCCAAAATCTTAGCAACATTTGCAAAAATTGCAACTATAGGCGTTGGCTTTCCCAGATCTGCTAGCAGGAATATCCCAGATCAATTCCTTAGCCCTCTCTCTATAACGACTACCTCAGCCTACAATAGTTTTCCCTACAAATGAATGCCAAAATAGTACATGAATGTTTGAACGAAAAATGGGCAAAAAGATCCCAAGGGTATACGATCACCCTGTAAGAAAGTAGAATTGTTTAAAATATTTGGAATGGATATAAAATCCTAAGGGTATTTGCTCACCCTGTATGAATGAAAAAAGTTTAAAAATATTTGGGATGGATATAAAATCCTAAGGGTATTTGCTCACCCTGTATGAATGAAAAAAGTTTAAAATATTTGGGATGGATATAAAATCCTAAGGGTATTTGCTCACCCTGTATGAATGAAAAAAGTTTAAAATATTTGGGATGGATATAAAATCCTAAGGGTATTTGCTCACCCTGTATGAATGAAAAAGTTTAAAATATTTGGGATGGATATAAAATCCTAAGGGTATTTGCTCACCCTGTATGAATGAAAAAAGTTTAAAATATTTGGGATTATTTTCCGCTTGTGGGATCACTCTGTATAAAAAGAATTGTCAGAGTATCTGGACACGAAATGTCCCTAGGGTGTAATCTTTGGATGAGATCACCCTGTATGAAAAGTGAAAAAATGAAAAAGTTTAAAATATTTGGGAATATTTTCCGCTTGAGGGAATCACCCTGTATAGGTTTAGAATGTTAGAATGATGGATATGAAATTCTAAGGGTATTTGCTCACCCTGTATGAATGAAAAAAGTTTAAATGTTTCTGAATGATGGATATATAAAAAATGAAGAAAGGAAAAAAAAATGAAAATAGAAATTGCATCACTGCTTGTTTAAGGTCTTTGCTATAAAATGAAGTGCCTTGTGCAATTCAAGCAGAAGTGCAATAGCAGGAGTATCTCCCGTTAAAGGTTTCGTATCACCTTGTATAAATGAAAAGATAAAAACGCATGAAATATTTGAAGGTATGCCTGCTCTCAGCATAATGGCATCCTTCGTTAAAAACCCTAGGAGCTCCTTTGACGACCTGTCTGAGACTCCTATATATATATTTATTTTCCCCAATAGCCCCCGGGTTCGGCTATTAAAATTTAAATTAGTACCCACCATGGACTCTTTTTTTTCAAAAATTGCGTAAACGCTTAAGGGAACGTCACCGTTGCTGGTGTGCGATCCGAGTGCAGCAAAATTGTTACCCATCTCTGCAAAAGGGGGTAGGCGTCCACCCACCACCCCTTAGCTAGTGTAACAAAATTGTTGCACACAGGTAAGTCAGTGGGGTTTTGAAGGAGAGGATAGAAAAGCGTGAATTTACATATGCAGTTAGATGCGACAAATATTAATGCCTGTACACAGACAAAAATATAACAAAAGGAAAGTAAAATAAAGCGTTTATTGGGGTTGATCAATGTCGTTACCACCAATAGGGACGACTTTAGTAATCGGTCTTACGTAAGTACTGCCGTTAGATAAAATTTTAATCGAACGAATATTACCATCTCTGTCAGGGTAGGTTTCAAGAACTTTAAATGTAAATATGTTTCGTGAAAGCGACAATTAAAATGAATGCGGTTTGTTTTATTTTGTTTTTAAGATTTATTTATGTTAGTTTATTTGATTGATTTTTGTTTGGTTTTTAAAATGATGGGTTATTGATCCCTTGTATGTATAAAAGTAGAAAGGTTTGATTTAACGAATAGTTTTTTGTTGTGGAATGTTTTTTCCAGTACAACAATTGAAATGAATGTACGAACATCTTTTTTGGCCACATCAGAGGATTTTTGGTACAAAGTAAAGTAGAAATGTCAAAGAATGTTTATGATAAAAATAATTGTTTGAGGGTAGTTTTCCCTGAAAGTTGAATACATGAAAAAGTACGATAAATGGATAAGTAATCCTGAAAATAGAGCCTTATTAGAAGGACATTTTTAAAGTTTTTATTTGTTGAAGAGGGTAGTTTCCCTGAAAGTTGACAAGAGTTTTGAATTTTAGAACGATACATAACTGGGCATTTTAGTATCCCGTCTACAACCCCTTGGACCTAGTTTGGCACCAAAGGGAGGTGTCTCACCATAGAGATCACCTAGCATTGTTGATTGACAGAGTCTGGGCATCCAATATCCCTGGGGGTAGTTTCCCCATACAACCCCTTAGATCTGAAAGATACCAAAGGGAGATGTCTCACCATAGAGATCATCTTATTTTGTCATAGAGTCTGGGCATCCAATATCCCTGAGGGTAATTTCCCCCATACAACCCCTTAGACCTAGTAAGGTGCCAAAGGGAGATGTCTAACCATATAGAACATCTTGTGCGAAAATGAAAAGTAGAATTGCTAGAAATTTAAATGTTTGTTGTTAGAGAAAAATCAAAATATATTTGCAAGAGAAGGTATAATCTTTTAGTAGATCACCCTATAGAAAAAGTATAAAATTGTCAACGAAAATTGAAATATGTTTGCTAGAAGAGGGTATAATCTTTTAGTAGATCACCCTATAGAAAAAAGTATAAGATTGTCAACGAAAATTGAAATATGTTTGCTAGAAGATGGTATAATCTTTTAGTAGATCACCCTATAGAAAAAAGTATGAAATTGTTAGCGAGGATTTAAAAATATGTTTGTCAAAGAGGGTATAATCTTTTAGTAGATCACCCTATAGAATAATAATGCGAACGAATGCGAGTAAAAATAGTACAGGAGCCTTGCTATAAAATGAAGGACTTCCCTTTAGATTGAAAATGCGAAAATGAAAGAAATACAAGAAGTCTTTAAATAAAGAACTTCTTCTTGAGTGCAAAACGAAAAAATAGAAAAGTATGTGCTATGAACGATAGATTGAAAATTGTTTGGCTATGGAGAGCCTGTTGCTAAGGGATAATTTTCCCTATGAACGAGAATAAAAATATAAGGGTATGCAGCCTTTTTGTACCTCTGATGCGGCGCTAGTTTCTAGAATAAAAGGGAGGTGTCTTATTTTTGAAGAACACCTTGTATAAAAAGTAGAAAAATAGTAAAATGTTTTTATAGTATTGAGTTGTAAGTTAAAAAATGATTTTTATTTATTAAGTGAGATATTAGATCTCGAAACAACGATCAGCTGTTGTTTTGTATTGGTAACGAAGTGAATTTTAAGAATAAAGTTTGATTGTAAAAATAGCGAATGTTTATGATTTGAGTTTTAAATATTGTTTAGCGATTTATTTGTAGAATCGTAGAACCATATCTACGGGGTTTTTTACGAATTTGTTTAACGAAATGATTTGAAAAATGCGAGAATTATTTTTTGCCGTCGGCAAATGGAAAAAAGTAAGTTAAGAATAAATGCGATTTGATTATTAGTGCGATTTTCTTGTACGAAAATTTGTTTTAATTACGAACGATACGAATTTTTTTAAATTGTTTTTGTATAGTGAACGAGTTGAATTGTTGATTCTTAACTTGGAAAGGTGGCGTTTTAAAAGCCTAGTTATTTTTTAATAAACTTTCGTGCTGTTTACACGAAATGTAAAAATTCGAATGCATATTTTCTGAATGATTGTGAAGAGATTTGGTAGCGAGAACAATTTTTCAATTTTTGACAGAGAAATGTTTGTATATATGAAAATTGAGTTCATTTTTGAATTGTAGATTTTGATTTTGTGAAAATTTGTTCTTTCTGTTAGAACATAAAATGTGTACGATAAAAGTACGTAAATACAAGTAGATGCAATGTATTATAGGTTAAAAATATGCGACAATTATATAAATTTAAATTCCTACAGAAAAAATGTATAAAATGTGACAATGTTTTATATGTTAAGAAAGAATGAAAGAATACATGTATCTGAGCTTTATAGCTATAACTATGCAGAATACATAAATACGAAATGTTTTTTTTCTTTTTTATAAATGTTTGATAGTTTACAGTAAGTAAGTAAATAAATATCTACGGCCGGCTAGTTAGCGCATGCGCCGAGAATTTGGTAAGTTTAAAATACAATGGAAGTTTTTTATACGTAAATGTAACGAAAAAATGTGTGCATTAATTTACCACAAGCCTACGATTGTTATCGGACCGCTTTTAAGTGGTTACAACGAGTTTGAATGAGTTTTACAAAAAAATACCTTACAATTTCTTGCTGTGAAGAGTTGCTTGAAGGTTTGAAGTTGACTGGAAGTTTTTAAGCCACCATAGGCCTACCGATGAGGTTGAAGAGTTGAACTGGATCGCTCAGGATCATTGAAGAATCTCTGGAGTCGCTCAGGATCATTGAAGAATCTCTGGAGTCGCTCAGGATCATTGAAGAATCTCTGGTTTAAATCCGGATCGTTTGGACCATGGAGGTTCTGGAGAAGTAACGAAGTTTTGCTAATTGAATCCGGTTCGATGGGACCATGTTGAGGGCTCTGGATTAAGCCCTGTGTTCGAATTTCGTGGACTGTATTTTGTAGGTTTGCTTCCTCAACTCCATCCAATAAAACCAATGGACACTTTTATTTAACCATTTATTAAAGCTCGTCAAATAAATAAATGAACAACAAAAAAAACAACAACGTAACAAAAATTACATTAAATTAGTAATTGTGAACAAGAACAAAGTATTAAAGTTGATTTAACGAAATGACCACATCATTCAGAAAATATTAGTTTGTGTGTGTACTGTATGAGTGATAATTAGACACTGCGAGAGGTCCTAGCCTGTTAGCAGCTAGAAACGCACTCTGAATTCGCCGTACTAGGAGGCATTATGAATAACAAGCCCTTATATGAAGGAACTTGCGATACGTCGCACTTGACGGAGTTTCTGAATACATTGTTTTAGACAATGGAGCGGCTAGTCTGGTACGCGACTGATAACACACTTTATTCGCCGTACTAGGAGGCATTATGAATAACAAGCCCTTATATGAAGGAACTTGCGATACGTCGCACTTGACGGAGTTTCTGAATACATTGTTTTAGACAATGGAGCGGCTAGTCTGGTACGCAACTGAAAACACACTTTATTCGCCGTACTAGGAGGCATTATGAATAACAAGCCCTTATATGAAGGAACTTGCGATACGTCGCACTTGACGGAGTTTCTGAATACATTGTTTTAGACAATGGAGCGGCTAGTCTGGTACGCGACTGAAAACACACTTTATTCGCCGTACTAGGAGGCATTATGAATAACAAGCCCTTATATGAAGGAACTTGCGATACGTCGCACTTGACGGAGTTTCTGAATACATTGTTTTAGACAATGGAGCGGCTAGTCTGGTACGCGACTGAAAACACACTTTATTCGCCGTACTAGGAGGCATTATGAATAACAAGCCCTTATATGAAGGAACTTGCGATACGTCGCACTTGACGGAGTTTCTGAATACATTGTTTTAGACAATGGAGCGGCTAGTCTGGTACGCAACTGAAAACACACTGATTTTAAATTTGACGACGTTTACCGGTTTCAGATATATCCCTTCCTTTTGCCGGCAATTTGTTCTAGAAAGATTCGAATGATTCTTTTTAACTTATACCGCGTAAACAAGTCTAGATTCGACGGTTAAATTTACGACCCACTAATTAGCATCGAGCAAAAAAAATAACTTTGATGAGCCGCTTCCGGGTCGTCCGATGCCGCAATTATGAAATGGAGAAAAAAAATTGTTTTTGCCGGCCCCGCCTTTGTCACACCGCTCGTCAACATATTTGGTGCGGCGTTGTCGGTTTTACGGTTTTACGAATAACGAATATGAGTTTAGATGTTTAATTATCTGAAATTAAACAATAATAATAATAATAATAATAATAATAATAATGTTTATTCATTCCATAATCTACATAATACAATACAATATAATTGTTTAGAATATAATATATATCGACCATGATTAAATAAACATAAACATCACCACTGAAGTATAATAAATACTTGTTTGTGGTTACAAAATTGTAATATATAATTTAAAACTGTAATTAAAAAAATTTAAAGAATTTTTTTTTTTTTTTTTTTTTTTTAACTTATGTAACAAGAGACTTAAAGTAGAAAATCATGGCCCCTTTTTTTAATGTGTTTAACCATCTATAATTTCGTGTATATCGGTTCGTTTACTTTGTTTTAAAAATATTATTAATTTCTTTTTAAACCGTTTTAAGGTAGTTTCATCTTTTATTTTTTGTGGCAAGTAATTAAATAATTTTGGAGCTAAGTACGAGTAGTTTCTTTGTCCAATCGTTTTAGAGGCTAGTGGTATGCAATGTAGATAATAAAACTATTGATAAAATGGATTGGGTATTTTTTGCAAAATAAAAATAGTTATTTTTTTGATAGGTTGGACGAGTTATCTTATATTTTAGATATTTGTGGATTGGATCGTTTATGCATAACAGCGTCCAATTAACTATAACTGTAACAAATTGAAAAGCTATTTAAATATTAATTATCTGTCTTGATTAAGAACAACTACCCAAGTAAATTTATAAATCGTGAACTTTACCGAGACATCAAAACTAAAGATCAAAATTTAAACCCCCCAATAATTCTTTCAAATATAGTAAAAATCCCTTATATTCCAAAATTATCCGAAAAAATTAGAAGGATTGGCAATAAATTTAATTTAAAAACAGTTTTTCAAACTAATAATACATTAAAATCTTTAATAGTAAATACAAAACCTTTTATTGAAATTCAAAACACAAAAAATTGTATTTTCAAAATTCCATGCGAATGTAATAAATTTTATATAGGAGAAACATCTAGACCTTTTCATATTAGACTTAATGAACACCAATCGTACATTAAAAATAAACAATTCGAAAAATCCAAAATATGTGAACACGCATGGGATTCTGGTCATAAAATACAATGGAATTTTTCAACTAGATTATTAAAAGAACCGAATAATTATAACCGCAAAGTTAAAGAAGCAGCATTGATATGCTTAAATAATAACGAATGTGTTTCTAATTGTTCGGTTGATATTTCAAAAATTTGGATACCTATTTTACAAAAAGAGTTAATTGCAAAAAGGATACCCTCTATATCGGGATAGTATCATAAGTTTTTATCTGGTTTTTTCTTATGATAATATTAATAAGAAAACTTCATTTATGACGAAGTATAAATTCTCTTATAATATGCAAATGCGCTATCCTTTCAAAAATTCGTTCCCAGAAACGTCACAAAAATATGATTGAAACAGATTTTGACATCTTCAATCTCAAAATCTTATTCTATGTATACTATGTTGATGTCATATTTTTGCAAGATTATCAAGTGTTCTGTTTCTAGTAAATTTATTTATTTTATGTCA
This sequence comes from Crepidodera aurea, assembly GCA_949320105.2. NCBI lineage: Eukaryota > Metazoa > Arthropoda > Insecta > Coleoptera > Chrysomelidae > Crepidodera > Crepidodera aurea. The sequence goes on along the minus strand of OX439475.1, from coordinate 470,755 downwards.
TTTTGATAACGGCTTTCGATCTGGAAAGCCGAAACGTCAATAAAAAAACTTTTTTAACAACTAAGTGGTTTTAATCCAGTGGAAAGAGAGAGAAATTAAAATACAAACCACAATGAGCTTCCGAAATGAATTAATGAAATATTTTGTTTACTGAATATTCCAGTTCTTAAATAGTTTTAAGGTTCATAATTTGTTACTGAAGATGTACACGGTATGAATTCGAATGTTGTTTAGTTCAGTAGATCAAAATCTATTATATTCTATTATTATCTCAGAATATATATAGGTATACTAGATAATATATGGTTAAACGCTTCGGTGGTAACTTGAAGGTACTAAGTGCTGGAGTATATCAGTTTTATTGCCGTCACTACGATGGGTAGGTTAAAATAAGGAAATCTCTTACTTGTGTTCATCCAGGTGCTAAAGGCAGACAGATATGAGCAAAGCCTATGTTATAGAAGCCAAACTCAAGCGAAAAGTGTGCAGGAAGGTGTTGAAGTAGAGTAAGCAGTCCCAAATTAGTTAAAGCAGGTGCCAATGACAGAAGTGGAAGATTGAAGTATGCAGAAAAGCAGATTAAAGAAAAACAGAAAAAGTAGAACTTAGGAAGCAGGAAAAGCTTTTTTTTTTTACTTAAAAATCCGTAATAAAATCTAGACAAATCGCTTCGGCATAAATCAGAGTACCGAAAAACTTATATTAGGTTACAAAACAGTATTTCCAGATAAAATCGGCAGATAAAAAGTTGCTGGAGAGCCTAAATCCCCCCTTTTTTCCTTCACTGTCACATATTCCCAAGTGTTCGAATCGATAACTTTGCAGATAAACATTAAAGAGTTTCGATTAAAAGCGAGATTGCCGTCTGCAATAACACGGTCGTTAGTCTCTCGAGCTTTCTATACGAATTTGTCCTTATATGATCATGATCATCCACCTTATCACCAGCCGCTCCTTCTCTCTCTCTCTCTTTGATTTACTCTCTGGGGTTTATTATCCCCCAATCGGTTTGAATTAGTGGTGAGGATATTATGACGAAGTTGGTGAGTGAGTTGAGGAGAATGGAAAATTTTGGACGTTTCAAATTGAAGTAAGTAAATACTATCAATTTTTTTGAGTCAATTATTAGTGAATAAGAGACTAAATAGTGTGAGAATATTTTAAAAAGTTACTAAAATATTTGGAAAATGAAGCTAAATAATAAAATCTATGCAAAAATCGTAAACTTTGATATCATTTTTTAAGAAACACTTCTTAAACCAGACAATGGGAGATCAAACAATTTGACTGGTCTCTTTTTATAACGTTTTCCTAAATTTTATAATTTTTTTTATTTCAATCTCATTTTAATAGAGCAGTAAAAGCAATCTGGTTCAAAAAGTACAAGTTACGTACATACAGTAGTTACCTCAACAATGATTCCTCTGGGAAATTTAATTTAAAACTTTTATCTCAACTCTCCAATCAAAAACCAATATTTACGAAAAGCTTATTAGCCCCGGCTGGCTCTCTGTGATATGTCAAAAGATGCTTGTTATTTTTCGTAAAATCTCTTGGAACTTTCGAACTTTCGTACCCCCAGAGATGGCGAAAAAATTTCAATAATGATTAAGGTACCGGAAAAAATAGATGGTCTGGAGTCTCCATTAATGCCATATTTATTGGTGAGGGCCTATAGCTGTATTTTCCGAGGATGAAAAGAAATATAGTCGCTAAATTTATGATGCTATTTAAATGGGGGCGATTTCCGCAATTTGAACGAGAGGTGTTTCTGGAGACGATAAAAGTAATTCAGAGTGTTTTTTTAGGAAGCGACGTTTATTAATGTTGTTTTTCTTAGATACCAATTTTACCTATAATATAGTGCTTATCGTAAGTGTCAATTTGTTTGCGGCAAAAATGTTGAGTAGGTAATTACTTGATAGTCCAGTAAATTAACGCCAGAAAAACCCCAAATATGGGCATCTGTCCATCAAAGTTTTTTTTTTTAATTTGCAGGTATTCATAGGTACATTTACCTCCAAAAATCTCAGCTACGTGGAATTTGTGGAAGGATAGGAAAATGGCTCTAGAATTCCCGAAAATCCGTTTTTCTACGATTTCTATCGGAAAATTATTGTGGTGAAAACTGGAATATCGTCCCAAAACTTGCATATCCTCCTGTTTTTGTATGAAGACAACAGATAAGGCAATAATAACCAACTTTTTTCACTTTTTGCACTTGATTAATGAATTTATTGTAAAAAAATCTAATTTGAGAAAGTTTGAACGCCGAGTTTCTTCTCCTGCACTTAATAAGATTCTTGATATACATATTGATAAATAGGTCAAAATGTGATCTTTTATTTAATACAATTCCTAACCCCAAAAAATTTTAGCACGAAAAGAAAATAATTCTCAACAAAAAAATGTCGATTTTTCATGGTAGTGACAATTTTGTCAATTTTCCGGAAGACCAAAAAATATGAAAAAAAGAAAAAAAATGCCCTTGACAAGGGGACAAGCTAAGCTTTCTAATGATGTGCGTTGAGAACCGATATGGTCCTTGATTATCTATTAATTCCCGATAGACCCGAGCATGTTCGAAAACTCCGGAAATAAAAAAAAAACGCCCTAAAAATCATTTTGTTTATGAAAATACACAAAAATAATTTATTGAATCTTTCTGAATATATTTAACACCTTGCAAAACTCCATTATCCAAAAGGATTCAGTGAAATTAGTCTTGATAAAAAAAATATGAATAAATAATTCAGAGAAATAGATAAAAGTAACATGATATTATAGCTACAGGTTCCTTCTTTCATCTGAACTTTGAATCATGAAAAAATATTAATTTTTACGTGATTTATTCAAAAATTTGTAATCCGCTTGGGAGTGTCATTCCTTTAAAGCGTGGTCTCTAAATGCAGGACAGGAGCTAAAATTGGGGGTGCGTTTTGGAGCTGGTTATGTCGAAAAGTCTCAAATTTTTGACAAAAATGATGAGGATCATTTTTGTAGGTAATGAACTGATCTTCATTTTCCTCCAAACAAAAATTCTCTAAGTGTCATATTTTCGGAAATAACGGAGAAAACAGGTGAGAAAAAACAAATTTTTGAGACCAATGGTCCATTTTCCCGCCTTTTCTCCCAGAGTGTATCTTCAAATAGCGAGAATGAGGAACAATTTTGTATCCACATAGCCCTTAAGGGTTTAACCCGAAACCAGTTGACTGTCTACCATTTTTATTTATTAAATTTTGTGACATAGATGATGTTTTCTCCTAAATAATTACCAACATGTCGCCATATTGTCAACCCTTATCATATTCGATTTTTGAACACGTTGGGATGACAACAAAGGGAAAAATATTTAAATTATCGATTAGAAATTCTACCTGACTCCCGTAGGGATCTATATAAAAGCATTCTATCATCTTGACGCCAGAACATGGTTGTCTTGCAAAATGGAAGAAAAAAATATAAATAAGGAAATATCGAATATCCTCCGAATTTCATTACGGTGACACCTGATTACACGAGAAATATCGATTTGCAATCCATCATTTAAAACGAGGGGTTCTTTAGCAGTGATTTAAATTATATATTTTTAAATATTCAGTGACAAATAGTACACTATAAGAGGCATTTTCGTAACCTTTGTATACTAAAAGTACCTTGTTTATTAAGACTAAATAAAAATTTCAATTAATTAATTGTGGAACTGTAAATTATCAACTAAACGGCAGTATTAGAATAATAAGTAATGATATGTCTGACATAATGCCAATTAATTTCGGAGTATTTTAAGGATCAATTTTAGAGCCAGTCTTTATAATATTTATAAGTTACCTAGTATCCAACATTAAGGCAAATTAAGTTATTAATGTAAACTTATTTTTAATACCTGTTAAAAAACATTAATGATGAAAGAGTTAAGAACGAAGTATTGTGGTTTAATTCAAACAATCTTAAACTAAATTCGAATTAAACTAAAACCTCCTCCAACTTAAACAGGCAGAATCGTGTCCTGTATATTACAAAAAAAACTAAATAAATTGCATTATCTTCCTAATTTGAAATATTTGCATCATATTATTTTATTATCTTTTAAGTCCTGATTGGAAAAACAAACTATAGCATTATTTGTTAATAGAAGTTTGTGAGCAGAAGCGTATATATTATCCGATTACCTAAGTCAACCAGCTGAAAAACCAAATTGAATTTTCCAACAAGCAAATAGGAAAAAAGGAAAAAGCAAACGGCACTCACATTTTCCTGAATCATGGCGAGTGTTTCTTTGGATGCCTCGTGATGAGCATTCATGATAAGACGTCGCATGTTTTCCCGGATCCTCGGCTGGAAGTGGGAATCTCTGGCGCTGTTATCCAGAAGAACAGCCGACCCGGATAAACCGAATATAAAACTGAGCACTTGGCTGCCGATGTACTGGAACAAAGATAAAATTTTATTAGACTTTATTTGAGTATTTGGTTAATCGAGGATTTATATCCCTTGAAATCAATTTTTGAGCGACAACAACTATAAAAAGTATTATTACAGTTGTGGATTCAGATTTATTTTTTAGGCTCTAAATCTAAAAAGGAATTCTCAATTTATTTATTATAGATTAGTAGTATATTTAGATCATAAACTGAACTAGCAAATTGATGAAAAACTGGAATTTTTTTTCTTTCAACGTAGCGTATGGCGGATGTCGAAAGAAAAATATTTGAGAGGATAGAAAAAATAGGAAGAAAGGATAAAATATTCGAAAAGTATCTTATCTTACACCTACATACCTACGTACCCAACTAGCAAAATAGAACTCTAGGCGAAATAAATTATCCTATAGTGTTAGTGCCATTTAAAGAATTGTTTTATTTCTTAGTGTGTTTGATTACGACAATTGTGTTTTGTAAGAAAATTTTTCTATAATATTGTTGTATAAATGTTCTTACAACTTATATTATAGAATAAAATCTTTTTTAAACTTAAACATTTTATAACAAGTCTATAAAGCTATATACAATTTTTATAAAAATATTTTAAAATCATATTACAGTTGTAAACCTATTCCTCTAACCTTTAATATCTGCGTTATGCAATATTCCTATAAAGAATATATAACAAGTTATATTAAAGTTTATATGATAAGTATAATAGTAGATATCTTTCTGTTCGGCAGCATTATGACATTATCAAACGTTTAAAATACAGGGTTGTCATGTTGTGCCGATTAGAGGAAGAATTGATTATTTTTTGGTCAATACCTTCTTTCGGTTTACTTATACCTAAATAACCCCAACACACAATAAGCGGCGTTTCTGGCCGACAGTCGGATTAGACGAGATTTGTAATATTACATAGTACTTATACCCTATATCTTCGAATTCTCAGAAGCAAGCATCATATGATTCGATTTTCATATAGATATTTTTCTGTGAATTTTATGTAGTACCATATCGTGTTACATCCAAGTTTTAGGAAACATGGCGTATTGTGTACAAGCAGGTTCTTTATCAGTAATTAAATGCAGTCGTAAAAAAAGTTTAAATCTGGCAACCCTCCAAAATTTGTGAAGGTACACTTGTTGAATCATTTAAAATAAAGTGAGTAAACCAGTAAGGAATTTTAATTTATTAGATTCGACATCCTAAGACCGGTTTCTGTCTTTCGACTTCATCAGTTAGGCTTTTCGAATCCAATAAATAAAAATTCCAAACTCGTACAAGTCAATAGCTATATTCGCTATAAGATAACATTTTTAGATGTGCTACCATCTATGGTAAGAAGAGAGTATTGACATTAAATTTTGACTGAATCTAGTCAAGATGTCACTCTCTTCTTTGGTTTACTCACTTTGTATTAATCTCTGAAAGGGATAAAAAAGAAGAGAGTGACATCTTGACTAGATTCAGTCAAAATTTAATGTCAATACTCTCTTCTTACCATAGATGGTAGCACATCTAAAAATGTTATCTTATAGCGGATATAGCTATTGACTTGTACGAGTTTGGAATTTTTATTTATTGGATTCGAAAAGCCTAACTGATGAAGTCGAAAGACAGAAACCGGTCTTAGGATGTCGAATCTAATAAATTAAAATTCCTCACTGGTTTACTCACTTTGTATTAATCTCTGAAAGGGATAAAAAAGAAGAGAGTGACATCTTGACTAGATTCAGTCAAAATTTAATGTCAATACTCTCTTCTTACCATAGATGGTAGCACATCTAAAAATGTTATCTTATAGCGGATATAGCTATTGACTTGTACGAGTTTGGAATTTTTATTTATTGGATTCGAAAAGCCTAACTGATGAAGTCGAAAGACAGAAACCGGTCTTAGGATGTCGAATCTAATAAATTAAAATTCCTTACTGGTTTACTCACTTTGTATTAATCTCTGAAAGGGATAAAAAAGAAGAGAGTGACATCTTGACTAGATTCAGTCAAAATTTAATGTCAATACTCTCTTCTTACCATAGATGGTAGCACATCTAAAAATGTTATCTTATAGCGGATATAGCTATTGACTTGTACGAGTTTGGAATTTTTATTTATTGGATTCGAAAAGCCTAACTGATGAAGTCGAAAGACAGAAACCGGTCTTAGGATGTCGAATCTAATAAATTAAAATTCCTTACTGGTTTACTCACTTTGTATTAATCTCTGAAAGGGATAAAAAAGAAGAGAGTGACATCTTGACTAGATTCAGTCAAAATTTAATGTCAATACTCTCTTCTTACCATAGATGGTAGCACATCTAAAAATGTTATCTTATAGCGGATATAGCTATTGACTTGTACGAGTTTGGAATTTTTATTTATTGGATTCGAAAAGCCTAACTGATGAAGTCGAAAGACAGAAACCGGTCTTAGGATGTCGAATCTAATAAATTAAAATTCCTCACTGGTTTACTCACTTTGTATTAATCTCTGAAAGGGATAAAAAAGAAGAGAGTGACATCTTGACTAGATTCAGTCAAAATTTAATGTCAATACTCTCTTCTTACCATAGATGGTAGCACATCTAAAAATGTTATCTTATAGCGGATATAGCTATTGACTTGTACGAGTTTGGAATTTTTATTTATTGGATTCGAAAAGCCTAACTGATGAAGTCGAAAGACAGAAACCGGTCTTAGGATGTCGAATCTAATAAATTAAAATTCCTTACTGGTTTACTCACTTTGTATTAATCTCTGAAAGGGATAAAAAAGAAGAGAGTGACATCTTGACTAGATTCAGTCAAAATTTAATGTCAATACTCTCTTCTTACCATAGATGGTAGCACATCTAAAAATGTTATCTTATAGCGAATATAGCTATTGACTTGTACGAGTTTGGAATTTTTATTTATTGGATTCGAAAAGCCTAACTGATGAAGTCGAAAGACAGAAACCGGTCTTAGGATGTCGAATCTAATAAATTAAAATTCCTTACTGGTTTACTCACTTTGTATTAATCTCTGAAAGGGATAAAAAAGAAGAGAGTGACATCTTGACTAGATTCAGTCAAAATTTAATGTCAATACTCTCTTCTTACCATAGATGGTAGCACATCTAAAAATGTTATCTTATAGCGAATATAGCTATTGACTTGTACGAGTTTGGAATTTTATTTATTGGATTCGAAAAGCCTAACTGATGAAGTCGAAAGACAGAAACCGGTCTTAGGATGTCGAATCTAATAAATTAAAATTCCTCACTGGTTTACTCACTTTGTATTAATCTCTGAAAGGGATAAAAAAGAAGAGAGTGACATCTTGACTAGATTCAGTCAAAATTTAATGTCAATACTCTCTTCTTACCATAGATGGTAGCACATCTAAAAATGTTATCTTATAGCGAATATAGCTATTGACTTGTACGAGTTTGGAATTTTTATTTATTGGATTCGAAAAGCCTAACTGATGAAGTCGAAAGACAGAAACCGGTCTTAGGATGTCGAATCTAATAAATTAAAATTCCTTACTGGTTTACTCACTTTGTATTAATCTCTGAAAGGGATAAAAAAGAAGAGAGTGACATCTTGACTAGATTCAGTCAAAATTTAATGTCAATACTCTCTTCTTACCATAGATGGTAGCACATCTAAAAATGTTATCTTATAGCGAATATAGCTATTGACTTGTACGAGTTTGGAATTTTATTTATTGGATTCGAAAAGCCTAACTGATGAAGTCGAAAGACAGAAACCGGTCTTAGGATGTCGAATCTAATAAATTAAAATTCCTCACTGGTTTACTCACTTTGTATTAATCTCTGAAAGGGATAAAAAAGAAGAGAGTGACATCTTGACTAGATTCAGTCAAAATTTAATGTCAATACTCTCTTCTTACCATAGATGGTAGCACATCTAAAAATGTTATCTTATAGCGAATATAGCTATTGACTTGTACGAGTTTGGAATTTTTATTTATTGGATTCGAAAAGCCTAACTGATGAAGTCGAAAGACAGAAACCGGTCTTAGGATGTCGAATCTAATAAATTAAAATTCCTTACTGGTTTACTCACTTTGTATTAATCTCTGAAAGGGATAAAAAAGAAGAGAGTGACATCTTGACTAGATTCAGTCAAAATTTAATGTCAATACTCTCTTCTTACCATAGATGGTAGCACATCTAAAAACATTTAAAATAAAGTTGTATAGCGCGTATTTAAACAACATTACCGGACTTTAATATCATATAGAATTGCAAATAAAACAAAAAAATTATATAACATGGAGAATGGCCAACAAAATTATTGTATTATATTGCGCCATCTTTATTTACAGGTATAGCCCTTTAACAAACGCTGCCATTATGCAAAATTCCCTTAAACTTGAAAATATTACTTAAAATGTAAGTTTTTCAGAAATGTAGAGACAACTGTTTGATACAATTTTATATATAAAAAAATAATTTTTTGTTTAATTTAATTATCTAAATATGTCAATAAAAACGATATTTTTTTTTAATTTTTAATACACCATCTGAGGCCCATCAATTTTTTAGGTAGAAATACATACATATTTCATCAGTGCGCAATGAAATTTTCGGGTTACCTGCGAGTATCGGAGATTTTTCATTATTTCTTTGTACGCTGCCATCTTTAATGAATCTTGTTCTCAATTTCATCTCTTGTATAACATAATGATTTTATTTTTGTCGTATTGCAATACTGGCTGGATAATAATACACTTATAAAATATATATTTTTTTGAAGTTCTATTATTGTGCGAGGCTGCCGTATACAATCACTATACAATGATTGTATAGCAATTCCGAAGTGCACATGTAAATTTGTTGTATAAGGATTGTATACGAAAGTTTTATAAGTATCACTTAATATAGATATAGTAATATTATAATGGTTGTATAACCAGCTAATAGAACATCTATAATAGCAATTTGTTTTATAAAAGTGGGCCCTTTTTGGTTGTATAGACATTGTATAATAGTTTTAAAGTGCGTTACACGATTTTCATGTTTCTATAATATCAGTTGTATAGAAGTTCTCACAACCATTATAAAAGTTAAATTGCTAGCTGGGATATTAGTTTGTACTTGGCCCCTTAGTCTTTTTTATTATTATATATACTGCAATTTAAGTGACAGATTAAAAATCCAGGCCGAGCACTCAACTGCATTCAATCCCATTAAAACCATGGTTGAGGAAGTCATTTATAATTTCAAGTTTTCAATTAAATATGAATCTCCTTATTACGAAGGTGTTGCTGTATATGATCATACCCACTTGGTATGAGAGCTCATTCTCCCTAGTACGTGACAAATCAAAGGCTCCACAACTATCTCGAAGTTCTGTTTATTATAAATATCATCAACCAGCAAAGCGGATGGGTAAAAATGTGTCTAAAGAAATAAAAATATAAACAATTTATTTTAACCACCTCTAAAAGATACAAAAATTGGAAAATGACGTTGTCTTGGACCATCCTGCAAAAACCAGAAGTTATGACGTAAATTTAAAGGAATATCATCTAACATGTCCTCCATATGGTTTTGAAGAAAATTGAGGTATTCTATCCCGTTTAATCTGTGTGGAAGCTCGTACGGACCAATACCCACCCAAAAATTTATAGAAAATTCTGTTTGGAAATGGTTCTCCCTTGGCAGGTGTGGATTTTCAGTATTCCAGAAATGACTGTTTCGCCAATTATAAACCCCTCTGCGATTGAAAGTTGCTTCGTCAGTAAATAAAATTTTATTTAAAAACATGGGGTCATTAGTGTTTTTATTAAGCAAATCTCTACAGAACTGCAATCTCAACGGAGGATCACGTGCGAGTAAATGTTGTACTGGCGTAAAGTGATAAGGATATAAGTGTTCTCTTTTTAAAATCCTATGAACAGTAGAGCGGCTTATCCCAACGGCTGTAGTTACTCTACGAGTACTTAGCTGCGGATCGAGAGTCACTTGAGTCAAAATTTCATCCTCCTCATCTACTGTAATCAACCTAGGTCGTCCTGTTTCAAGTTTTGGTCGAAATGCACCCCTTTTCACCCAACCTGTCATACAGACATTTGAAAATTTATTTAAAATTATTTTGGGCATAAATACAAACCATGTCCCTCATTTCTAAATTGGAAAATTCGTTATGACGTGGCATTTTACAATAATATTACAGTTATTAATAACAATAATCACTTATCAGCAATAGATAGTTACTACGAAAATGTTTAACTGACAGTGACAGAACTTCATTATAAATCAAAGCCTACTGTCAATTATAAATTAATAAATATTCTCACAATCGCAACGTGCCTATTAGGAACTTAACATTACAAATCAGAACAAAAAAATAATAAAAAAAAAGAATAAAGCTGTTAGGTCGCAAATCTCATTAATTGTAAAAATGAATATTATTAAGTGGCAACCAGAGTTCTTGTGAGAAGCAAATTTCACTTCTATTTTATGAGGATTTTCTAATATAAAATTGTATTTATATGCGCGCCACTGGGAACACATGGCGATGGAATATTTCTCGACAGCTTTAAATGTATGTAACGATGTGGCAGCACTTTACAAAGATATTTAAGAAAAAAATGGGAAACCATATTATTTAAAAACTACTTGATATTTTTTTAAACAAGTAGGAGCAAATTTTCATAGATTTAATACAGAATGGCGCGGATATTTTCTTTTGTGATTTTCCATTTAAAATTAACAAAATAAATACTTTTCGAAGGTTTACAAAAAAATCAAGATTTCTCCACCCTAAGTTTTGTAATTATTAGTATTTCCTGAAAATTTCACAAAAATCCGATTAAAACTAAAGGCTTAAAAGGTTATTAAAATTTTTCAAGTGGTTCGGTTTGTTCTTAATAATAATACAAATAAAAAGTACATGTCTATCTATCTTTAACTGCGAATATCTCGAAAAACAATGACTTTACAACAAACTAACAAGTGTACATTATTGACTTAGAAAATATCAAAAAAATTAAAATTTAGACAGCGGCGTAACATTCAGAAGGGGTACAAGCATTACTTACTCCTGCCGTACGCCACTGGTAGAGCGCACCGAACTGTTTTTTTTACTGTTAGGTGCATTTTTTGATATTTAACAAGTGTGCCGATTTGAGTAAAATTATACGGTATATTAAAAAAATTATGGCCATTAATAATTTTTCAGTTTTCAACTTTAACACCCCGTATTTCGGAAACGAGTAACATTTTATCTAAGCATATTTCGCTTAATCGTTTTATTTTGAATTGGAGAATCTGCGGTTGTTCTATGTCCCATTCTTAGTGGGACACCATGTATATTTTTTCAACAGTTTAATAAAATGCTAACTTCTGCTTTATTATTAAAACTTTTTGTTATACTACTATAACTATCCTGCTATATGGCCGTGCGCATTTATTTACTGGATATGTTATTTTGGTATGCATACCATAAAAGTAAATGAAAATAACACCATCACCTCGTAAATCCAAATAAGCTACTCCTGCTGTGCATGCATAATTTACAACCTGAAAAGTGTGTATCAGTTAATATTTTCATACTCCGATAATTTTAAAATCAATAAAAGATCGAAGCTTCCTATTATGATTAATTGGAATGATTAATAATAATAGCTCATAACAAATTACAAAGCGATAAATCTACCGGTAGCAGGGGTTAAATAATGGCACCGCCATAATATCGCTCCCGACATAGATAGTCATGGAATCGGATCCAAATGTTTACGTATAAATTAATAATCGCAAATTACACGGGCTGTGTTTGGCTTCCGATCCGGCACGTTCTATAAATTATTGATATTTATCATAACATCGTTTTGACAAATCGCAATAAAATTAACTGATTAGTGATTAGATACACTTTGTTGCCATAACGGCATATACTCTGCTTTTTGAACTTGCCTATTTCGATTTAGAGATATATTGACGGTAGGTAATTCGTTTGGGGTTAATCTCATCCCATCAAATCATCGGTGATTAATTGATTAGATTATAAATATCTCATCGATAGCCATTTTAAATAGTTTACAAAAAAAATTCGTCACTCTTATCAACAACTTTCTTTGTAAGTTGAAAACTATCGTCGACCACTCAACCAAAACACAATTTTAACACACTCTACGCGCGTTTCGCCAACTATGTTGGCATCATCAGAAGTTGATGATATACTGCAATTGTGTTTTGGTTAAGGAAGCCGATGAGTCGGGCTAGGAAAACTAATGCGACATGAATATTTATTCGAGACACAAACCCCGCATACGAAAATTGTTATCAAAATTAATTTCTACTACAAAAATTTACGTGTCCCTAGAAGCATCTTACGATTTTAAACATGCAATAGTAGGTGACGTACGGTATTGAAATTGCAGATACGATAAGCAAGAAAATTAAAATTACGTATGTCCGTTTAGCAGATGGACTGGCAAGCCGTCTGCCAAGCATTTAACGGTTTATGATAGTTATAAAAATATAAAATCTTCCGTATTGTAAATAATTTAAAGCAAATATTTTATAAAAATTATTTAAAAACTACTTGATATTATTAAAAAAAATAAGAGCAAATTTTCACAAATTAAATATATAATGAAACGTAAACATCTTGTGATTTTTCTTTTAAAAATTAACAAAATATAGTTATTTATGCAATAAGTATGCAAAGTTGCATTTTTTTGACGAATGTGAAGGCGAAGGCGAATGTGAATATCATAAAAAAAGGACTTAACTTACAATTATACACACTATTTTTTCTACTACCGTATATAATGTCCACTAAGATCAGAAATACAAAAGTTATTTTACGCACTCTAAAGGAACATTTACTAACTCATACATATGAGAAGAAGTTCCAATGCAACATTTGTGAAAAATCATTTACTCAGAAGGTCAATCTAAGGACCCATTTATTAACTCATACAGGTGAGAAGAAATTCCACTGCAGCATCTGTTATAAATCATTTACACTGAAACAGAATTTAGAAAAATATTTACTAATACACACTGGCGAAAAAAATTTCACATGCAACATTTGTGAAAAATTATTTACTCATAAGTACCATCTAAAGATACATTTACTAATTCATATGTGTGAGAAGTTCAAGTGCAACATTTGAGATAAACCATTTAATAAGAAAGGCCGGTTAAACAAATATTTACAAACTCATAAAGGTGAACAGAATGTAAAGTGCAACATTTGTGAAAAACCAATAACTCATAAAAGTATTATAAAGAAACATGTACTAATTACGATAAAGAAATTAAAATAAACTTTTTATTTATTTTATTTGTTTTATTTTGAATTGAATTGAAAATATTATACAAAATGAAAATAACTAAATATTTTGTGTTGTTTTTAATAAATTCTTCGAATCTCTGAACGCGAACTCGTCCGCCATCTTGATTTAATTAATACCTGCTATCCCCGCGGAAGAAAATTATTTAAAATATTTATCATTTAAATTAACTTTTACATACCCTATTATTGTTATTTTTCAATATAAAATTATTTGCGTTTTATTCTAGAATAATTAAAGAATATTTGCAAGTTTAGGTTTGTCAGTTTTTTGTTGAGAATATGGAAATAAAAAGTATTCATAATATAGTTATGAGTATGTATTATTTTTTTTTTTAATAAAATACCATCCTTTATAATATTTTTCATTTAATTCCTATTTTTCAAATTAGTAATTTTTATGAGTACCCCTGTAAATAAAAAATCAGGACATGACATCCGATACAGCCGCTCAAAATCAAATTAAATTGATCGTATCACTTTTTTAAAGAAAATACCAACCTTTATAGTATTTTTCATTTAATTCGTATTTTTCAAGATACCCCTTACCCGCCACTGTATCTCGGAAACTAGTCATAGGAACTCTTTGGGCCCATGAGACATTTTGATCAGAAGGTCGATATCTACAATATACTAAAATTTTATCAAATTCGTACATTGTTGGAAATCCCATTAAAAGTGTGCCTCCTCCTTTGAATAGAATCGATTTTTTTTTCTCTAACAAATATTTAATCATAAATTGTCACCGGAATTACGAGCACCTGCCAATTTCAAAAAAATCATTCGGGCGTCTGGAAGTGGGTGAAATAGTATATTACGACGATGATAAATCAGTCAAAACAAGCTTCTTATATCATTTATATATTTATGATGCCAATAAACAATCTCCAAATCATAAAAACAATAGGACTTCTTTTCTTTTACCTAAACTTGATCCTTGTACGTTATCAAAATTATCTTTCCCATTTCATTATCAACGGTACTCGCAATTCCGAATGAATTCTATCGTGGCGGCCACTATTTGAAAACAGCTGAACTAAGAAATCAATAATAATGTTGGTAAAGTAGACATTATTTACCGCTTTATGTTCAAATTTGTCAAATAATAGCATTTTTGTAATACAAACAGATCTCCTTAACTAAATTGTCTGTAGATTCGCTTTGAATGGGAGGATGAACTATTTTCTTGGGTATATATGTTGAAATGAGACAAAAACATAAATTCCCTTATTTTCCTCAATTATTAAAAAAAAATAATTCAATTTTCAGAATAAAATAAAGCTCGATATATTTAATATATTTTTCAACCCTTTTTGAGATTACCCACCTTAAGTGGTCGACGATAGTTTTCAACTTAGTTGATAAACCAAAGGTTCCAATTTCCCAATTTAACTTTTTTTTTTTAAAAAAGACATTTTCAGCTATTTCCTTTAATCCTTCCCAACTTTTCGCCTCGTAAAATACCGCCGTGTCATCTGCAAAACTAATGACAGTACCTCGAGTATCAATAGTGAGAATATTGTTTAAATAAATTGAAAATAATAAAGGACCCAAGACAGTTCCTTCGGGTATTCCAAATTTAAGTGTTATACTCTCACTTAATTCATTTTCAACTTTTACCATCTGTTCTCTATTAGATAAATAACTTTTTAAGAGTTCTAGTGCAATGGCACGTATTACTGTATCTTCCAAAGCCTCCAAGAATTGTGGGTGGCTGACAGTGTCAAAAGCCTTTGCAAGATCCAGAAATACGCACAAGGGTGGTTTAATTTCATCTACAGCTATATAAATTTTTTGTAATAAAGCTGATGTTCGAAATCGAACATTTTTACCTACGGCCATGGCAACAAGGGAAATAAAATAACCAAACCTCACGCATAGCAACAGTACAGCACACATTGTGAATCAAGGCCATCGCGCAGATAACCAACGCGGAAGTAACTCACCGTCGAAATAAACATCAATAATAAAAGCCGCCTTTGGCGGCGACCGCTTTTACATACCGCGACACGTTGGCGAGACTGCAAGTTGCATAAAAAAAAAGGCACAACAATAACGCCGAAAATACGTACCCGTGATTGGCCACTGAAGGGGTTCGTCACTTCTATCTCCGTAGAGACAGGTCGCATCATTAGACTGTCTCATACGTACTAAATTCATCAATTTACAACTTATATGAATTGCATACTATTACATACGCACTCGTATTCACAGTCAGTTATTTTTTGAGCAATTGCAATCACAGTTTGAATTTGTTATATTCTGTTTGTTGTAAAGTGTTTTGTTTTACGTTACCGTTAATATATAAAATCCAAGTACTCAGAGTATAACCTATATATATATATACAGTCCACATCAATTTCTCAGCCAACTTAAATCTACACATCTAAAGGGTGTGGCCTAATAAGTTTGGGTCTCCAAATTTGACATTATTTGGAACTTCCCAAAACAGCTGAGATAGCATCATTTATAGATAAAAGTCTTCTTGAAAACCGTACTGGCACTTTGAGATAATATTATATTTTTTTATAAATTGTTCAATTTTGTACTTAAGTGTTTTATCAAAGATTTTTGTAAAAGTTGTTATTAAATAAATTAGGGAAGAAACAATTTGATGAAATAATTTTGTAGGAAATAAAACCCTATCGCAGCAAGTCACATTTCAAAGAAGAACGAACAAAAAATAACGAGTCTTCTTCCTTCTAAAACTAAGAACATAATCAGAAATGTCGGGCCTCTTTTGTCCCTAGAGTCATGTCAACATTTTAGTGTAATTGGATCCGGACATCAGTGACCGGTCTATGGGCCTTTATGTACTGAAAACTTTTCTATCTATTGCTTCGTCTCATATTAACTGCCTTCCCGGGAATATCACGTACCTACTTTCCGACATATTTATATTCCGACGAAAGAAGCGAAAATAGGAACGAATATTGAAAAAATAGAGAGAGTGGTTGTTCACACGTTTCGGATATTTCGGTTCGAAGAAAAAATATTTTATATTTTTATAGTTCATTATAAGATATATTATTTACTCCTACAGTTTGAAATGATGGCCCTGAAAGATAATTTAGGTATGAGATTTGACATAATTTCATCTATAACCCGAATGTTTTAAAACTATTTGGGGTAAAAGTATAAAATTTAACCAAAATATTTTGTTATATCTTCGTTGGTTTTTAATTAGTGAGTGAATACTTTCCAATATCGATATTTTTGTTATCCATAAACATCTTTTTTGAAATCCAATTACCATATACTCCTTTAGACTTCTTAGACACAAATATTTTGCTTGTATTGCTTTCTCTACAATTTCTCTATGAAGTACATCAAACAAATTAATAAATAGACAAGATATCTATCTCATGATTAGGTCAGTCATTCTCTTTATTTTTATGGATTTTAGTTTTAACATATTTTTAACATCTTTCGAGCTGAAAGCCCCTAGGAGGAGGTTTGCATAAAAGGAAAGAACGAATTTATTTAAGACATCTTCGAAATTTATTTGCGAGGTGCAGTTTTCTCGGTCAACCGCAACTTTTTGGTCTGGTGAGATTTATCGAATCTGGAACACACGATACAGAGTATTCTTAATATTTTATTCAGGAACACTTCCGTTAGATTTCCTTTCCGTTTTTAGATGCCACGTACCTACGATTTTTCTTATACAAGCTTCGAATTGTTTCCTTTTTTGCATAATAGCTACAAATAAGTTTATTCTAGCATGTGTTGTTAGATTTGACGCTTGGAGTTAAAATATGCAAAAGCTGTTTAAGTACACACAGAATAAAATGATAAAGTCAATAAATAAAACATGAAAATATAGCTATTGACTTGTACGAGTTTGGAATTTTTATTTATTGGATTCGAAAAGCCTAACTGATGAAGTCGAAAGACAGAAACCGGTCTTAGGATGTCGAATCTAATAAATTAAAATTCCTTACTGGTTTACTCACTTTGTATTAATCTCTGAAAGGGATAAAAAAGAAGAGAGTGACATCTTGACTAGATTCAGTCAAAATTTAATGTCAATACTCTCTTCTTACCATAGATGGTAGCACATCTAAAAATGTTATCTTATAGCAGATATAGCTATTGACTTGTACGAGTTTGGAATTTTTATTTATTGGATTCGAAAAGCCTAACTGATGAAGTCGAAAGACAGAAACCGGTCTTAGGATGTCGAATCTAATAAATTAAAATTCCTTACTGGTTTACTCACTTTGTATTAATCTCTGAAAGGGATAAAAAAGAAGAGAGTGACATCTTGACTAGATTCAGTCAAAATTTAATGTCAATACTCTCTTCTTACCATAGATGGTAGCACATCTAAAAATGTTATCTTATAGCGAATATAGCTATTGACTTGTACGAGTTTGGAATTTTTATTTATTGGATTCGAAAAGCCTAACTGATGAAGTCGAAAGACAGAAACCGGTCTTAGGATGTCGAATCTAATAAATTAAAATTCCTTACTGGTTTACTCACTTTGTATTAATCTCTGAAAGGGATAAAAAAGAAGAGAGTGACATTTTGACTAGATTCAGTCAAAATTTAATGTCAATACTCTCTTCTTACCATAGATGGTAGCACATCTAAAAATGAAAATCTTGTCAGTGCATTGAAAATTAGTTTTTTTTATAAAGTGCCTGGCTTGCAATAAAAACATATGATAGTACAGTTAAAGTTTTCTTATTTTGTGAGCATCTATGAGTTTAAACAGGAGACCCACAAAATTATTCATAACCATAAGTAGGTACCTACTTAATAATTAAATTTTTAAATGAGGAGCCAATATTCAAATGGTATCATATCTATCTTTAAACTTTTGCAAAAAATGATAACCTGAGGAACCCTTTCCAATTAATTAATTATTTCAGATTTATATATATATATAATCAACGCCCTTTTCTGCCCATTAAGGGTGTAAGGGTTATAAACACTAATAATAATAACGTGCAATAAGGTACAATACAAATAATTCATACAAATTAAATACTAATTCCTCGACTAATTCTTAATAAACGTATTCCAGTCCTTCCTGTTCACCGCTAACCTCTTAGCTTCTGTCCACGTTTTGCCTTTCTTCTTTAAAATTTTTCCTATCGTATTATCCCACGTCTCCTTAGGCCTTCTTGGTTTCTTCTTCCCCTTAATTTTAGCATCCCAGATTATTTTTACAGGTACATTGTTGCCCAACCTTTGTAAGTGTCCCCACCACCCTGGCTGCCTTCGCTCTATAAAATTTTCTAGTTGTTCTATTTCAAGTTCCTCTCTTATTTTTTCATTTCTTACATTATCCAGTTTGCTGCATCCATATACCCTTCTTAGATATCTCATTTCTGCCGCACCTAATTTGGTTTTTTCTCTTTTAGTTAACACCCACGACTCACATCCAAATGTAAGAATGGGTCTGTAAATGGCTTTGTATACTTTCATTTTAGTTTGTTTTGTTACTTCTTTTTTGTTTATTAGACATTTTCTCATCGCGTGATATACTTTGTTTGCCTCCATAATTTTTGTTTTGGTTTTGTTCACATTCATTCCATTTTTTGTTAGCACTTCATTCCAAATTTTAATATTATCTTCCAAATCCTTTTCGCTTCCAGCAATAATTACAACATCATCTGCAAATACACAGTCTGAGATGTCTATTCTTTCTAAATTTCTGTACCCAATATGCAATGACTTTGTTTTTCGATTAGTTTCTCTTATTAGATCATCCATAAATGTAATGAAAAGGAGGGGACTTAAACTTCCACCTTGTCTTACTCCTTGTCTTGTGTTGAATATTTCGGACTTCATGTTTTTGCTAATTACACTATTTCTGGTTCGGTTGTATAAGCATCTCGTCTACTCTACTCAACTTATTATTTACACCTTTTTTTCCTGACTTTCTCATATCTTGTTTCTTGGAACTTTGTCGAAGGCTTTTTCCATATCAATAAATCCTAAATACACTGGTTTGGATCTTGCTATTTTTCCTTAATAGTAAAGACATGATCTTGGGTACTTCTCGCTTTGCGGAATCCTCTCTGTTCTTCGGATAACGTTGGTTTGATTTGTTTTCTCAGTCTTTTTTCGATTATTTGTTCAAATAACTTCAATATCGTACTGGTTAGAGTTATACCTCTGTAGTTATTGCAATTTTTATTGTCTCCTTTCTTAAATATAGGTAAAATTAAACCAATTTCCCACTATTTTGGTATTTGTTCCTCTTTCCAGACTTTATTGAAAATGTTAAGCAGAAATCTAGCCCCCTCTTCTCCCAAATTTTTTACCATTTCGGCAGTAATTTTGTCATCCCCTGGTGCTTTTCCGTTTTTGAGATTTCTTATGGCCTCCATCAATTCTTCAATTGTTACGATGTCATTTTCTGTGTCCTCAACCACCTGTCTATTAGTTTGGTTATGTTCTTCTTCCTGCTCTGTACCTAATCCTTCATTAAGTAATTTCTGGAAATGCTCCCTCCATCGTTCCATGATTTCTGTTTCGCTTATCCCTGTTCATTTTTAATTATCAGGTTTTCCACTTTTTTATTATTTCTTAAATTTTTTAAAACTCTGTAGAATAGTTTTTGATTACCTCTACTATCAAATTCTAATTTGTTGGCAAAATTTTCCCAGGTTTTCTGCTTCGCCTGTAATACTAAGGTTTTCACTTTTTTTCTTTGTTCTTTATATGTCTGCCATTTCTTCTTTTTTATTTTCACTTGGTATTTAATTTCCTCAGTCCACCATGCTGTTTGATTTTTGTTCTTATTGTGCTTGATGACCCCACAAACGCTACTAGCTGATTCAATAATAGCTGCTTTAAATAATTCCCATACCTCTTCTTTTTCAGGTTTATAACTTTTTCATAATTATTAAAATTTCCAGAATCACAAAAAAAAACAGAAAATTTAAATAAATTAATATCCAAATATGGAGAAACTAAAGCAATATTGGTGCAAATGTTAGAAACATCGGCAGTAATTTTACGTCGTTATATTTCAAAAATTGTTTACAAAGAAAGACCATCAGTTAAGTGCACGGAGCTTTTAAAGAGACTTTTAACCACATAATCATAATTTTTAATCTCGGAGCTATATTTTAAGGATAAAACATTACAAAATGGATAAAAACCGCGATTGTGTTTAAACTAGACGGGCTAAATATCCCTGGCTTGTTTTCCTTCTTTCATTATCTCCTTTCTCTTATTAATTGCGACGGAGATGTAATTTTCTCTAGATGTTCAAAATGTAAATCATTCTATTAGGGAGTTGAGAAGACGGAGAGCAGCGACAAAAATATATTTTGCTTATTTTCTACCATCGCCAATTCAGATCTCACTTTTACTGTTAATATTTAACATCAAAATTAAATTACCTCATATACTTACATTCATTTTGACCAGGTTTATTTAAACCTAAATTGAAACATGGCGATATGAAAATCCGATATAGTTAGTTCGGTAATATTACAGCGTGTTCTAGAATTTATATTTTGGTGTATACATAATAGTCCAGTAAATGAAGGACTGAAAAGACCGAAAGCTGGGAATAAGTCGGGCATGAGTTCCCAGATAGCGCAATTTGTAGGTCATCGCAGGTGTTTTAACATGATTATTTTTTTCATCTGTCAAAACAGTCAGATTTTGTGGTTTCAGCCAATAACAACTCAGGATCCTAACCAATCATTGTGTTTTATACTGATAAAACCGCTTCGTCGTTTTTGTTTTTTGATTAAACTGTGTTTACCTATTTGAGATGTCAAATGTAAACATTTATCAATTATTATTATACTAAAATGTATTGCAAATCTATGTTAATAACCAAATTTCAAAATGTATTTGTAAACTAACCTGTTTTTATTAGTTTATTTCAATATTCATTTAACACTTTTAGATACCTCACTTTAACACATGACTATGTTCTCTGTTTTTAATACAAAATGATTCAAAAAATAATCCTTTCAAATACGACTCGTCCTTTGAAATTTTATAGATTAAATTTTTGATCTTCATACTCAAACGCCTTTATTTTAGGCAAAACCACTCAAACAAACTGATTTAAGATAAAATCAGTTTGTTTTCGTGGTTTTTCCAAATAAAGCCGTTTTCGTGAAAACCAAAAATTTAATCGATAAAATTTAGAGGACTCGTGGTATTACCTTTGAGAAAATCCTTAACGCATCGTGGTCAAGGGAAGGGGCTGAAAATGGGCCCCAAAACCTGGAAAATGGGTTTCCCGCTAATATCTGGCTAAATATGCCAATTAGAGAATTTTTGTGCAGACAAAAAATGGAGATCAGCTCATTCTCTACAAAAATGGCCCTTATCATTGTCTTCGAAAATTCAATAGTTTTCGAGATAATGGCACTCAAAAGTCCCATCATTTTAGCTGCTGCTCTACCTTCAGGAATTCCGCTTTCTATGAATTAACGCGTAACCGGGCGGACGAATTGTTCAATATCTCGGGAAAAAATTAATATTTTTCGATGATTCAAAGTTCATCGGAATGGGAAAACCCGTAGCTACAATTCCATGTGACTTGAAGTCAGTTCGTATTTACCAAAAATATTTAAAAAAGCGGTCAAAGTTTTTTTCAACAATATTTAGAGGCTGCTTCATTAATTTATTCAAATTTTCTTTAAAAATAGTCATTTATTCTAATTTTTCCTTGATAATGGAACCTTAGGGGGTCTTGAATGACCTCAGAAATTTACTTTCATCTAATTATTAATCTTCAAGAAATAAAGAGCGGGGAACAAGAAATGGATAAACAAAAAAAGGCCGGTTTTGACTCGTGTGACCAATTTTCCTCATTTCTCGAAAATTATTAGACTATTAAAAATAAAAAAATATATTCGAAAAGTAGACCATCTAAGCTTTGAAATGATGTGCATTGGAAATCAATATAACGGATCATAAGATTATAATTCGCGCTTGTTCCGAAGATTCTCTGGAACTCCGAAATCGGCTAAAATATGCAAATAAACAAATCAATTGTATATTAGAACGCCAGAAAAGTATTCTGAGGTCATTCAAGACCTCCTAAGGTCCCATTATCAAGGCAAAATTAGAATAAATGACTATTTTTAAAGAAAATATGAATAAATTAATGAAGCAGCCTATAAATATTGTTGAAAAAAAAATTTGACCGCTTTTTTAAATATTTTTGGTAAATACGAACTGACTTCAAGTCACACGGAATTGTAGCTACGGGTTTTCCCATTCCGATGAACTTTGAATCATCGAAAAATATTATTTTTTTCCCGAGATATTGAACAATTCGTCCGCCCGGTTACGCGTTAATTCATAGAAAGCGGAATTCCTGAAGGTAGAGCAGCAGCTGAAATGAGGGGACTTTTGAGTGCCATTATCTCGAAAACTATTGAATTTTCGAAGAAAATGATAAGGGCCATTTTTGTAGAGAATGAGCTGATCTCCATTTTTTGTCTGAACAAAAATTCTCTAATTGGCATATTTAGCCAGATATTAGCGGGAAACCCATTTTCCAGGTTTTGTGGCCCATTTTTAGCCCCTCCCCTTGACCACAACGCGTTAAGGTTAAAACACCTGCGGTGACCTACAAAATGCGCTATGTGGGAACTCATGCCAGACTTATTCCCAGGTTTGACACTTCAGTTACTGGACTATAATGTATCATTAAATGAAAACGCACATTTTTACACTTCTTGCAAACAAAGGGGTGTTTTAAAGAAATAGTTATTTTATTCCAAATACATTTCTTATATTTACATCAGGGGATTATGACGACGATATGAAATATTTCAAGCTTTGAATTACAGATAGAAATAATATAGATTTATTTTCTTTAACAATAAAAAATCTAGAATAATTCAGTATAAGCTGTATACATTAAAGAACGTTCTCGCTTCTACAATATCAAGACCTTTCTGAGTATAAAGTCAAAAACGTATCTCAGTTCCACGTTGGTCCCGTGGGATTTTATGAGATGTGGGTGTAAAGTTCATCTATCCTGTAGGTGTGATATCAGGTGCGTCTGAGTGCTGTGCTGCAATAATTTCGAGCGTCTCATGCTTTTACTGCCAATTAGAAGGTTTTGCTTTATGGAAAGTACAGATTTTTGCCCGTCTTGGGATTTTATGGAATCAATTTCCGTCTAGACGGAAACGTAACTTGGAGACAGCACTTCACACTATAATGCTCAGTTTCAGAACATAAATTGTTTAACTTTAAACTAAAAACTTTACTGTAAGTAATAGAAATTTTAAATAAAGCGCATGAGAAAAAATATAACTAGAAGAATTTGGTTTTAAAAATGTTGCATAACATATTTACAGAAATGAACAAAAAGTTTTATTCTGTAGAAAAAATATAAGGATCCCGAACCGATGTCACATATACGGACTTCTCGAAAGCGTTCGGCAAATTTGCTCATGCTCATGCTTAGAGCTCTTTGTGTCGTACTTCACTGACAGGCGTCAGTATGTCATATTCAATGACTTCAAAACTATTAAATATGCAGCTACCTCAGGTGTCTCTCAAGGCAGTAACCTTGGTCCACTTCTCTTCAACGCTTTCATAAACGACATAGTTGATGTGATCAACTACTTAATTTACGCGGATGACTTAAAATTATATGCGGTTTTTTGAAATTTTATTTAAATAATACCTAATTTTTTTAGACGTTTTCATCAGTGTTGACTCCACCTATACACAACTCACGCACACGCCTCCCTTGTTCTTTTCGACACATAAAGTAACTTATAGCGACTGTTGGCCGTAATGGAGTTTTATTAGAGATTGTGATTTCACCTGGGGAGCGGAGTGTTTTCTTTTTCTTCGGAATGGAGGCAAAATGATTTGTCTCTATATTTTTACCGGGTCGCTTATATTTTCTAATAAAATATTATTTTTGCGAGAAGCTCATCGAGTTATCAAAGTTTTAGTATGCGAAAAGGAGGAAAAAGTTTTTAAAGGTGTTGCTTCTGGAATCAATTTATAATATACAGGGGTTGCTCTAAAATGTATCTTGTCACAATATTTTTTTTAATTTCAACGATTATTTCCCTTGCCTGTCAAATATCAATTTTTAACCAATCACGTGCTTGGAAACTGATTTGACGCAGCCAATCAAAATAAAATAAAGCGACTATTCACCTTGGTGGTAAATATTCGGCTATTTGATCATCGTCCTCAATATTCACCTGAAGGATGGCATCCAACAATAACGAAGC
The DNA here is from genome assembly GCA_949320105.2 of Crepidodera aurea. Taxonomy (NCBI): domain Eukaryota; kingdom Metazoa; phylum Arthropoda; class Insecta; order Coleoptera; family Chrysomelidae; genus Crepidodera; species Crepidodera aurea. The sequence continues at coordinate 445,805 of OX439475.1, read as the reverse complement.
CGCCCGTAAATTTCAAATTTGCTTATAGTTAATAAATTATCGATCTTTAGTAGCAAATCCAACTAATTTCGCACTTTTTCTGAAACTATAAATATATTCATTCATTCCTTTCTAAGTAATACCGTCCATTTTAGGACAAACATAGTAGGCGCGCGTCATATGAATTTTGACAGTTTGCCATTAAAGTTTATTATAGAATTAAATTTGACACATTTTGTTAAAAAGTATTAACAATGAGTAAAAATCTTCAAGAAATTGATAATATAATTAAATTAAACGTATCTGTCAAGATAGTAAAGAGCAAAACTAGTATAATTTATACGTACGTACAGAATTTTTTGTGACTCAGGAAATAATCTTATTATATATAACGCGACCTTGACAAATTAGCTACTATTTTTATTGCTACTAAATTTCTCGTATATTTTACAATTTGTCTCGACAATTTTGGCATTAATAATCAAAGAATAACTCCCTCGAGCTAAAGCTCTCGGGAGTTATTCAGATTATTAATGCCAAAATTAAGTCTCGACGAATTGATCCTAAAATAAACTCGAAATTTAGATACAATAAAAATAGTCGGCTATTTGTGAAGGTCTTGGAATATTACTGTCGAATATTTACTTATTTTTGTTGTAATAATTTTTCTAATTTAAATTTTCTTTGTCTTAATTTATTAAATTTAATTTCTCTCTCTTTCCACTGGATTAAAACCACTTAGTTGTTAAAAAAGTTTTTTTATTGACGTTTCGGCTTTCCAGATCGAAAGCCGTTATCAAAATGACATAAAATAAATAAATTTACTAGAAACAGAACACTTGATAATCTTGCAAAAATATTACATCAACATAGTATACATAGAATAACATTTTGAGATTGAAGATGTCAAAATCTGTTTCAATCATATTTTTGTGACGTTTCTGGGAACGAATTTTGAAAGGATAGCGCATTTGCATATTATAAGAGAATTTATACTTCGTCATAAATGAAGTTTTCTTATTAATATTATCATAAGAAAAAACCAGATAAAACTCCAAAATATGTACCAAAATTTGATATTATTAGTTCTATAGAAAACGCTTCTCAAAATTTACCAACTGACTTAAGCAACGAATACAAGGTACATTGCAAAATTGAATTAGAAAAATCTTACAAAATTAATCAAAATTTAACCTCCGCAGAATTTAAATCAATTAAAAATTTAAAAAATGACAATACAATTAAGATTTTACCGGCAGATAAAGGTAACGCGACGGTTGTCATGAACAAAACAGATTATGATAACAAAATTAACGAAATTATTGAAAACGGTAGCTATTCAAAATTAAATAAAGATCCAACTACTAGTATTGAAAACAAAATTTACAAAACTTTACATAAAAATAAAAAATTCCTAAGTGATAAAGAACGAAGATCTCTTACTTCTCATTATAGTAAACCTCCACATTTTTATAGTTTACCTAAAATCCATAAACAACAAATACCATTAAGACCAATAATAAGTTCTATAAATTCACCTTGTCAAAATTTAGCAAGATTTCTACTTAAAATAATAGATCCGTTATCAGGCAATACTAATTCCTGTATCAAAAATTCAAAACATTTTTTGGAAAAATTATCAAAATTCAAAATTACAAATTCAGATATAATGGTTAGTTTTGATGTAGTCAGTTTATTTCCAAATGTTCCTGTCGATAAAACTCTTAATCTTGTGAGAAAAAAGTTGACAAGTGATAATACATTAATAAATAGAACTAAATTAAGCGTCTCAGCAATTCTAGAATTATTGGAACTATGTATTAAAACTACATATTTTCAATTAAATAGTGATTTTTATCAGCAAAATTTTGGCATGGCAATGGGTTCTCCTTTATCACCAAAATTGTGTGATATTTTCATGGAGAATTTTGAAATGGAAATTGTAAACAAACAAAATTTAAGACCTTCTGTCTGGTTTAGATATGTAGATGATATCTTTGCAATTTGGCAACACGATAGGGAAAATATTGATTTTTATATTTTTATATACTATTAATAATTCGGAACCTACTATTAAATTTACAATTGAAATTGAAAATAATAAAAAATTACCGTTTCTTGATGTACTAATACACAATAACAACAATTGTTTTGATACATCAGTTTTTAGAAAAGAAACACATACAAATAGATATCTAAATTTTAATTCAAACCACTCAATTTGTGTTAAACGAGGTATTGTCAAATCTCTTTCCGATAGAGCAAAAACAATTTGTTCAAATGACAATATCTTAAATAATGAATTATCACTTGTTAAATCTGTCTTGATTAAGAACAACTACCCAAGTAAATTTATAAATCGTGAACTTTACCGAGACATCAAAACTAAAGATCAAAATTTAAACCCCCCAATAATTCTTTCAAATATAGTAAAAATCCCTTATATTCCAAAATTATCCGAAAAAATTAGAAGGATTGGCAATAAATTTAATTTAAAAACAGTTTTTCAAACTAATAATACATTAAAATCTTTGATAGTAAATACCAAACCTTTTAATGAAATTCAAAACACAAAAAATTGTATTTACAAAATTCCATGCGAATGTAATAAATTTTATATAGGAGAAACATCTAGACCTTTTCATATTAGACTTAATGAACACCAATCGTACATTAAAAATAAACAATTCGAAAAATCCAAAATATGTGAACACGCATGGGATTCTGGTCATAAAATACAATGGAATTTTTCAACTAGATTATTAAAAGAACCGAATAATTATAACCGCAAAGTTAAAGAAGCAGCATTGATATGCTTAAATAATAACGAATGTGTTTCTAATTGTTCGGTTGATATTTCAAAAATTTGGATACCTATTTTACAAAAAGAGTTAATTGCAAAAAGGATACCCTCTATATCGGGATAGTAATATAAGTTTTTATCTGGTTTTTTCTTATGATAATATTAATAAGAAAACTTCATTTATGACGAAGTATAAATTCTCTTATAATATGCAAATGCGCTATCCTTTCAAAAATTCGTTCCCAGAAACGTCACAAAAATATGATTGAAACAGATTTTGACATCTTCAATCTCAAAATCTTATTCTATGTATACTATGTTGATGTCATATTTTTGCAAGATTATCAAGTGTTCTGTTTCTAGTAAATTTATTTATTTTATGTCATTTTGATAACGGCTTTCGATCTGGAAAGCCGAAACGTCAATAAAAAAACTTTTTTAACAACTAAGTGGTTTTAATCCAGTGGAAAGAGAGAGAAATTAAAATACAAACCACAATGAGCTTCCGAAATGAATTATTAAATTTAACTAAAAAATTATATGCAGTATAACCAAAAGTATTAATTTTAACTCACATTTTCTGCACTTTTTTTCACAAATTTGATATACTTAGTGATGTTTTTTGATATTTTTTATTACAAATTTTATGTAAAATATCTATTGAACGTGAAAAACAAATTATCTTATTTTTTCACAGTTTTAAAATTTCCCCAAAAGCTAATTTCTGTATGAGCTGATAGACCTTTTTAAAATTAATATTTTTAATGTATTTTTGCCCAAAAAATATTATTTTATATCACACATCTGCTCTTTTTCCCAAAAAAAACTTACTTTCCATCATTTTTCGTCAGTTATTCCATCTTTTTTCTTTATGTTTAAAATAGATCATCATCTTTTCTTCTCATTGTCGTATTTTTATATTTAAAATGTTATTGTATACATATAAAAGAAAGCTAAAAATACGATGGAAAAACTCATAAAGAATCATATAAACAAAGGAACAATTAAGCTATGGTAAAACGCTCTCCAGATACATTTTCCGAAGAAAGGCAAAAGTTCCGGAAGACATAAAAATTCTAAAGCATTTTTACAATAACCGAGAAGATAATCTGAATATAGGACTTCGGTGTATAATCATGAGAAACGAAGCCGCCTTTCCGAAACTGCAGCTTTGCACTAATGGGTTCATATAACTCCCCTGTTGAGCCATAAAGGCGGTAGACGAATAATGCAACTCTATAAAAAAAGAAACAAAATACAACCAAACAAATGACTCTTTGTCTTGATTACTATAATTAAATTCACATTACAATGCTGGAATAAATTTCAATTACAGTAATATGGGGTTTAAACGAATTGACACTGATTGCTAGATTACAGATTGAAGGTTCAAGTATATTAATGATGTAGAATGAAATATTGAAAATTATATACAATAGCAAAAGGTTGTTATTATATATCAAATTATTTATTTATTATCTCTATTTTCAATAAATTGTTTGTCATTTGATAATAGAAGTGGCTAAATTAAAAATTTACCTTTTAGCTTCCAATTTTTGGAATTTTTTTAAAATACAAATAAAATCATTATGAATGGCAAAACAATACATAATAATAAATTTATAAGATATAAAATTATTTAATGAATTTGAATTCATAGTTAATTAAAAATGTTTAGTAAATTATACAGTGATATGATGATAAAGTCAGACATGTATAACTAAATCTACAGAGAGTTCATAATTCGATTGATTTCTCTCGATCTATTACACAAAAAAATATTTTACCCGTTGTTACCAAACATGAAACAGGGTATAAAAATTAAAACCGAAAATTAAGTTAAAAAGGGTTGAATAACACACATCAAATATTTTTTTCATAAAAATTGTGCTCCTAAACCAACAACACGCCTTTGGGGTATAATGAAAACAAATGAATTGAAAAGATACAGGCTCAAAATTAATATGTGGATTTGGGAGGATAAGAGCCACTTTACCATAAAAACGTTTTATACGTATTGCTTCAAAACAAAATAATACCACCTGTCAGGATGTGGATGGAATGAAAGGGTACTAATCCCGTTAATTTTCCAGAAATTCCATCAATTGTTTATTAAAGAATTGCCGTTCTGTTTTTTTTTACTTTACGCAATGTGTTTTATATTTTATGATTGACATTTGATTTTAAAGTCATTGAAATGTGCTTTTTTTATGGGACATCTAGAGGTTTGATTTTAGATTTTCTTCCATTCTACACAAGCACCTAATATTTACTTAAATTGTATTCAATTTATAAATCGCATGTCAGAATGTCGTTAAATCACCTAACTTTATTTTGATTTATTATTGACTCTTTAAGATGATACGGTAGACCGATACTTGTTACCAAAATTTTGTTTAAACCCAGTTTTTTGTACTTTTTGGGAATTTTAATAACTTTTTCCCACTCATTTATTCCTACAATAATAATTATTAGCTTATACAGATATCTATAATAACAGCAGGTTAGTAAATTACAAAGTTAATTGTTTAACAGAACAGCCATTGAAAACTTTAGTCTAATATTAATATAACATAGTTTAAATATTGAGTTAAAGTTAGTAAACCACATTTGGAAATAGCTCATTACCATGTGTACATACAATAAGTAGACGCGCAGATAGAAGTATGTACATAAATTCCATTGTGAATAATTGCGCCGCATATAAAATTACCTTCAACAATTTAATATTAATTTTGTAGTTAGCAAAGCCCAATTAGCGGGTGCTCATTACCATATAGGCTAACATTAGCGTTTCTCACCTATATAACAAACTCCGAACATTAGCCATTCAAGCGAGAAACTTAAACCGAAACCACTCAAAATGCTGTTTCCTTCCACATATTAACAAAGATAATTTTAACAGGTTCGGCTAAATGTAAGAAGTTAACAACACGTGACGTATCCAAAGTCTGTTTTTAACGGAATGCCTAATGCATGATGAGTTTAAAGCGCTTAAGTTTACTGAAATTTTCATATCAGATAGTCCAGTCCCAAGACATTTTTATGTTTTTCTAGAAAGGACTTTAACCAATATTATTACAAGGTTAGTGGGGAACGACACGGTTTTCTAAAAATACGGAATATTTACACAAATACAGGGAATACATTTTGTGATGGTACAGGTTCTTAGTAAGTTTGTATATTCAAATACTCAAGATAATAAAATAATAAAAAACCATCTTTACTATTCTAAAGTCATTTATTGAATCCACTAAACATTCATCGACTATTCCAACCGACTGCAGAATTGCTGCGTCGTCAGGAATAGTGTCGATTAATAACTTATAACAATATAAAATAATTAATAATAAAGAAATTGCTTAACCTAGTTTTAAACAGTTCAATAAACTATAAAATATAAAATGATATACGGTATGATATATTTGGATGCATCCAATAAACTAAATCTAAATACTTATATTATTACAATTTCATTGATATAACGAATTCTTTTCATCGCATATTGATAGTATGTATAGTTTATATACACCCATCCCAGTCCCTATCGTTTTAATATCCCACTACATTGAATAAAGCCGCCCCCAGAGCGCCACAGCAAGCAATATCTAATCATTTCAAGCACAAAGCCTTGTTGAAGAGTTTACTTGTAAAATTATTTTACTTCAAAATATTGTCATAGTCATAGTGACTGGCCTAAATAAAGCTCTTACAAAGCTGAAATTTTGCTGTCGTAATCAACCATTAAGTATTTTATTGTTGAAATGCATTTATGACAGAAAGTAGAAGACGTTTTCACGGAAATTTTGGTGCTAGGTTATAATGGTTATTAGTTGTGAAGAAACTTTTCCAAGAAATACGTGACGATTTGCTAGTTTATCATCTACCTACTTTAACAAATCAAAAACAATGCAAATTTTTAGGACGTTCTGAATAAAAATACCATTAATAACATAAACCAAAAAGCTCTTCTCTGTTTTGATAACACAACCTCAATTGCATTTACCTATGTCGCACAAAAACAAAATTATGCAGCAGCCTGAGGCGGCGTATGCGACCCGATCAGAACCAGGCTGATCCGAATGATATATGGGTCAAACTACCATCCATCTCCGAAACGCATTTGTACGGCATTGTCAGTAGCACTCGGAGGTAGACATGGCAATGCCCGCCCATGCATTCCTACACTCTCCTCTCCGATAAATATTTACCCCAATTTATTTTCCGCCTATGTCCGGGACATGACATAACTGAAAGTCCAGAAATCTATTGCCATATGTACATATTAGCATTCTATAAAGATTCGGGCTCAATTAAATCGGAAATTGATAGGAAAAGCAACTGGCGATATTCAAAATAGGTACAAGTTTAGAAAATAATTCAAAATTGACGAAAAATTTTTTCAGCGGTTTCGGCCCAAAAGCCTCCGTCAAAAAGAAATAAACGTCCAAAAAAAATAAATCGACAGCGCCTCCACCAAAAAGCGTATCCGCCAAAATACATTCGCAAAAAATTAAACATTTTTAGATACAAATTCAATAAACTAAAGTTTCTATAAATCTTACTAATCGATGTATTCTCTAAATCCATGTGAACATGTTAAAAGGGGTAATCGAGTTAAAAAATAAATCGCGAACATAAAATTTTCGAAGCAAATTTGAAATATCAGAAAATGCGTCCACCAAAAAATAGAAGAATGTCCGCCAAAATTTTAAATATTCAACCATAAATTGTCCCCCGCCAAAAAATTTTAAAAAAATAAAGTTTTAAAAGACAATAAAATGTGCCTTCACCAAAAACTAGACGCGCTTTCGCCAAAAAGTTAAATGAGTTACCACACAAAAAATAATTATATAATCTTGAAGAAGCTTTTTGTCTTTGGCAGCCAGTAAAGACTAGAGTAAAATTGAGCCAAAACGGCATAGTATACAGGGTGTTCCATGACGTTTTTAACAGCCTGTAACTCAGGAACTAGTGAATACTTTTTTTTGAAAATTGGGACATATCAATTGGACCTACAATACTATCATTTGAGGTATATTTCAGATCTGTGACGTCATCTGAGGCGCTGTGACGTCATCGATATGAAAAAAATTAAATTGGTCAAGGGGGTAAAAATTAGCTCAAATGAAAGGGATTTTTATCCCAAATTCAACGGTGTACCATAATGTGGGTATTGATGTGCTAAATTGTCAATTTAATTACGCATTTATCATGTAGTAACATCAAATTCGAACACCTATTATAACGTTATTTCACACTTTAAACACGTTATGTTATTGTCGAAAATAAACATTAATTTGATAAGTTAGTATAATTCTTTATATTAATATCCACATTATGGTACACCGTTGAATTTGAGATAAAAATCTCTTTTATTTGAGCTAATTTTTACCCCCTTGACCAATTTAATTTTTTTAATATCGATGACGTCACAGATCTGAAATATACCTCAAATGATAGTATTGTAGGTCCAATTGATATGTTCCAATTTTCAAAAAAAATATTCGCTAGTTCCTGAGTTACAGGCTGTTAAAAACATCATGGAACACCCTGTATAGACCAGTGCAGATAGCTTTGAAAATGGTAAAAAGTGAAATAAAATAATAGTAGGATGAAACAACCATTGGAAAAGGAAGAGAATATAACAAACATGAAAGGAAAAATAATTTACAGACGCTCTGGGGTCGAAAAGTGGAAAAGTGGGAGTTTTTAAGGGTAGTAAACTGTTTATCTCGATTTCCGGCAAAACTACAAGTCGTCCGGGAAAAAAGTTAAATGCAAAGTTGTAGGTAATAAAAAGATCTACAACTTTAGTATTTACACTTTTTTCACATAACCTCAAAATTTATGTGAAAAATTGAAATAACCAAGTTTTTGGTTTTTTATTTTTATCTTTTACAAAAAAAATTTTTTTTTTTACGAAATTTAGTGTAAACTTACCTTTTGATGTCCCAAACACTTTGTAATTTTTTGTTTTAAAATATTTATTTTTTAACCTTATTTTGACTTAATATCGAAAAAACAGTCTAATTTTCAATCAAAAATTCTCACGTCAAAATATCTGCTTTTTTAAACTCGGTGGGCTTTTTGTTCGTTGAAATCTCTACTTTTTGATGGTGTAAAAAAAAAATATACATTACTATGGTAAATGTTCTCAAAAAATGCAAATAAGGAACGAAGAAAACTCCGAATTTCTTTTTTTTTAAATCATCATGCACAATTTTGAGCTATTTATTTAAATTTATACTTTAATTACTCAAAAAACGTAAGATTCTGTGTTACATTGATAAACAAAATAGTTATTAAAGTATAAATTTAAATAAATAGCTCAAAATTGTACATGATGATTTAAAAAAAAAGAAATTCGGAGTTTTCTTCGTTTCTTATTTGCATTTTTTGAGAACATTTACCATAGTAATGCATATTTTTTGTATACCATCAAAAAGTAGAGATTTCAACGAACAAAAAGACCACCGAGTTTTTAAAAAATCTGACGTGAGAATTTTCGATTGAAAATTAAACTGCTTTTTCGATATTAAGTCAAAATAAGGTTAAAAAAATAAATATTTTAAAACACAAAAAATTACAGAGTGTTTGGGACATCAAAAGGTAAGTTTACACCAAATTTTGTAAAAGATGAAAATAAAAAACCAAAAACTTGGTTATTTGAATTTTTCACATAAATTTTGAGGTTATTTGAAAAAAGTGTAAATACAAAAGTTGTAGATCTTTTTATTACCTATTAACTTTTTTCCATAGGACTTGTAGTTTTGCCGGAAATCGAGATAAACAGTTTTCTACCCATAAAAACTCCCCCTCTTCCACTTTCCGACCCCAGAGCGCCTGTAAATTATTTTTCCTTTCATGTTTGTTATATTCTCTTCGTTTTCCAATGAGTTTCATCCTACTATTATTTTATTTGGTTTCAAAAATTATCTGCTGGTCTAATAGTTACAAATCAATTTAAAAACCTCATTGAAGAAGGTTAAAAATAGAAAATATTTCATATGTTTGTAGCTACATATAACGAACTAATATTATCCTACATTTTAATTATCAAATATAATGTAAAAGAGAAGTTCGTCTTAATGCCTTTAGTGGCTCAATTAGCATCGACGGAATTTAAGGCAGTTTAAACTCCATGGCTAGACCCCGATTTAGAAATTTTACACACGTCCTTTTACTGTAACTACATAGCGGGTTAGTTGTTAGAAATGTTATTACCTCGCCCTCTCGATCCCTAACGACGTTACCTCCCGTATCGGCAGGTCACGTGAGCGCTACATTAAGATCAACCAGTGGCGGATAAATAAAAATTCTCCTTAAAAAAGGTTGTATTCAGATAGTGTTCAAATTAACTGCGTGTGGATTGGAATAGTTGACTTAATTTGAAATCAATTGTTAAAGAAAAAAGCGGCAAGGTAAAGTCAAATCAACAAATTAAACTAAAAATCAACGAACAGATAATTGAGAATAATATTGAGATAGCAAATAGTTTTGTTAATCACTATAGTAATTCAATACATTTTGGAAGCGCTAGAACAGATTGTACAAAATGTCATCTGAATAACAGTAATTCGTTTTTTCTTTGACCCATAAACAAGATGTCTTAGAGATAATTACAAATTTAAAAAATACTAATTCTGTTGGGGTAGATTGTATATCCACTAAAATTATAAAACATATTGCCTACCATGTATCTGGACCTTTGGCAAATATAATTAATATTTCCGTTTAAATTGGTAAATATCCTGAGGAACTGAAAGTAGGATTAATAACTCCTTTATACAAAAAAGATGATCCGCTTAGTTTGAACAATTATAGACAAATAACAGTATCTAATGTCATAAGTAAAATAGTTGAAAAGCTATGTATAGTAGAATGATTTCTTATTTAGAAAAGTATAATATCATAACAAAATGTCAAAATGGTTTTTACCCTGGTAGATCAACAGAGACTGCTGTTTATGATTTTGTTGAATTTTTATACAAACATCTAGACGATAAAAAAGTTGTTGGAGCACTTGTCTTTGATCTCACACAAGCTTTTGATTGCTTAGATTTGGGATATGTGGAAAGGAATCTTCATTCTTTGGGTTTTAACATTACCTTCTATATACATCTATATATTTTAGATAAAAACTCAATGAATTTAGAAAAAAATTTGAAAGTCACAACTATGAAACAAGGCATGGTAAGTTATTAAAAATTCCAAATCATAGAACAACGTTTTATGAAAAATTTCCGTTTTATTCTGGAATACAATTATATAATAAGTTGCCCCAATTCATAAAAGATGAACCAAATTGTAATTCTTTTAAGAAAAAACTTTTTTTAGAGAATTGTTTTTATAATGTACAGGGTGTCCCAAATTGGTGCGTTTTGCAGGGTATCTCGTAAACTAGAAGAGATAGAAGAAAGGCAGTTAAGATGTTATGACTTCTTTTTTTGTTTAGTAATTCCCTACAGTTGGAAGATACAGGGCGATTATTGAAAACTACAAGGTACTATAACTTCTTAATTAAGAAAAATATAAAAAAACGTTATAAAAACTTTTGATAGATATAATATTAAAGAGTTCAGTGGCGCACAGATTATTTTTTTTAGGGGGCTCACTAAGGAAATATAATGCAAACTTATGTTTTTTTAAATGGGACACCCTGTATATTTTGACGTTTTTCGTTTTCTTTTTTAATTCTCATTCACCTGATGACATATTATATATCTATTTTCAATGGTTGGAGCTACAGTGCAAATAAACCATTTATGGATGTTATCAGGTGAAACACCCTTAAAAAATTGAACACTCAGTAACAAAATTTAACATTTTATTATAAGGATACTGATGTGTGACAATTTTATTTATCAAAATTATAATTACAGGGTATCTCGTAAACTAGAAGAGATAGAAGAAAAGCAGTTAAGATGTTATGACTTCTTTTTTTGTTAAAGTAACGATAGCCTATTTAAATCTTTAGTAACTCCCTGCAGTTGGAAGATACAGGGCGATTATTGAAAACTGTCGAAAACTACAAGGTAGTATAACTTCTTAATTAAGAAAAATATAAAAAAATATTATTAAACAGTTCAGTGGCGCACAGAATATTTTTTTTAGGGGGCTCACTAAGGAAATATAATGCAAACTTATGTTTTTTTAAATGGGACACCCTGTATATTTTGACGTTTTTCGTTTTCTTTTTTAATTCTCATTCACCTGATATGCCATACTATATATCTATTTTCAATGGTTGGAGCTACAGTGCAAATAAACCATTTATGGATGAAACACCCTTAAAAAATTGAACACTCAGTAACGAAATTTAACATTTTATTATAAGGATACTGATGTGTGACAATTTTATTTATCAAAATTATAATTAATAAAAAATAAAACCAGATTAAAAAAATAAAAACAATAAACTTATGAATCAACAAGAAACGTTGTAACAACTAATCTACCTATAACTAATTTTATTAGAATGTAAAAATTACATTAAATGTTCAAAATGCTCTCCGTTTTCATCGATTAAAAAGTTTTTCGTTTAAATAATCTCCAACCAATTCAGCATTACCAAAAATAAAATCATAAAATAATATTTACAAGACTAACTTCGAGAGTAGGGAAGATTTATTACAAAATATTTAGAAAAATAAAGCCAGTGCACATACTCAATTGTGTAAGATCAGTAAGAAAAAGGTGTCAATTATTACTACAACAAAATGTAGGACATTTTGAACATTCAATGTAATTTTCACATTCTAATAAGATTAGTTCTTACAATGTTTCTTGTTGTTTCATAAGTTTATTGTTTTTATTTTTTAATCTGGTTTTATTTTTTATTAATTATAATTTTGATAAATAAAATTGTCACACATCAGTATCCTTATAATAAAATGTTAAATTTCGTTACTGAGTGTTCAATTTTTTAAGGGTGTTTCACCTGATAACATCCATAAATGGTTTATTTGCACTGTAGCTCCAACCATTGAAAATAGATATATAGTATGTCATATCAGGTGAATGAGAATTAAAAAAGAAAACGAAAAACGTCAAAATATACAGGGTGTCCCATTTAAAAAAACATAAGTTTGCATTATATTTCCTTAGTGAGCCCCCTAAAAAAATAATCTGTGCGCCACTGAATTCTTTAATATTATATCGATCAAAAGTTTTTATAACGTTTTTTTATATTTTTCTTAATTAAGAAGTTATAGTACCTTGTAGTTTTCGACAGTTTTCAATAATCGCCCTGTATCTTCCAACTGCAGGGAGTTACTAAAGATTTAATTAGGCTATCGTTACTTTAACAAAAAAAGAAGTCATAACATCTTAACTCCTTTTCTTCTATCTCTTCTAGTTTACGAGATACCCTGCAAAACGCACCAATTTGGGACACCCTGTACATGAATACTATAATTTTAATCAAATAAGTATCTTCTCCACTCGGTCTATATGTGTATAACATTTTTATATTATTTGTTATGTGATGTTTTGATATATATTCTTTGTAAAAAACTGAATTTTCCAATATCGTGTAATAATGGTCTTTTTTTTTATTTAATTAAGTTTAACGGTAAAATTTCGGACAAGATGCATTTAGAAAACTGTATTTTTTGTCATTAATTCTATATTTTTAGTTAAATAACGTAAAAGACCTCTGTTTTTTAGCCGAAAATACACCAAATACTATATAAATCTAAGCAAGAAACATTTAAAAGCAAATCATTCCTTTACACTGTCACAGTTGTGTCTGCGGAAGCTTCGAGGGTATGAATTAATTGTACGCCTAAATAAGGTGTTTTTTCAAAAGGAAGTATATTCCTTTTTCTCGGGAATAAAAGAAACTTCCAAACCAAAATGTGAGACATTCGTAACTGTAGACGCTGATATTCTTTTCGCGTCTACTTACTCGCAACAGAAATATATGAGGTCTTTTTCTCGAAATAACTAGATGTCCTTTTGCATACAAAAGTAACAAACGGTGATAAATTAATCCTTTATTCGCGTCCTTGCATATACAAATACTAAGAGAAAGGATAAATGTCTTCGGGATTTTAAATTAATCCGGATTAAAATGTTTTGCTTCTTTGTTTTACCATGTTGAATTCTAATAAAAAAATTAATCTGGTGCATCATTATTAAAATTTTAGATATACTTAAAAAAATATGATCGAAGTTATTTTTTTATTAATTTTCTATAAGGCATCTCTTATATATAATCAAATTTAAAAAAATGTCTATCTAATATTAGAAATTGCAATATAAAATCCCCGAAAACTCGTATAACTCCATCTAAATTTGAATAAGTATCTGTTACATTTTTAACTAGCGAAATCCAAGTAAAATAATTATTACAGGTCTAAAAATTGTCATATATTTACAACTAATAGTACAAAATGCGAATTTGTTACAAAATAATTTAAAAATTTCACAAAAAAAACCAGTCAACGCTACTGACTCCTGTATGCGGCAATGTCCACTCTTCTCTCTGCCTTTATGGTTATTTGAAAATCCCTGTTGCTCTCCTGATGGCCCGACAATTACGGGCCAACCAGCGGCAGGAAGGAAATGAATGATATTGTCCCTTGGTATATCTTGGATGGAGTGGTTTTAGTGTGCACGGGAATGAAATTGTCAAATGAACTTTACGGGTTTAAGTGATCAACGGTGGTATTTTATTTTTATGGTGTTTAACGTCGCGTGAAAATTAGAAACATCTACAGGGGGTTTACAAATAATAATAGTAGAGTCATTTTTTTAAATCGCATACCTGGTTGGAATGCAGAATATATTGGTGCACCATTCTAAAATTATAGGTAAGCCCTATTTTGGAAGAAGACTTTCTCGTACTAACGATGGAGTCTTTTTAATTTATATTTCCAGAATTCTCGAAATCATCTCATATAATAATAATTCTTTAAATTTTTCCTTAAAATAAAGTTAAAATTCACCCAAATTCAAACCATTAAGAATCAGTTACGCAGAAGAAAATCGTTTCTTTGAGACATTAATATAATCACTTATTATCTCAGTTCCCTACCTGTACCAAAGGAAACGATTCGACCCAAAAACGGGAGGTAAAAATATTGCTTTCTTATAATAAGTTGCGTTGTAACTCAAAAGAAATATTTTCCATTTTCTCGTTAAAATTTTCCACTTTGAAGACGCAAGGATATGAACCGTGAGCTGGTCACATTCGGGTGATATTATTAGTATATTATTTACAGACGATTTTTTGCCAAGATAAAATTACTTTTTCTAATAATTATTTCACAGAGATTTTCATGATCCCAAACAACCGATCTTATAATCCCTAGTAGCAGAAAGATCCAAATGCGTAGAGCTTTTACCCTTTGGACACAAACAACCTTTCCCGTTCTGGAGGAAAACAGAAAGGCAGAATAATGATGAAAATGGTCAAATTTAGGATAGAATGGAGTTCTAAGACTGCTGGAAATCTTGTTGGATAGACCAATATTTAAAAAGGACGATAGCAAATATTGAAATAAATATAGAGGAATAACACTGATGACTATTTGAAAAAGTAGTTGAAAATAGATTTCGCAAATGCAGATGTACGTTTTCACAACAAAAAATTTAAAACAGAATGTTGGCTAGTTGCAAAACTAGTTGAAGAGCTTTTAACAGAAGAAGAAGAACAAAAGTTTGGAAATATTTAAACAGAAGACAAACCCTCTACTTTTTATTAAAAAAAACAGCATCTCAGGTATATCGATTACAAAAAAGATTTACAAAACAACATGAATGTGTGAAGTTAGAGAGAGTTATGCGAAGTTTTAAATATTTAGGAAAAACGCGGCAAATATAATTTTACTATTTTCTAGAGCAACAACTATTAGTCCTGCAAGTTGATTAAAAGCTCATGGACTATAATAATTTTGCCCAAATACAACTGGTGTTTGACAAAAATATAAAGTTGAAACGCTAGAGAATAATGACACTTTTGAGTTCTAAATTGTCGATAAGGAAAGTTTAAGTGGAAAAGCGTCAGGAAATCGATTACAGCGAAATGTTTTTCGCTTTGAACTTTAGAGGGTTTTCAAAGCTGCTTGGAGGTTGCAATTAAACGCTTAGACTTGCGAGTGTCGGTGGTTTGAAAGGGCAGGGGGGGGTTGAGATTGAGGTTTGGGTTTCTCTAAAGCTCTATTTATAGATTATTATTGCTAACCTTTGATGCAATTGCTCTTTCAAAAAAAAGGACTAATTATTTATTTTGGCTAAATTTTGTTTAAACTTTATAAATTAAAAAAATAATTAAACCAAATATACCCTTTAGGACAAATGACGTTATCCTTTATCAAGTCTCAAAATGAGTAAAAAATTACGTTTTTTTAACCCCAAAGAACTTATTTGTACTACCTTTCAACTTAATTCATAAATTATTATTAATTTCAACTTCATATATTTCCTTAGGAGATAATATTAGACCATACTTTATTTAGTGAAATAAATAGTAGTAGTAAATTAGTATTTTTTATACGAAACTGTTTGTATAATAAATTTTATCTATATTTTAACGAATTAAAATAGTTTGATGTTACAGCTTAGTTTCTTCAATCGAAACACTAAATATGGTCACTAAGATTGAGCGAAAAAGTTTCCTTAATGGATACTTAATGTACTGAGACCTTTTCTTTGTATATACAACAGCCGCATATCCAGACCGAGCTCTTGATATATTTCATCAGATAAGACCCTAAAATTATTATTATGAATTATCGTGCTCGGCTGTAGCACTAAATAGTGCACCATCCTGATATCCTAGAATAATGGCGCGACAACCACAACAATAACGTACCCTGGGGTAAGATTCCTTTCATAGTTGACGCGTTTGCACGCATAATCGCAAGTTTCAAATAGAAATTGCTCGTTTTTTAGTTTGGACACCGACCTCTATGTTATTAGCACACTATTTACAAAACGATAATAGTTGTTCTAAATAATCAAATAATTTAATCATCATTTAATTTATCTGGCGGTGAATAACTTAGTATTTTGGTATTATAGTGCCCGACAGATTTAAATATCTTTATATCTCACTATCAAACATCTCAATCACAATGAATAATTTTAAAAGTACACACGAAAACTGTCGGATTCGATGAAAACCCACTTTATAGATCCATCCAGCACCTTGGAAACACACATCAAACTTTCCATGTAATCGAATTAAATCGTGAGTTTGCACGGGGTATGCAAATAGTTGGTTTAATATAATTAATTTATATTCAGAGCGCAGGAGACAATTAGAAAGTCGGGGGAGTATGACACCTCGAATAAAATTGAAAATAAGACGTTGTTTGATGTAGATTAAAGGGTTTGCTCTCGAGCTAAAGCAATAAAAGTTATGAGAGCTTTAAATCGAAAAGGGTTGCCTTCGTTTTAGGTGCCCATCTAGTGTTTAAGGGAGAGGAGTTAATAGGAATATTAACTTAGTATTAGGAATAACGCCCCGTCATATAAAATACGAATTAATTGGACTATCTTAAATACAGTTTTAAAGAGAATTGTTAACAATAAAATCTTGATGTTACGTAAAATAGTCCAGCTCGTATAGAGATAATGTTGGTCGCCAGATAAAAGAAAAAAATTCACATTCTGTTAACAACAAAATAAAAATTGTATAAAAAACACATCATGTGAGGAATTCTATTTCATCTCTCTTTCATTATTAAATTTAAATACATTAAAAGTAATGAAGAAAAGGGGGATGAAAAGTCCTTTATATCTCACAAAGTTATTTATTGGCGACCGGTTTCGACAATATTATGTCATCATCAGGCATACCTAGATGGGAAATTTATGGGGTTAAAAAATTATAATTGTCAAAACAGCAGGCCTGACTTCATTAACTTAGATTTTATTTTATTTTTCAAACTTAATTGATGTTTTAACAATTATAAT
Organism: Crepidodera aurea; assembly: GCA_949320105.2. Classification (NCBI taxonomy): domain Eukaryota; kingdom Metazoa; phylum Arthropoda; class Insecta; order Coleoptera; family Chrysomelidae; genus Crepidodera; species Crepidodera aurea. The sequence goes on along the minus strand of OX439475.1, from coordinate 428,095 downwards.
TTTTTAACCCCATAACTTTCCCATCTAGGTGTGCCTGATGATGACATAATATTGTCGAAACCGGTCGCCAATAAATAACTTTGTGAGATATAAAGGACCCCCCTTCTCTTCGTTACCTATCACTCACATATGGCTACTCCTAACTTAAAAAAAATATATTAAAAGTAATTTTTCCAAAGTAAACTTTTATATATATCGAACCTCTTCCATATAATAAAATTTTTCTTAACATCTTGATCTTGAACATTATAAAAAATATAAACAAATCGTAGCCAGAAAACCTCTGCTAGTTTTTCTCATACTCCATATGCTTATTTAACTCCTACTCGTTTTTTTAAACAACCTTTTTCCTCAAGCATAATTTTTGTAACATTACATGTTTATCACTTTTGTACCATTTAGTTTGTAAAAATAAATGACTAGGTTGTTAACGCTAAAAAACAACTTTTTTAAATAGAGACTAATGCCTGTGTTATAATAAAAACTGACACTGTTGCTCAGTTGTGAGAAACATTTTTCATTTGTATGCTATACAGCATTCATTTATCAACCAATTACTTGCAATTCAGACCGACGTTTACAAAACTGCATAAAAAATGTAAAATATAAATGCCTCCCTAAAAGTCTCATTAAATATCTGATGTAGTAGCGAAATGAACATACGTTCTGGCATTGTAACGAATAGTGGATAGGAAGTAGAAGAGAGCAGGACAAAATTGATAAAATAAAACTGGAGTTGGAAGATATTTACTTGAACATATCCCGTATCTCCTACACACTCATGATGTCTGAAAAAAAAACACACTCGAAAAGAAAAAGATGAGATAAATGAGTACAAAAATTGAGTGCAATCCGGTAGAATTTATGAGATTATAGATAACGCTGTTAGGTCATCATCCACCAGCCTTGGCACCAGAAAGTTAAGACTTTGAAGTCATCTAATTGTAGTAGACTGGTTTTATATGATAAAAAAATCTGCAGACTATTTATTTATTTAGCGTATGGCACAAGACACATTAAATTTGTATCTAAAGAGTTTATATATGCAATTGATCTGGACATCACCATCAGGAAATCCTCGGATGTCCCCTCGTAGGCTGTTCTAGGACATTCTTCTGTGATTGATTTTGTTTTTGTTTGTGTTTCTTGTGTGGTCAGGAAAACCTTCTTAATTTGTCTGACTGCCAGTTGTTTGGTAGTTCATTTAGCGTTTTTGTCCAGCATTTAGATTATGCGAGCCTCTAACACTTCGCAGCGCACACATTCACAGCAAAATTCAATTAGGAACCAATAAATAGGGTAAAATTGCACAACATGTCTCTCACACGTGTTCCTAATGAAATTTTGAATATATGATGTCTGCACCATTCACTGTGTTACGAACCTTGTTGCCGATGCCGATGTAGAAAATTAACCGAGTTTCCGGAACCGAATTAATTCTACTTAATGAACGTTTACACGGTTTTGGTGCTTTTCTCCACTAAATTAATTGTATTTTAAAAGTACTCATGGCTCTTTGCTTAACTAGATAAATTTTTACTCAGCTTAAAGTATCCTGAAATTGAAAACTAAAATATAGGGAAGAGCTGGTAAAAAGAATGCCTATTTTGGACTATTTTTGTCCGCAACGGCTTTTTACTTGATGAATAATGATTAATAAAAATTGTCGAAATAAAACTCGCGGAAAAAACACTAAAAAATCATATAAATTTCACCAAAAAACAGAAAGAAATGTTTAAAAAATTGTTGAAAAATCCCACAATTTTTTTGTAAATTTTCATTTTTGTTTTAAGAAATAATATTAAAAATTTTTATTTATAAAATCCTTGAATATATTACCTACAGTTAAGGCAAGTTGTTTTGAAGACATGAACAAGCGTGTATCAAAACACAAAATAAAATCCCAAACAATAAAACACACAGCGACTAACCATTTCTCTCGACTTTTCACCATTTAGGTGATTAAAAAAGAAAAATTAGCTTTATAAGTGATTAACTAAGAAATAAAAAAAATACTCTCATTCTAAGGGAAGATTCTTATCAAGTGACTGTTTAAATACCTCTTGTTCAGAATCAGCATTTCGCACGCGATGTGGCATTTTTTCAACGCCTCGCGTGATGCTCCGAAGTTGACAGTGAATGAATGAGAATGAAAACAATTAACTTGCGTATAATGCAAAAAGTTATTTTTATCGGTTGTTAAAAGCATACAAAACTGAATTGTTGGGCGGTGTTTAGAAAACCCTGATTTAAATTACTTAAAACAAGATGGAGTAAGAGGATATATTGTTATATTTTTTTGTAAGGTAAATATTTTACTTTTTATTATGAAAATTATGTTTTTTTTTGTAATTTTAACTTTTGGGCGCCATCTATGTCTATAAATTTAAATATATATATTTTAATATAATATTTTTTTCTTTCAGGGTTCACACAAGATTGTTGATAGACCCTCGTAATATTTTATTTCGTATTTAATCAAAATTATTTACTCTATATAAAATTATCTTTATTTTTATCAAACACAATATTAAGATGAACGATTACATGAGTTTTCAAAATTATTAATTAATATAATAAACATTCACTCATACTCTCTTTTTTTCTTCACTGGATTATTTGTTAAAAAGTTTTTAATTGACGCTTCGGCTTTCTCTATTGAAAGCCGTTATCAAAATGACATAACAAACTAAATAAATTTACTATAGAAACAGAACACTTGATAATCTTGCAAAAATATGACATCAACATAGTACACTTAGAATAAGATTTTGAGATTGAAGATGTCAAAATCTGTTTCAATCGTATTTTTGTGACGTTTCTGGGAACGAATTTTGAAAGGATAGCGCATTTGCATATTATAAGAGAATTTATATTTCGTCATAAATGAAGTTTTCTTATTAATATTATCATAAGAAAAAACCAGATAAAAACTTATGATACTATCCCGATATAGAGGGTATACTTTTTGCAATTAACTCTTTTTGTAAAATAGACATCCAAATTTTTGAAATATCGACTGAATAATTAGAAACACATTCGTTATTATTTAAGCATATCAATGCTGCTTCTTTAACATTTGCGGTTATAATTATTCGGTTCTTTTAATAATCTAGATGAAGAATTCCATTGTATTTTATGACCAAAATCCCATGCATGTTCACATATTTTGGATTTTTCGAATTGTTTATTTTTAATGTATGATTGGTATTCATTAAGTCTAATATGAGAAGGCCTAGATGTTTCTCCTATATAAAATTAATTACATTCGCATGGAATTTTGTAAATACATTTTTTTGTATTTTGAATTTCATTAAAAGGTTTTGTATTTACTATTAAAAATTTTAATATATTAGTTTGAAAAACTGTTTTTAAATTAAATTTATTGCCAATCCTTCTAATTTTTTCCGATAATTTTGGAATATACGGGATTTTTACTATATTTGAATGAATTATTGGGATATTTAAATTTTGATCTTTAGTTTTGATGTCTCGGTAAAGTTCCCGATTTATAAATTTACTTGGGTAGTTGTTCTTAATCAAGACAGATTTAACAAGTAATAATTCATTTGAACAAATTGTTTTTGCTCTATCGGAAAGAGATTTGACAATACCTCGTTTAACACAAATTGAGTGGTTTGAATTAAAATTTAGATATCTATTTGTATGTGTTTATTTTCTAAAAACTGATGTTTCAATACAATTGTTGTTATTGTGTATTAGTACATCAAGAAACGGTAATTTTTTATTATTTTCAATTTCAATTGTAAATTTAATAGTAGGTTCCGAATTATTAATAGTATATAAAAATGTATCAATATTTTCCCTATCGCGTTGCCAAATCGCAAAGATATCATCTACATATCTAAACCAGACAGGAGGTCTTAAATTTTGTTTTTTTATAATTTCCATTTCAAAATCCTCAATGAAAATATCACACAATTTTGGTGATAAAGGAGAACCCATTGCCATGCCAAAATTTTGCTAATAAAAATCGCTATTTAATTGAAAATATGTAGTTTTAATACATAGTTCCAATAATTCTAGAATTGCCGAGAAGCTTAATTTAGTTCTATTTATTAATGTATTATCACTTGTCAACTTTTTTCTCACAAGCTTAAGAGTTTTATCGACAGGAACATTTGGAAATAAACTAACTACATCAAAACTAACCATTATATCTCAATTTGTAATTTTGATTTGTGTTAATTTTTCTAAAAAATGTTTTGAATTTTTGATAAAGGAATATAGTTTTGGATATTTATTTCACTTCACCTTATTTTATTTTCTTAGGGTATCACATGAACTTCAGTAAGTATTCAGTTTTGGTACAACTTTCCTTTTAAAAATTCAGAAATTTTCTTCGCCTTTTCCAAAATTTTTCTCATAACTCATCATCAAACTTATCTCAATTTTTTTTTAAACCCCCTAATTTTTTTTTAAATCAAGTTAGTTAATTTATTCTCATTATATTTTAAATTGGCAATACTTTTTTATTACCTTCCATAATTTTGACATTTTATTATTTTATAGGTTATGTTTATTTATTATATATTGATGTTCATGTAGATATGGAAACACTCTCTTAATTTTGCATTACTACTGTTTAAGCAATATTACTTAGTTTTTTACGAGTTTATTTCACCATTTCCTCCTGATCGATAGCTCATACTTGTTTTCAAAAAGGGGTTAATCTAATAAACTGTAAATTATAATTAAATTTCTAAAATTTGGAAGTTTCTTAGGTTATTTTAGAAAGCAAATATTATTGTTAGCCAACCTTAAAGCGTGCGTGCGGGCGCGGCGTCTTATATTCATACACTTTCAAAATTTTCTTTGATTACCATACGTACGTACTCCAATTAATAAGTTAATATATCTCAAGGCGAACTTTCCGAAACTTTCCTTTTGAAGTATATGGTAAAATTTCTTGCTTTACACCATATTGATTTTAAGAAGGAACGCAGTGTACACAAAGCTGGGTTGGTTGTTGCAAAACATTAACACTTGGATTAGTTTTCAACCAATTTCGGTGAAGTTTCTCATTATGTGTTGGTTTTTGATCTCAAATAAAGGTTCATCTCTCTGATCCCCCAAATTATAATTAAAGGCATTAGAATGATTAAGTTAGCGTAAGGCGATTATCGTAATTTGAAAGCGATGGTGAGATTGCAAAGCCTATAAGAAACTTTCCACTAAAGTTAGTGGGAAAGAATTAATCTCGAAATTTCATTCACATTCAATCCAGCAAATAAATACATTCAAGTGTGAGATGAGAGAAACGATGAAAGGAAAAATAATACTAGACTAGAGCTAGAAATTTAGAGATTAAATTTTGTTTTGCAAGAATCGATCCAATGATTATTATTCGGAATCAAAAGTATAATTAAAAGAATATACAAATCGACAGAGCAGATTTATACATAAATAGATTGTCCCTTGAAAGGTAAACACATTTGTATTTTCTATAGAATTTCTTTGTTGGAGACCAAAAGAGAAAAAGACTCTTAAAATTGCCAACATCGTATAAGATCTCTTGTTTAACGTTGCCCCGAGAAAAATACATTTGCATTCTCACCCCCCATGAGGAAATTTGATGTCATCTGATAAAGGGCCGTTATGATAATTTAATATTACTGTACTCGAGATTAGAAAAGGTCGATTGGGGCCCATAAGCGCGAGACGGAAAAAAAAAGAATATTTGAAATTTAAGTAGAAGCAGACGATGCCAAAGTCTACGGTAATTTATTTAACGAGGAGGAATTTAATGAAAAATTTACAAAAATTTGAATAAAGGCTTTCGTGTTTTTAATGGATCGAGTGTCTTCATTAAGTGTGTCGAGTTGTCTTTAGTAACGAAGGAGTCGTTAAAATATACTTTTAAACCGCAAAAATCTGGCACAACATAAGTAAATTTACCAAAGGTCTCTCTCTACTAAGATAATTTTAAAATACAAAGTACCTTGAATTCAAATTCGTTAGCGTGGCGAGAAATTATTTGAATCGGTAAATAGAGTTTACTCGAATCTTCATATTCATATTCACATATCGCCATCATATAGAGTGGAGTGAAATTAGACGAATATATGCTGAAAATGGATGTAAGAGCTAAGTCAAATTTTTGGATTAGTGATTTTTAAAGATTTTTTATTCTTTATTAACGTACGAACAAATTTTTTTTAAAAAAAATTGGTGGAGGTTCGTAGCGATCCCACCAAAATTTCAATCGTTTTTGAAAAAAAGTTTATTATTGGCGGAGTGAAATTAGAAATTTATATGGATGTAAGAGCTAAGTCAAATTATTTAAATTTTTTCGAATTTATACATAAAGAAAAGCTTTTTACTGAATTGGCAATAAACAACCAAAGAATCCTCGAATTATCTTAAAAATTGGAGAAAATATGTATTTTCATGTCTTGAAGACATGGTAAAATTAAAAAAAAAATGTATTTGTCCAGCCAAAATCGGCATTTTTGAAAAAAAATTGAATTGGCTGCCATTTTTGGAAAAACAATATTAGAGAATTTTTTTTTATCTTAAAAGATGGATTATGTGTGTACTTTTGTCTAAGAAAATTCAACATTTTATTTCCTTATTTAAAGTGCCCAATTTAGGGACTAATAAACAATAAAAATTCGATTTTCATTTTTTTCCAATTTTTTTATCCCGATATGTATGCTTGATTCTCTTAAAAAAACTGTATTTCAGTCCAAAAAATGTTTCTAAAGTAAGATTTTTGTGAGGGAACGAATCAATAGAATTCATTTAAAAAAATGAAAATCAATTTTTTTTATTATTCCCTAAATTGGGCACTTTAAATAAGGAAATAAAATGTTGAATTTTCTTAGACAAAAGCACACACATAATTCTTCTTTTTAAGATAAAAAATTTTTTTCTACTATTGTTTTTCCAAAAATTGCGGCCAATTCAATTTTTTTTCAAAAATGCCGATTTTGGCTGGACAAATACTTTTTTTTATTAATTTTACCATGTCTTCGCGACATAAAAATACATATATTTTCTCCAATTTTTAAGAAAATATGAGGATTCTTTGGTTATTTATTGCCAATTCAGAAAAAAAAAAATAATGTGCATTTTAAAAAAAAAAACCCTACTGTACGGATCGATACTCTACTTCATCACGGTGATTTTATTTTTTTTTTATTTTTCCACGACTCTTAGAGCCGGAGATATTTAAAAATAGTGAAGTAATCCACTCGAAAAATGCCAAAAATGCCGTTTTTGGCACATACCTCGCGAAGCTCCAGCCCAAATTTATGTATAAATTCGAAAAAATTAAAAAAATTTGACTTAGCTCTTACATCCATATAAAATTCTAATTTCACTCCATTAATAATAAACTTTTGTTAAAAAACGATTGAAATTTTGATGGGATCGCTGCGAACCTCTACCAAATTTTTAAAAACTTGCTCGTATTGTAATAGAATATAAAAACAGTCAATAAAGAATAAAAAAATCATTAAAAATCACTAATCCACTAACGTATCTTGAAACAAATTACTTGTTACTTAAATTTTGCAGAAATGTCGTTAAACAAGTGTCATTTAAGAAAGCAGACTCAAAACAAATGTTTATACAACTTAATTCTATTAATATCAACAATTTCTCGACCTATTCCTAATAGGTATTTCTATTTTTGAAAGTTTGGTGGGATCGAGCAAACCTCCACCAAATTTTTAAAAACTTATCTGAATATTATAATAACAGTGTGTCGCACTTAAGATGAACACACCTCCATATTTTCGTTATTTAAGTGGCAACCGGAGTTCTTCTGAGAAACAAATTTAACTTCTATTTTATGAGGATTTTCTGATATAAAATTGTATTTATATGCACGCCACTGGGAAGACTTGGCGATGGAATATTTCTAAACAGCTTTAAATTTATGTAACGAGGTGGCAGCACTTTACAAAGATATTTAAGAAAAAAATGGGAAACCATTTTATTTAAAAACTACTTGATATTTATTAAAACAAATAGGAGAAAATTTTCATAGATTTAATGCAGAATGGCGCGGATATTTCTTTTTGTGATTTTCCATTTAAAATTAACAAAATAAATACTTTTCGAAGGTTTACAAAAAAATCAAGGTATCTCCACCCTAAGTTTTGTAATTATTAGTATTTCCTGAAAATTTCACAAAAATCAGACTAAAACTAAAGGCTTAAAAGGTTATTAAAATTTTTCAAGGGGTTCGGTTTGCTCTTAATGGAATACAGATTTGAATTATTGCAGAGTCTTATGATTGACCAATAGTGAATTTTGATTGGATAAAATAGGTTCATTGGAAAAAATAAGAGATAGGGAACGGAAAATGACGTTTGATACAACATTAAATCGTATTTTTGGCATCAAAATACCTAAATGTATGAATAATTTACTAATAAAAATAGAACAGAAATATTTGATGGATTTTGGCAGGACAAAGTGAGTTTTTGGGAAATATAGGGGATTGTGTATTTTATTATTATAAGTTTTGAGTACATATATCTATCTACCATCTCTATTTGGTATATTATTTAAAGGTCAATTGAAACTGGCTACATTCACTTTACGCCGCACTAAAAGGAAACTAATAATAAAACAAAATACATAAAGTACCTTAAATATAAATTTATACATTCTATAAAAGACGAAAATAGATCAGGAAATAGCGAAATTTCATGATCTCGAAGAATATCCAAACTCGTAACTCGCGTATATAAATTGCAGTGCAAGTGTACTATAAATTTAAAATTGCAAACCGAAGTGTTTTCCGAAGAAAGAAAAACACGCTGCTGAATTTCCTGCAAAACATATCCAGAAGAATTCTTTATTTCGATTGGTCGATGTTTTAAAACTTGTACAAAATTTATTGGAACTTGTTCTCGACAAAACTTCTCATTTTCAAAATTGTTACATTTTGTAGTGTTGTTGGTTTTAATAAATTTATAGATTAGGTTATAAATAAGAAATATGCTTTTGTTCTAAGATAACTTTGCCAGACTCTATCAACAAAATAGTATATATTGTAAAAGTTCACAGGTCAATGGCGGGGAAATGGGGTTTCTGCAGCAACCATTCATCACTCCTTAACCGATTTTCTAGGTTAAAACCAGTTCTAGAAGTTATTAACTGGTTAAGAATGAAATAAAACCTGCTTGGGGGTGGTGGAGGTTTAAAAATAAATAAAATAAAATGAAAATATCTTGTGTTATCATTTGTTATATAAACGATATCACTATTTTTCTTTTCTATTCGAAATTAAAAAAAAATATATAAAATAAACATAATTTTTCGACTTTCACTTGAATTTATTGATTACTCTCACATGTTCTATACTATTTGTATGGTCAAAACGATTAATAAAGTATTTATTATATAAAGTGTAATAAAATCAGATATCGGATATCAACAACATTTATGTTACATAAAAAAAATTTCCGTCTGCTCACTCATATTTGTTTTTCGAAGCACAGATTGACCTTTGCCTGACCCCATTCTTTATTTACAATGGCAAAACTGTGATTATTATTTCCCGGACATTTATTAAAAACGAGAGATTTTTGTTATCCATTTTATGCTTCCATAAAAACTAATCATAAAACGTCCATTAACAGTCTCTGGTGCGTAGAAAAATCATTCCACAGAGGAGGTAAATGTGTTGAAAAGAACATTTGGCGACATACAATAAAATCCGGATTCATAGCCTGCGACAATATAGTCACATAACGATGTCAGTTCTATTGAATGTTTTGTGTCAAGTTTGTAGCTTTTGCGGATGCGGAGAAGAAGAAGGAGGCTTTTCCCAGTTAATTTGTTGCGAAATAATGAATGTTTGGTTTTTTTTTATCAGAGCTGGATTTGAAAAGTAATAACGCTTCAGATTAAAAAAATTCAATATCATACCAAAATGCCGAGTTATTGCAGGGGATAAAAATCGAAAAATATGAATTAATGAAAATATGGAAAGGAATTATAAAATACGAGAGTAACGAGAAAAATCAATAGAGAAATATTTAAATATAAGACTATATTATAATAATAATAATAATAATAATAATAATGTTTATTTACTAAAATACAAAAATATACATAAATATTACACAATGTAAAACTAGGAATGCCACTGAATCTGTTCACTGTACTATGTACAATGACAGATTGTGCATGACATACATAAATATATATATAGAAAAAACATAATGTAAAAATATACTATATACATAAAACTAATAATATACATAATTTAATTTTTTTTTTTTTTTTTTTAAATTTTTTTTTTAAATTTTAGCGAAAGAAAGTGACCCATTTATTTTTAATTTTAAATAATTACCTTTACAACATGAATTTGATTAAACTTTATACTTTATTATTATTATTATAATTTTAGTATTTTTAAAGCTTAAATTTTAATTTTTTTTTTGAATACTTTATTTTATTATATTGTGGAAGAAGTGACGCGGCTTTTTTTTTATAAATTCTTTTGTAGATTTTTTAAAATTTTTTATTGATTTTATTTCTCTAATCTCTGGTGGAATACTATTAAATATTTTTGTTCCTAGATAGCTGTAACTGTTTTGTCCAACTGATTTATTCATACGTGGCGGCAAGAAATTTTCTCTATTCCTTGTGCCATATTGATGTAAAGCTGTGTGAAGTTCATTTTGATTTTGGAATTGATGGGTGAGTATTGCTTGATAGAATAATTGCCTTAAATCAAATATTTGAGTTTCATGATAAACATTTTCAGTAGGATATCTTCGGTTTTTGTTAAGCATTATTTTTAAAAAAACTTTTTTTAATAATTTCTATTGGTTTTAATTGAGTTTTAGTGACTCCACCCCATCCGATTATTCCATAGCTGAGATGAGATTCAAACAGACTGTGATACAAAATTTTTGTCTCTGGTAACTTTAGGATTGGTGATATTTGTATGAATTTAAATAATACACTACGCAATTTGTTTAGTAAGTATTGAATATGCTTATCCCAACGCAAGTGATTGTCTACTACTATACCTAAATATTTTATTTTGTTTTCAGATAATATACATGTACCGTCCCCGATAGCGATATTTTGAAATTGGGGAAGACCTGAAGCTAGACTGCAGAAGGGTAAGTATACTGTTTTCTTAAAATTAATAGATAGTATAGTAATTTGTAGTCAAACCATATTTTTATTTTGGGAAAATCTTCTTCAATCAACTGTTTCAAGTTATTCCAGTCAGAAGCTTCATAGTACATTACTGTGTCATCAGCAAAGCTAATAATATTTGCCTTACTTTCAACTAAAAAGAGATTGTTTAAGTATACAATAAATAGCAGGGGTCCCAAAACTGTTCCCTGTGGTACACCACATATAACTGTTTGATCTTTGCTGATGACATTTTGTATTTTAGTTTTCTGTGTTCTGTTACTTAAATACGATTTCATTAAATTATAGGCTATACCCCTTATACCCATATCTTCAAGAGCATTTAGTAAATGCCAGTGGTCCACAGTGTCGAAAGCTTTAGCCAGGTCTAAAAATATTCCTATTGATGGCTTTTTCTTGTCAATTGATTGGTAAATTTTATTAGTCAGTTCCCTAATCGCATCTTGAGTAGATATTCCCTCCCTGAAACCATATTGGGCTGTCGATAGCAATTTATTTTTTTCTAAAAAACCATTTAGTCGTTTTTTTATTACTTTTTCTAGAATCTTCCCTAGTGCAGATATCAGAGCTATCGGTCTATAGTTTGATATTTCGTTTTTTTCGCCATTTTTATATATGGGAATAATCAAAGACTGCTTAAAATGTTGAGGAAAGATACCCGTAGAGAGATTTGTATTAATAATATTAGTGAGTGGGGCAGCTATAAAGTCTGAAATGTGCTGCAGTGTTTCTGCAGTTACGTTGTCCAATCCTGGAGCTTTCTTCTTTTTTAAACTGGTTATTATATTTTTTACTTCGGTATTAGTTGTGGGAGTTAAAAATATGGAATTATTACATACATTCTTTCTTTCTTGATAATTTTTTGTTTTTTTAATTTGTTTTTCCCCTTTTCAGATTTTATACGTGTTATACACTGTTTTTCTTTGTTTTTTGTTAATTCATTTATTACGGACCAAAGTTGTTTGGAGTCATTCTTCTTTTTATCAATAATGTTTCTATAATAGTTCATTTTTGCTTCTTTAATTTGGGTTTTTATATTTTTTTTATAATTATTGTATTCATTGCACATAATTACATTTTGTGGATCATTTTTATATTTCTTGTAAATTTCATTTTTTTTGTTAATGAGTTTAATCAATGACCCAGATATCCAAGCCTTTCGTTTTCGTTCATTACTTTTTATTTTAATTTTAATTTCAGATTTTTCGACAGCATCTTGAATGCAGTCTACAAGTTTTCCAACTGCGAAATCTAGATTTTTTATTATTGTAAATTCATGCCAATTGGTATTTTGCATGTGTTGTAATAATTTTTTTTTATTAATTTGTTTGTAATAATTTTTATGTTCGTTCATAATAGGATTTACTTTGCAATTCTTAAGCATAATTTGTAATAATATTACAAAATGATCTGTAATGAATGTTTCTACAGTTGTTGATATTATATTATCCAAGTTGTTATTATCTGTTTTTATGAAAATGTGGTCTACGCAGGATCCAGAATCAGGTCTAGTAATAGTATTTATGGCCGATAGGTAACCATATTCAGTAAGCAAAGTTAAATAATTCTGAGTATCATCTGTATTTTTAGCTAATAAGTTAATGTTAATATCACCAATAAGAATGCTGTAAGAGAACTGTTTAGGGTGACTTTCTAGTAAATCTCTTAAACCTTCTAGAAACATATTAACTTGTTTATCTGAAGGTGATCTGTAAAAAGAATTTATGTAGATAATTTTTTTGTCACATTCTAATTTTACTCGCAGTACAAAAGAATCGCCTAGCTTGACATTTGTATGATTTAAATATAGATTTGTCTTTATGAAAACCAATACACCATCGTTTTGATTTCGAGAGCCATGATTATAAAGTGTCCATTGTATATATCTCAACATTTGGTATAATTCTAGTCTCTGTAAATACAATACAATCAATAGATGTGTCTAGGCCTTCTAGAAATATTTGAAACTCATCTAGGTTTTTTGCTATACTTCGTATATTATTGTGAATAATTTTTATGTTTGGGTTATCTTTATTTATTGCTAAGACGTGTTTTGCCTCGCTGGAACTATTTAATTGAAAATTGTATATTTTTTGTACGTTAAAATCTTGAATATAGGGATCCATTGTATTTATTATTTAGTTTGTTTATATTAGAATATTAAAATGTCAAATTCAGAGAGTAGTATTTTACTGAAACAAGACAAAAGCTTTAAAGATTATAAATAGGAAATATGGAATGCCTTTTATGGGTTTTCTACCATTCTTTTAATCGCTAAAATTTTAAGCAAAATAATTTAATTTACAGCCTAAACAATTTAAAATAAACTACTTTTAATACCAATAGAATAATATTAGTACAGATAATTATCTTAAAATCGACAGTAAAATAGAAAATAAAATGAATAGATACGGAAATATGGAATTGCTTTTTATGGGTTTTCTACCATTCTTTTAATCCCTAGAATTTTAAGCAAAATAATTTAATTTACAGCCTAAACAATTTAAAATAAACTACTTTTAATACCAAATAGAATAAATAATGTTAGTACAGATAATTATCTTAAAATCGACAGTAAAATAGAAAATAAAATGAATAGATACGTGTTTAAAGTTAGCCTTAACATCTACCTTGTAAGAAATAAATAAAATGAGAGTAATAAATAAAGTGAGTAAATTAATAAAGTAAATAATGCACGTTACTTGCTAAATTTGTTTCTTGTAACTCTATTAGATGTGCTAGAAGTAGAATTTGTTCTTAATTTTAATTTTTCTTCTTGTTTCGTCTCTCTCTTTTTTTCTTCCTTGTCTTCGTTTTCTGTGTTCTTGACTTCTTTTTCAGTATTCTTGACTTCTTTGTTTGCCTCTTTTTGTGTGTTTTCAGATTTATTTGAACAAATTTCAGATGGTTCGGCTTCTAGTATTTTAGTTGTCACTGAGTTCTTTCTCTCCTGGTTTAGCGTGCTTGTGTTAGGAATTTGTGGTGTATCTAAAGTGAATTGCATTAAACTATCTTCAAAAAAAGTTAAGTAGTTATTTGGAGATGGTGTTGGTGGGGCACTATTTGGCTTTATCTTTGTTTGTTCAACGGGACTATTTGGAGTTGTCACTTCTCTATTTTCACTTAAGCCCATTTGTTTTAACGCTTTAATGGTGTACACTTCGCTATTGACGACTAATGTGCGACCTTTAATTTTTGCGTGATTATTACCCGCTCTCGCTATGTTTAGGTGTTTTTGAAGAAGTTTTCTGTCTTGTCTATCTTCATAACACAAGTCTTCATTAAAATAAATATTTTTACCTTTTAGTTTATTACAATTCCTTAATATTAGGGATTTTTTTAAAAATGACACGAATTCTATTTTAATCGCTTTTTTATTGCCCAAATTTATGGTGTATATATTATTTATGTCAGCCTCTGATATATCTATCACGAGTAACTCCCTTATTTTATTTAGAACCAAAGAAATTAAATCTTCATTTGGACCAATATCGATTCCTATTATTATAATATTATTCTTACGAATTACTCGATCAAAATTTAAACACTTGGTTTCAAGAAATTTGGTTTTTTGTTCAACCTTATCTATTCTGTCAATGCATGCATCTATTTTTTCTAATATTTTACTGTTTTCAGTTTTAATCTCCTTTTTTATTTGTTCACTTTCAGATTTGATTAGCCTAAACACGCGATTAAATAAATCAGTATTTGATATATCATTTTCCATATCATTCATAATTTTATATATAGTAATAGTCTATTTAAAAATAAATCCGCCACTGTCTAGTCTTTTTCGTTATTTTAAAGGGTTTGCTATCAGCTATCACAATTAGTTTATCTTACTAGTTTTTGTTTAGATAATTACCTCTTTTTTTATTGTTTTATATTATAAATATATCCCGTGCATTTTAATAACAGGCTTGTTTTTATAGCATTATGTATTTGCTAAACTAGTTTGGTACAAAGACAGTTTCTTTAAAACTGCAGTTGTTTTTTTATTAAGTCAAATACATGCTGTAAAGCCCCCGGTCTGATTTCATAAAATCCTAGTTTCTTTTGTTTTT
Organism: Crepidodera aurea; assembly: GCA_949320105.2. Taxonomy (NCBI): domain Eukaryota; kingdom Metazoa; phylum Arthropoda; class Insecta; order Coleoptera; family Chrysomelidae; genus Crepidodera; species Crepidodera aurea. The sequence goes on along the minus strand of OX439475.1, from coordinate 412,874 downwards.
GGGTTATTACTGTAATACCTACGATTTATTATTAAAAATCGATTGCGAGAAGGTAAATTATCTACTGGTATTTAAACATAATTCTATTTTTCCTAGTGTAGAAAAACTGTTAAAGTTTCGCCACATAATTAAAACTATAATTTGATTACCTTCTCACAGATCACTTGTTTCCATTTTGGGATTAATTTATATCCGTTTCAACCACAAATTGTTATTTTTTATCACCACGGGGTAAATAAAGTAGGACACTCCTACATCAGGGAGTGTCGTGATATATTATCCTGCTCTAACGTTGATTAGAGTGAATTTTAGTGTTAGATTTAATCATTGTACACATTTTCAATTACAGTAGGGCGGGTGAACAAACGATGTAAAAGATATTATTTTATTATTTATTCATAAATTAGTTTATTTATCTGTTAAAGAAACATAAAGTCATTTATTTTATTTGGCTTACTTTCCGTGCTTTAAATATATTTGAGCAACTAATAATAACTTTATATAAAAATAAAAAATTCCTAAGTGATAAAGAACGAAGATCTCTTACTTCTCATTATAGTAAACCTCCACATTTTTATGGTTTACCTAAAATTCATAAACAACAAATACCATTAAGACCAATAATAAGTTCTATAAATTCACCTTGTCAAAATTTAGCAAGATTTCTACTTAAAATAATAGATCCGTTATCAGGCAATACTAATTCCTGTATCAAAAATTCAAAACATTTTTTGGAAAAATTATCAAAAATCAAAATTACAAATTCAGATATAATGGTTAGTTTTGATGTAATCAGTTTATTTCCAAATGTTGCTGTCGATAAAACTCTTAATCTTGTGAGAAAAAAGTTGACAAGTGATGATAATACATTAAAAATAGAACTAAATTAAGCGTCTCGGCAATTCTAGAATTATTGGAACTATGTATTAAAACTACATAATTTCAATTAAATAGTGATTTTTATCAGCAAAATTTTGGCATGGCAATGGGTTCTCCTTTATCACCAAAATTGTGTGATATTTTCATGGAGGATTTTGAAATGGAAATTATAAAAAAACAAAATTTAAGACCTTCTGTCTAGTTTAGATATGTAGATGATATCTTTGCAATTTGGCAACACGATAGGGAAAATATTGACACATTAATAATTCGGAACCTACTATTAAATTTACAATTGAAATTGAAAATAATAAAAAATTACAGTTTCTTGATGTACTAATACACAATAACAACAATTGTATTGAAACATCAGTTTTTAGAAAAGAAACACATATACAAATAGATATCTAAATTTTAATTCAAACCACTCAACTTGTGTTAAATGAGGTATTATCAAATCTCTTTCCGATAGAACAAAAACAATTTGTTTAAATGACAATATTTTAAATAATAAATTATCACTTGTCAATTCTGTCTTGATTAAAAACAACTACCCAAGTAAATTTATAAATCGTGAACTTTACCGAGACATCAAAACTAAAGAACAAAATTTAAATCCCCCAATAATTCATTCAAATATAGTAAAAATCCCTTATATTCCAAAATTATCGGAACAAATTAGAAAGATTTGCAATAAATTTAACTTAAAAACAGTTTTTCAAACTAATAATACATTAAAATCTTTAATAGTAAATACAAAACCTTTTAATGATATTCAAAATACAAAAAATTGTATTTACAAAATTCCATGCGAATGTAATAAATTTTATATAGGAGAAACATCTAGACCTTTTCATATTAGACTTAATGAACACCAATCATACATTAAAAATAAACAATTCGAAAAATCCAAAATATGTGAACATGTATGGGATTTTGGTCATAAAATACAATGGAATTCTTCAACTAGATTATTAAAAGAACCGAATAATTATAACCGCAAAGTTAAAGAAGCAGCATTGATATGCTTAAATAATAACGAATGTGTTTCTAATTGTTCGGTCGATATTTCAAAAATTTGGATAATAATATTAATAAGAAAACTTTATTTATGACGAAGTATAAATTCTCTTATAATATGCAAATGCGCTATCCTTTCAAAATTCTTTCCCAGAAACGTCACAAAAATATGATTGAAACAGATTTTGACATCTTCAATCTCAAAATCTAATTCTATGTATACTATGTTGATTTCATATTTTTGCAAGATTATCTGTTTCTATTGAGACAAATAATTACCGATGGCGGCGCCACACGTCGATCAGCTGTTCACACGAAACGCGTAATTTTTGGTAAATAGTGCATTAAGTTATACTGAGTGAATGGTTTATTTGTAGGATTTTAAGACTTTTTGTGATTGTTTGAGGTTTTTGATTTGGAAATTACCATAATATACCTGTACATGTAAGTATTTAGACTCAATTGAACCTGTCTTTTGTGTCGTTATTGTAAAATTGAGGTTATTTATTTAGCAAATCTTACGTTTTTCAGAAATTTATTGTTTACTTCTGTTTCTGTGTGCTTTTTTTGTGTTTCAGGATGAATATAGCCTAGAGGTATTATCATCTTCACCTCTACTAATATAGAATGATATTGGAAGGGAGCTAAACCATATGCCAAAGAAACTTCAACAGTTTTCTGCTGATAAATTTTATTTCAATTTTTTCAGGATAATAATTGTAATTGTAAAAGTGATTTAAATAAAAAATGATTTCTAAGAACCTACTTTTGATTGATTTATGGTAAAATATATCCTATTCCTTGTTTCAAAATTATTTTTTAAATCAATATCAAATTAAAATATAAAAAATTAAGAAATTTTTTTCTTGGCTTAAAACACTTCATAGGCCATCAAATGTAAAAATTTTTATTTCGTTTATCTACTTTGTTTTTTTCAAAATAAACACAAAATGTATATTTTTTAATCCTTTATTTTAACATAAGTTCAAAACTAACTTTGAATTATTCAGTTTTTATTTATTTATTTATTTACGGGCAAGCCCATTTAAGATAAAGATTACAATTTAAAAAGTATAAGAACAAAGAACATATAAAAGTGGCATAATCACTTGTCATACATAGTAAAAATACAAATAAGCAGGTAATATAAAGGACACGACAAAAAAGGTTCATTAAAACATTAAACGTTAAAGCTCTGTATTCAGTAATTGAGTTTTAAAATGATGAAGGGAGGTGTTAAACATCTCAAGATTACTGTGAGTATTGGCTAATCTTAACATTCTTGGGATGCAGCTATTAAACGCTTGGTTCAAATGATACAAAGGTACATGAAAAGTTTGTTGCTGTCGAGTTGTGCGGGTTGGAACAAGATTTATTTTTGATAGAAGTTCACTACAGCTGCATCTGCCATTGATAATATTAAAAAACAATGTGAGGTCTCTCTGTTTTCTCCTAGTTTCTAAGGAGGGGATGCTAAGAAAAAGCTCGATCGATTCATAATCACTAGGGGTACCCAGTTTATAAGCTATGTATCTCAGAAAATTATGTTGTACTTTTTGGATGTTCCTGCTATATGTGATATAATGTGGAGACCAGACAGAGGAACAATAATCTAGGTGGGGTCTGACTAGTGAACAATATAGGACTTTAATTGCAGTAGTGTCAGTGAAATCGTGGGTTTGCCTTTTGATAAAACCTAACATTTTCATTAATTTATGGATAGCCGTAGGTATGTGTTGGTTAAAGCTTAAAGTGGGATCTAGTTTTAGTAGTATTTAACATTTTATTATAATAATTCATTACTAATTGTAACTGTATAATTATTGAAAACAGGTGTTGTACAAGAGGGGAACATAATAATGGTATTTTTAAAATTATGATGTGACAAAGGTTTTATTTTACTGAATATTACCTTTAGAAAAATGATAAGTTGAAATATCAGCAATAATGTGCACACCTAATTAGATTTTAAGTTTACATATATAAAAGTACAACTGTACACAGTTTCGACAGTTTGTAAGGACAAGTTTACTTAGTTTATAGGCAACACTGCTGTCTTCTAACTAACCATCATTCCTTGCACATTTAATGATTTTAACATCAAGTGGCTTACTGGACAAATGATGTGATAGCACATACTTTTTGCACTATTTGGGTGCTATTTTGTTTGAAATAATTCCTAAAAACATTTCAGTTATAATCAAGAAATAATCTCAGAAATGCTAATCTTTATCTTACCTGATTTTGATTACACTTTTTCCGGAATTTACGACGATCAACTTCCTCGATGACACCTTTTTTGTTGCTTTTTGGGTGGTTCATAATGAAAGTGTAATTCCGGATTTTTAGATTTCCTAGAGGTATACCCATAAACGCAATAGTTTGTATTATTTTTATTGGGCATTTTTAACGTTTAACTAACAAATAACAGCAAAATACACGAAGCACAAAATCAAAACACACGTTCGACTTGCAGGTAAACAAATTAACAATTATGCTTTTCGTGAAGGTTCAAATTAATACCGGTGGTGTCGCTTCAAAGTTGTGCTCGTCTCAATAGTAAATTTATTATTATGTCATTTTGATAACGGCTGTCGATATAGAAAGCCGAAACGTCAATTAAAAACTTTTTTAACAACTAAGCGGTTTTAATAATAATAATAATAAATTGCCTTTATTTGCCTGTAAAATTACAAACAATGAGTAGGTACAAGAGGCGAAGTCTAGCTAGAGCTACTCTACTTAACCTCAAGTTTACACAGATGGTAATAAAATACAAAATTAGTAAAACTCAGACATTACACATTTAAAATATTCACTAAAATTTTACATCACAAATATAAAAAAATGATCAAAATTACTTCACAAATATCATAAAATGAACAAAATTACTGACGCTGTAGTAGAATTTGTTTATAATTTTGTTTTAAAAAACTCAGAGAATTAACTCTTAGACTATGTGAAATACGGTTAAAAACTAAAACTGAATTATAAGTAAATGACCTTTTAAAAATTGACAACCTATATCGTGGTAACATGAGACTATGTGTATATCTCAGAGACAGACTATGAGCTTCGCCACGAAAAACTAATTTGTTCCTCAAATAAATATGATTCGATGTCAAAATAATTCGGTATATCAAAGAGGTAAGGTGGTAGTTATACAAGTTACTTATGTTCAACCATTCGAGTAGTTTTAGCTTACTTGATACATGCTCATATTTTCTTATGCCAAATCCAGTGAAGAGAGAGAGAGAGAGAGAGAGAGAAATTAAAATACAAACCACTATGAGCTTCCGAAATGAACATTAATTAGATAATTTAAGTTCCAAAATTAATTTTATCTATAGAAGTTGGAGTATTTTTCATCAACAAATAGCTTTTGGTAAAAATTTGGATTATTCAGGTTGCAATGACATACAAAATAAAATACCTTTCGTTGTTTAATTCACTTTAGGTTTTTCGTTTTGCTTTATTTATTGTAACGAATTACTATAAAAACGTTTCCACAGCAGAAATAATAAAAAGTAAACTCGTAAAAACGGTTTAGTGCCTAATAATTTTAGGAATCGTAAAATTTGCGATACTCGCTATAATTTTTACGATGTTTTAAGTACAGTTATGACCTATTTAAATAATAAAAATTCATTTTCGAAGTGACTAACTTTCATAAAATATTATTCCACGATTGGCTAAAAGGGTACATTAATTTAATAGTTGTGATGAATGCTTAAATTTTTAATCGAATCAAAAATTTACACACGCAAGGTTTAACTTATTTTTTACAGTTACTCTGTTCTTTCAGTTATTCGAATCAATATCACTCAGTTAGAAAAAAAAAAAAATAAAATATCGCTGCGTTAGATCACAGATTTACAAAGTCGTACTATTTTTCAATTAACAGGGACAGAGACAGGATGCTACTGAAGTTTTGAACTGGGCATGAGTACCGAGAAGTACTAGGAGAGGTCAACCGACCTATTCGCTAGGAGAGAAAAGTTCTACTGAAGTTTTGAACTGGAAGCTTCCGATCTCTGTTTATGTATTTCTATCTTTTTTATTTAATTTCTAACGGTCTTATTGATGTATATTTTTTTACCGGCTTGGCCGGCTCGTATCCGAGGTTCTGTCTGTGGACGTTTTCTGTAATTGTTTTCGGCAAAGTTAGTGGGATTGAAGTTTGCCGCTCAAAGCTAGCCGCGTGCCTAATTAGCAAGCATTATGTCATACTGTTTCTATGCGAGATCTGGTTAACTGTCGTATTTGTTTCAAGGATACCGAACCCACAAGCGTGCTTGTTGTTTCTTTTATTTTTATTTTATTTTAATATTAATTTTATTCTCCTTTTTATCATGGGCGTAGATGTTCGATTTCAAACAAGGATGATATTTAAAGAGAAGATTTTTCAAATAATTTCACAAGTTGTTCTCCAATAACAAAAATTGTGGTAAAAATCATTGAGGTTATTTAAATGTACTTAAAACAAAAGGGTTTTTTGTGTTTAAGAAAACGTTCATGGAAACCTCAAAGAATCATTCAATTTAAAAATCGGAACAGAAACGGATCGAAAGAACACGACAAAATTCTTAGACAAAAATATCTAATTTAAAAGCCAATTTATTTCAGCATCGAATAATCGGAACTAAACCTCAAACCGCTTCAAGAAAAATTCCTGTTTAATATATCTGGAGGCGAATGCACGGAAATTGCTGATTGCAATCCAGACATAAGATTTATCAAAGTGAAACGAACAAATCCTACTAGTTACGTCATTAATTCCAGATAATAAAAAAGATTTTTTAAAGTAACGCGGTCCGTGATAAATGAGATAAAAGGCGAAAAAATTTCCGCACACATTTTTCTACATTTCTTTACTGGCGTCACGCAAGCGGTACCTACGATAGTTGGGAGTGTCATTTGCACTATGCTCTAGGAATCGTGGAGTTGTGATAACAAACAGTGACGTACTTTTTAAGGACAACTGAATCTCCCGAAACGGCATCAGTTTTATAAGTGCAACTCTAAGACACGCACAATGAATGTATGAAACATGCGATAGCAAAACCATTTCAGAACTTCATTCATTTACAATGTATACGAGGTAGGTCTCAAAGTTTCCGACCTCAACGTGAAGATGGCAGCACTCGTAAATAAAAGCTACTGAATTTCATTGTTCATCTGTTGACAGTTACTCACCAAAGTTTCAGACATTTTGTACGCGTAGTTTTTATGTAACAGTCGTTTGAGTGAGTTTTTTGTGAAAATTGGCAAAATCGAGTATAAAGCTATCATTTAATATTTGTTTGTGAAAGGCAATACGCCTTCGCAAATCAAAGATGAGTTGGATTCTGTGTCTGGGGACTCTGCACCATCGTTTACCATAGTGAAATTTTGGGCTGCTGAATTTAAGAGCTTATGGGAGACGATGAACGATGAACTACCGACGAAAACATCGCAAAAGTTCACCAAATGGTGCTAAACGACCGCCGAATTAAAGTTAGAGAGATAGCAGAGGTTATGAATCTATCAAAAGAACGTGTTTGTCACATATTAAATCAACATTTGGACATCAGAAAGCTGTCCGCGCGTTGGGTGTCACGTTTGCTCACGTTAGACCAAAAACGTGTTCGATTTAACATTTAACAGTTTTGGCGCCGATTAATTACTGTAGATTATTTTTTTCATCTGTCAATACAGTCAGATTTTGTGGTTTCAGCCAATAACAGCTCAGGATCCTAACCAATCATTGTGTTTTATACTGATAAAACCGCTTCTTCGTATTTGTTTCTTGATTAAACTGTGTTTACCTTTTTTGAAATGTCAAATGTAAACATTTAACAATTTTTATTATACTAAAATATATTGCAAATCTATGTTAATAACCAAATTTCAAAATGTATTTGTAAACTAACCTGTTTTTATTAGTTTATTTCAAAACGCCTTTAACATTTTTATATAACATAACACTAAACTTAAAATTAATTAAATTAAGAAAGACTTCATTTCATTCTTCTTCGCTTTTATTAAGGCGCCGTTTCGCGGGGTAGCCAGTCAAAAAATCGCCTTGGTGGCCCTGTATGTAAAACTATAACAGCTCAGGTTTCAATTTAAATTGGTAAAGAAAATTTTCAATATTTGTGTGTAAAGTGTCTTTTGCATAAATGACTATGTTCTCTGTTTCTAATACAAAATGATTCAAAAAATAATCCTTTCAAATACGACTCGTCCTCTGAAATTTTATAGATTAAATTTTTGATCTTCATACTCAAACGCCTTTATTTTAGGCAAAACCACTCAAACAAACTGATTTAAGATAAAATCAGTTTGTTTTCGTGGTTTTTCCAAATAAAGCCGTTTTCGTGAAAACCAAAAATTTAATCGATAAAATTTGGAGGACTCGTGGTATTACCTTTGATAAAACCGCTTCGTCGTTTTTGTTTTTTGATTAAACTGTGTTTACCTATTTGAGATGTCAAATGTAAACATTTATCAATTATTATTATACTAAAATGTATTGCAAATCTATGTTAATACCCAAATTTCAAAATATATTTGTAAACTAACCTGTTTTTATTCGTTTATTGTCAATACAACACAGCTCCATCCATAAATTCGTTTAAAACTAACATAATGTCAAAACGTCTAAACGTTACACTTAATAAATAATCTTAAATGCCTACTACTAGATAGGCAACTTATATTACGTTTGTAATATTTGGCGTTTAAATGTAAAAGAAAATATCGAACTTTTGAGTGTAAAGTGTCTTTCTCTGTTTTTAATACAAAATGATTCAAAAAATAATCCTTTCAAATACGACTCGTCCTCTGAAATTTTATAGATTAAATTTTTGATCTTCATACTCAAACGCCTTTTTTTTAGGCAAAACCACTCAAACAAACTGATTTGTTTGTTTTCGTGGTTTTTCCAAATAAAGCCGTTTTCGAGAAAACCAAAAATTTAATCGATAAAATTTGGAGGACTCGTGGTATTACCTTTGATAAAACTTGGATACACCATTATACGCCCGAAACAAAAATATAGTCCAAACAGTGGACTGCAAAGAGGGAACGGGCTCCAAAAAAAGCAAAAACTGTTTTTTCGGCTTGGAAAGTGATGTCGACTGTTTTTTGGGATAGTCATGGAGTTATTTTAATCGATTATCTTCAAAAAGGAATAAAACCATTACAGGAGCCTACTATGCATCATTACTTGACAAGCTGAAGGCAGAACTTGCGGAAAAACGGCCACATTTGCAGAAAAAGAAAATCCTGTTTCACCAAGACAACGCATCGTCTCACACCTCGCCGGTTGATATGGCGAAAATCCACGAATTACGGTTTGAACTGCTTATTCACCAGATCTTGCTCCAAGCGACTTCTTTTTGTTCCCTCATCTAAACGTTGCGCTCGGAGGACAAAAATTTTCGTCAAATAAAGATGGGAGCATCGCTGGAAGAAGTGTGTAGAGTTACAAGGAGACTATGTTGAAAAATAAAATAAAAATTTCAGAAAAAATGTCTTGTATCTTTGTTAGGTCGGAAACTTTCCGGACCACCCTTGTATTCTGATAGGGAACTCGTTTTGAGTATTAATACGCATTAGGCCTATCGAATTGTTGTTTGGATGCAGTCGGTACGTCCCTGTCAAAACATATCTCATCCGCCAGACGAGAAATATTGCAAATTGCTCAAGACTTCTTATCTTAAGAAAAGACAAGCAAAGAGAGAACGGGGCAAAACATCGTAACAAAAGTTTGTACCGACGACCGGATAGAGCAAACAAGACAAACATCCAAGTTGGCGTCGCTCGACTGTTCACTTTATGTGAAATGGGATTTTTCCTGAACGTAATAGACTGAACGAAATAACGTATTTGGTTTTTTGTTAAATCAGACGTGCGGACGCATACTGAAATAATTTAATGATTGTTTACTTTGTCTTCTGTCGTTCGCTTTTTTTTTTATTTATACTCATTTGTTTCTGGTTAGGAAACGTTTACGATGTTTAAAAACTTACTGTCGATGTATATTTTTCAATCACTAAATTTTATTATGCAGAAATTTATTTTTAATTAAGAAAGTTTTAAAATAAATCTACAATCTTCGGTAGAAGAAAACAGGTTCTAAATCTTCTATATTATTTTTACCTATGAAATAAAACCAGGTTTTCAAGATTGTCAAAGAATATATTTAATTGGCAAATTATTATTAATATAGAAAACAATTTTAACCATTCACAGTTAACAGCGCAGGTTCGACTTTATTTTAAATTTTAAAGAAGTTTTTATGTTTCTTACCAAACCGAAAAATTTACTATTGTAAACTATATACAAATATACTCAAAATGTCCTTCATTTTATTATATTATACAGGGTGTTTCATTGGGAGGTGGTAATATTTTAAAAGAGGATACGAGTGACTGAAATAACCCATATTTTATGGGTCTACGGTCCCTTATAGCTGAGATACAGAGTGTTTTGTTCATTTTGGTCTTTTCTTCATTGCCTCCTGTGCTTTTAACCACTCTGTATAATTTTATAATATTTGATACACATACTCTATGTGTCTTAATAAATTAATTGAGATATTATTAATATTGAAAATACAGGCCAGGCTACCCTAAAATTTGACAAATTCGTTACACTCATAAACAACACCCTGTATGTTAAATTTTCAAAAATATTCTACAATATCTAAAAAGAGGACAAAAAATTGAATTCAATGGTATACTTTTTATTTTTGAACATATGATTTTACTACTCATAAATTGTTAGGATCTTTTATATTTTTGGGGCACCAACGTGCTTAATTAATCCTAGTTGTAATCAATAGTATTTGGCCTAATTAACTATTTTGTTCAAAAGTATGTTATACCAAAGTTTTTTTATCGTCGTACCTATGAAAACAGATTTACAGGACCGTACTACGAACTAAATATCACATTAGATTTAGCTATACATCACGCATTTTATTTTTTTATTTTTAACCTTCCTTATGAAAAATTGTGTATTTTAGAGTAGGAGAGTTAAAGAATCTAAAATTTAATTATTGTAAAGGAGAAAAGTACTTGAAAACGCGTTCTTTATTTAATTAAGTAAGTTTGGTAATAAGCTATCTATGTATTTGTGAAATTTAATAGTAATAATATGAAAACATAAAAAATTACAAAATCTAGATGCCCATGGAATTGACAGTTTAGAGCTCTCTGTGTCAATCTATTTCTATTTAAATTTTCACAAGGTTTGCATTATTTTTGTAGTTTGTGGTTTGGTTTCGATTATTTTAAAAATGCCACATCAATTTTCTAATGAAGAATATGCTGATATGATATACATATATGTTTCTTGTGACAGCAATGGTCTGGCCGCAAGCAGAGAATATCAAATGAGATACCCTAATCGAACAGTACCAAATTATAAAACGTTTTCAAGAACACCACTCCCAGGTGTAGGGGTTTAACCTCAACAAAGTTTGGGGAAACCTTGACATCCTGAAAAAGTGGCTAAAGAAAGAAACCGTGAAAGATCTGAATTAGGAAGGACATCCCAAATATATCTCCTCTTAACCAGCTAGATCATCGCCGGATTACATGCCTCGGTGGTCTAGCGGTTAAGGCGTCAGCACGGAATGCTGGAGACGCGGGTTCGATTCCCGCCTGAGGCAGAAATTTTTCGGTTTCTTTCTTCAGTAGTTTTCACCCCTGGTGTACAGGAATTTATTTCTGTATGCTAGCTTTTCACTTGTGTTTTCAAGAACGTTTCGGTACATGAGAGAACATGGTATATTTCCCACGGTTATTCTTAATGAACATCAGGAAAGGCGTCATTTAAATATGGAACAAAATATTGTTGATATTGTTAATAACAATCCGCAAATTAGTTGCAGAAGAATTAGGCATGCCCTTAATGTTCCTCAGACTACTATATGGTGACGGTAAAAAAAACATCGTATATACTCATATCATGTACAGGAAGTACAAAGGCTGGAGGAAGGTGATCAAATTCAAAGATTGAATTTCAGTAATTGGATCATCCGGAATCGAAGAATGATACGTAAATGTCTCTTTACCGATGAGGCCCAGTTCACAAGAGATGGTGTGTTAAATTTAAGAAACACGCATGTAGGTATGGTCGGAAGATTGCTACCAGGGAGCTCATTCGCAATATAAATTTTCGGTGAATGTCTGATGTGGTGATTAGTAAACGCCTGCCAACAGGTTAAAAATAACGAAAACATCATTCAAAAATCTGTAAACCAAATTATAAAGCGAGCAACAACATACATTCAACAGAATGGGGGTCATTTCGAACAATTATTATAATTTTTTTAAACTTGTTTTTTTTTTCTAGTCTTTTAAGTATTGTGTAATTTTTTTAATTCACATTCATAATGCTTTTTATGTACTTTTATCGTTTACAAACATTTGATTATAGTTTCTTTTACTCTTCTACTTCAAACTGCACAATTTTTCATAAGGAAATAAATAAAATATGTGTTGAAATCTAATGTGACGTTTTGTTCCTACTACGGTCCTGTAAATACCAAGATGGTACAACATACTTTTAAACAAAATAGTTAATTAGGCCAAATAATATTGATTACAACTTAATAGGATTAATTAAGCACGTTGGTGCCCAAAAATATAAAATATCCTGACAATTTATGAGTAGTAAAATCATACGTGCAAAAATAAAAAGTATATCGTTAAATTCAATTTTTTGTCCTCTTTTTAGGTATGGTAAACTATTTTTGAAAATTTAACATACAAGGTGTTGTTTATGAGTGGACCGAATTTGTCAATTTTTAGTGAAGCCGGGCCTGTATTTTCAATATTAATAATATCTTAATTAATTTGTTAAGACACATTGAGTATGTGTACCAAATATTATATAATGAAACACCCTGTATAATTTATTTCGTTGCATTTTCTAATGTTGTGTAATCTGGGTATAAAATAATAATAAAAAATGCTTGTATTTATTTATTTATTTATAATAATAAAAAAAATCATTAAAATCTTACATTTTAGATACAATAAACTACTACAAACAAAAACTGTTCTATATGAAAATTCCCAGAAACTTCAGAATCTAAAACTCTTTCATTTTGAATTCTGACAAAACAACTTTCGAACCATTAAAAACGATACACACTAAAAACACTATACCAACAAACACGGTAAGTACTTAAGAATTAAAACTTCTAGGCGAAACATTTCCATAATTATCAAAATGCGCCATCAAATCTCAAAAAACAGCTCCAACTTTTCAAGTTGGAAGTTGATTATTGTTTCTCTTCAAAGCCCGTACAGAAAGATATTAAAGTTTAAAAAGAATTTCCTTAACGATCAAAGCTTGGGAAATAGAGGAAAAGAACTTCAACTTTATTGTTATTATTATTAAACAAAGATCGAAGAAAATTCTGGAAAATGGCAAAAAAGGTAACAATTTAATTAGGAATGAAAACTATTTCTAAACAAGCTATTTATAAGATCTGTTTTTAAAGAGGATGCGGTAATTACTTTCAAAGATTAACTTTTAAAAATTTCCTATAACAACAGGAATCTTATGCTTTATGTTTTAAATTATTTTATAAAAAAATTTCTTACCATTTAAAAGGTAATAACAATGATGCAAAACGAGCTTTTAATCGCAGGTATCAATAATTTAGATCGATCTAATCTAAGTTTTAAATTTTGCAAATTGTTGAATTATTATTTTTCATTACAACTAAAGTTTACTTAAAAACATTAAAATTATTAAAGTTCCCATAAAAAAAACAACATTTTTTATCGCCCGAACAAGCATTTAATGTAAATAAATCACTCATTTAGGGTAGTTTGCGTCGTCTGATTGAAAAAAGTACTTTGAAAATTGATTCGAATAGTATCTGATGATGCTGACTTGGTGAGTGAAACGTTGGATGCATTGGGTACACCTAATATATTTTGTTTTGGTGTATCGGTAAAAGATTGTCTGAATTCCGAATAGTCTATATTTATTGAGAAACTTTTTTTATTGGGAAAGAAGTTATAAATTACTTGGCAACTTTAAAGAAAAAAGTTTATTTAATAAATTTTATTGCTTTAAATTATTCATCCCGTGTTGGTCAAATAAATTTTCATCTTTTCTTTCATCCCGCTTTCCTTCATGATATCTTAGGCAAATAACGAAATGATGAAAAAAGGTCCCTCTTGAAGATTTTGATAAATATTCAGAGTTTAAGGTCTACTGGGCCCTATAACATCATTTCTCGTAAAAGGCGAGAGTATGCAATCTTTTTTCGGCTTGTTTGCTTATTTGAATATTGAACTTTGCCAACAGCAGAGACAGTTTCGCTATAATTTACTCTTTATTCAATCCGATTTTTCTTTCTAGTCTCTTATACATGGTGCAGCCTTTCAATTCATAAATTTGTTTTTTTTTTTATTTTTTTTAATTCAACTTTTTCACATGACTTCAGAAAATAGCCTATAAATTTTTCAAATAAATCTTTTGCACTATTAAAAAATATTTTCTAAACCGGTTTCGGCATTATTTTGCATCTTCAGTAGACTGTTTACAAAGAACCGTAAATATAAGTATAAAAAAAGAATTTGTTTCACAAACGTTGTTAGTAAAACAAAGAAAGAAACAGATTTATATTCAGATTTTAAATGAACTTTTAATTAAAGTGTACATTATTAAATGCAAATTATTATTGTTACACCCTATATAACTGACCAAATTGAAAAGAGCAACCATTATCTCTACGTACAAATTTAATATAAATAGTCGATTAAATATATCAGGTAATTTTAACCTAATTTACGCCTCGTCCGGATTTTCGTCCCTCGCGACACAGTTCTCACACGGAAATCGTTAGAAGTCTATTAAAATCCAAGAGACAGGGAGATTACTGTGTAACCGGGGAATTGTTATGAAAGCCTCGTGCGGCTATGAGCTGAGTGAAGAACCTTGTATCATGGAGAAGGGCTTTTCCACAACGACAGAACAATACACTTTTGTCGTACAACTTTCCGAATTGCCTCTTTATATTTTTTCCTCGGATCATTCTCGGCTCAGTCTAGTTAATAAAACGAGAGGAGGATTAATTAGGAGTTAGGAGAGTTTTTTAGTTGTTTCGAATACGAAAAACTTCCATTGGCTGAAATCGGACTAAAATAATCTGATTTGGGAAAAATCGGATTAATAGTGTTTCCTCTAGTTTGCTCATTATGCTTTGAGAAAACCTTTGATTTTACAATAAACATGTTTGCATGCATTTGATAATGTGAATTCGGATTTATAGAATTTTTGATGTCTCTATAATAAAAAATAGAGTAGTTGTTTATAATACACTATACAAACTTCAAAATTGAATCAAATCTAATACCAAGATCCCCAAGGGCGGATTTACAGGGGGGTACAAGGGGTAATTACCCCCCTCCCATGATTATAATTTATAAAAAAAATATAAAACATAATACACACAAAACTGTTTTACATAATAAAGAAAGTGGTGCTTCTTATAACGCGATAAAGAAAAATGTATGCATCTTCCTTATTTATTTATTTACGGGCAAGCCCATTTAAGATAAAGATTACAATTTAAAAAGTATAAGAACAAAGAACATATAAAAGTGGCATAATCACTTGTCATACATAGTAAAAATAAAAATAAGCAGGTAATATAAAGGACACGACAAATAAGGTTCATTAAAACATTAAACGTTAAAGCTCTGTATTCAGTAATTGAGTTTTAAAATGATGAAGGGAGGAGTTAAACATCTCAAGATTACTGTGAGTATTGGCTAGTCTTAACATTCTTGGGATGCAGCTATTAAACGCTTGGTTTAAACGATACAAAGGTACATGAAAAGTTTGTTGCTGTCGAGTTGTGCGGGTTGGAACAAGAAGATTTATTTTTGATAGAAGTTCACTACAGCTGCATCTGCCATTGATAATATTAAAAAGTAATGTGAGGTCTCTCTGTTTTCTCCTAGTTTCTAAGGAGGGGATGCTAAGAAAAAGCTCTATCGATTCATAATCACTGGGGGCACCCAGTTTATAAGCTATGTATCTCAGAAAATTATGTTGTACTTTCACAATGTTCCTGTTATAGGTGATATAATGTGGAGACCAGACAGAGGAACAATAATCTAGGTGGGGTCTGACTAGTGAACAATATAGGACTTTAATTGCAGTAGTGTCAGTGAAATCGTGGGTTAGCCTTTTGATAAAACCTAACATTTTCATTGATTTATGGATAGCCGTAGGTATGTGTTGGTTAAAGCTTAAAGTGGGATCTAGAATATCTCCAAGGTCTTTGATTTGATTAACAGACTCCAAGATCTGACCATTTAAGTTATAATGAAAAGTAGTAGGTACTTGTGATCGATAAAAACGCATGACGTGGCACTTTACAGCATTCAAGTCCATGCCATTTGGGGAACACCAGTTGGACAGGTTGTCAAGGTCAGACTGAAGGCTGAGGGCATCGTAAATGGTTTTAACAGCTTGGAAAACTTTTAGATCATCAGCAAATAATAGTGCTTTGCCATGCCGGAAACAATGAATGATGCCATTAATAAATAAGTTAAAAAGTAAGGGACCGAGGTGTGACCCTTGAGGAACACCTGATGTTACCTGAATTAAATTAGAATAGTGATGATTTACTCTAACCATTTGAGTCCTGTTCGTTAAATAACTACTAACCCATTGCAGTAAAACCCCACTTACACCATATTTATCAAGCTTTTGAAGTAAGACATTATGGTTGACTCTGTCAAAAGCCTTAGAAAAATCAGTATACACAGAATCAATCTGGCAACCCTTCTCCAAAGCTTCTGACAGGAAGTCGACATAGGTAACTAAATTTAATTCAGTCGATTTCCCAGCACAAAAACCGTATTGTTGTTCAGTTATAATGCCAGAGCAGTCATAGGTAAGGAAATCTGTTATAATGTTCTCAAATACCTTAGGTATAGTACTGAGAATAGATATGGGTCGGTAATTTTTGATGTCTGACTTGTTACCCGATTTGTATATTGGGGTGACATAAGAAAGTTTCCAATAATCAGGAAACTCTCCTGTGTCGATAGATTTATTATTTTACTTTTAATAGTAGCAGTCTAAAAGTGTTTTTTTTTTGTTTTAACCATTTTTAAGTACTTTCCTAGTCTCTTTGTGATTATAATTTAGTATTAATAAAGTTTTTTTTTAAACATGTTGTCTTTAGTCCAAGAGATGAAGTAAAATCATTGAGCAGAAACAGATCGACTTGAATGTTTTGCAAATTGTTAGGAAAGGTGTTTAGTTCAGAAGTAGAAAACTTTCGATGTGGCGTTTTTTTCATCAAAAAGTGAGGGAAATAAAGAAAATAAACTTGAGCAATCGATAAATTATCCTTTGTTAATGAATTAATGTTAAATACAATTTTTCATGAAAATAAACCCCTCCCGAGTTATAGGGCGTAGAAAATTACGATTTTTACCATAAAAAGCTGTAATACTTGAAGCATGAGGTTTGGAAGTAGTCATCAACTCCTACGTAAATATTTAATTTCCTACCATAAAATATTTGCAGTATTATTATAAGTATCATCCAAAGTGCAGGTGAATTGCGGCGCTATTATCAATTATAATTAATTCTTGCTGGTAAATAATTGAGTCCAAAAACGGGGTTACTCGATTTGAATATTTGATACAAATGGTTACAGTTATAATTACGCAATAAGTTTGTTAATTTAAGCTTAATTGCAATTCTAGCTAGTCTAACAACACACTTTGTAGTTAATTTTAATTGGTTACTTCATCGAACTTTAATTAAAAGCGTATTTATTCTAGTTTATAATTAAAATAAATACATTTTGGAAGGATTAAGTCAAGTTAACAACAGAGATATATATCAATAATAAAATTTAACGGGAACACGTAAACATAATAAATAAGGTTGGATTCAAATTTTTTTTTTCGTAAGTACAAACAAATATGTCAAAAAATAAATTGGCGTTGAAAAACTTTTTTGTAAACAGTCCACTAAATAAGTAAAAACAATTTTTTTAAAAAGCTTATCAAACATAATAAAATAAATCCGAAGATATGAATAATAAATAAAAATTTTAAAAAGAAAAATAAAAGAAATTTCCAGTCGCTGAAGAAGCTTTGACAACGCAGCGGCTGGATTGAAAAAGGTAAAGGAAAATATTAAAATTTGGAATTTTTATTACTTTCCACTTCTAACTTAAAAGACGTCAAACACTTTCCTGCTTGTGTGAATATCGTAATGAGCCAGACAAATATCAAATCACCGTATTTTTTCTATTTCAATAAATATCTACATAGAATTACAAAAGAATTGTTGATAGAAAACTTTAGTTTCGGCAAGTATATTATTCTCAAGCAGAAATGAACTTTTGATAACTGCTGTAAAGTTTAAAGTTTGTCTGTAGGGTATATTCCGAACTGCAAGGGAAATACGATATGCAAAACGAGTTTCTCCCAAAGTAAGTTTACTAATTGTAGCTAAATGTCCTTTGTTTTCTCTGACAATAAAACAATGTTATCAACGTTGGTGCTATTAGTCAGATGCACCAAATCATCGTTTCTACGAATAAACGGGCTATTACATCGACTATTATCTTTGACTAATTAGGAGAGAAATAATAAATTATACAAACGCAACTTTGTTAAGTAAAGAGAGGTTAATTTGATATTTTGATATTTCATTAAAAATTTTACACTTCATTAATGAAAGTTAGATGAAGAAAATTATATCGTTTATATGTTAAAAGGTTTATCCCTATCGAAATCAGCTTTTATATCAAAAAGTTTCCTAGTTTAATAAAAACTATTGTAAAAAATGTAGTTTTGGAAGATTTTGAAGAAAGTCAAAAGTTATTTCAAAGCAATAGATGAGGAACCCCAACTTTATACTTTTAATATTATTTATTTTTGTTTTTACATTTTTATTTGTGGTTTCATTTTTCCTAGTACTTTATAATGGTCGCTTTATATGTCTAGAAAAATATTGGAAGGATTTGGAGCAGGGAGAAGTTGAATTGAATATTTAATTACAGAATTGCCAAACATCACATCACAGAATTTTCTAAGTTTACCAAATGCAAAAAAAAAATTAAAACAATATAAAAAAATTTATATTTAAAATTCGAACTTTCCTAGTTAATCAATAAAATAATTTCATTCCTCTGATTTCCTTGAAATAAATCCTTTAACAAGTAGAATAAAATTAAACAGTGAAAGAGCATCCAATATCCAATTAATAGGTATTCATTGAATTTTCGAGATCGCAGTAAAACGCCTTAAAAACGTCGACAAAGCAAAATTTACCCGAACGAAATAACGAATTCATCTGATTTATGGCGAAATCCCTTTTCAAACAGTATTAAACAGAACAATAAATTCGATCAAAATCAATACATTCGAATTGCACCTGATGTAATTCTGAATAGCGTCGAAAAGAGCGAAACGTGACATTTTGAATAATTTAAACTTCATTAAACACCTTCCAAGAATATAAATTATTAGTCATAGCGGTAGGAATTAATAAAAACATTTAGGGATAAAAAAGAAGAGAGTGATATCTTGACTAGATTCAGTCAAAATTTAATGTCAATACTCTCTTCTTACCATAGATGGTAGCACATCTACAAATGTTATCTTATAGCGGATATAGCTATTGACTTGTACGAGTTTGGAATTTTATTTATTGGATTCGAAAAGCCTAACTGATGAAGTCGAAAGACAGAAACCGGTCTTAGGATGTCGAATCTAATAAATTAAAATTCCTTACTGGTTTACTCACTTTGTATTAATCTCCGAAAGGGATAAAAAAGAAGAGAGTGACATCTTGACTAGATTTAGTCAAAATTTAATGTCAATACTCTCTTCTTACCATAGATGGTAGCACATCTAAAAATGTTATCTTATAGCGGATATAGCTATTGACTTGTACGAGTTTGGAATTTTATTTATTGGATTCGAAAAGCCTAACTGATGAAGTCGAAAGACAGAAACCGGTCTTAGGATGTCGAATCTAATAAATTAAAATTCCTTACTGGTTTACTCACTTTGTATTAATCTCTGAAAGGGATAAAAAAGAAGAGGTTACATCTTGACTAGATTCAGTCGAAATTTAATGTCAATACTCTCTTCTTACCATAGATGGTAGCACATCTAAAAAACATTTAGGTTTCAATTGGACCGTCGGATCGACATTGGCGTCTCTGTGAAATTAGAAAATACTCAGAGAACAAGTAATCGCAAAACAGTCGGTAATTCTGATTAAATTCTGACACCCAACATTTAAAAATTTTTTTCGTTACTACTTATAGTTGGATAATGGGACCGATTTTCCAATTCCGCTAGAAAATTTCTTTCTTTTTCGATTTCCGATTGTTTTAAATCGATATCTCTACATGTTTTTTTAAATCGCTGTTTCCTTTTCTCACACCAAATCTCTACTAAAAATAATTTTTCGTCGACAAATCAGTTGTGGCTCGCGGTCACAGATAAATTTTGAACCAGAAGTGCTACCAATCTCGTCAACCAACCTCCAACAGGATAAACGGTGAGATTCATCCAACTCACAGAAAACAAGCTCATTTATTATTGTCATAAATTTTGTATTAAATTGGAAAATTGGAACCTTTGGTTTATCAACTAAGTTGAAAACTATCGTCGACCACTCAACCAAAACACAATCATCAGGAGTTGATGATGCCAACATAGATGGCGAAACGCGTGTAGAGTGTGTTAAAATTGTCTTTTAGTTGAGTGGTCGACAATAGTTTTCAACATAAATTTTGTAAATACAACATATTTATTCAATTTAATTTTTTTAATTTATTCATAATAATTCTAGCCTTCAGCTATATTATTGTTTGTTTACTTAAAAGCCTTCAGTTATTGTAATTTTTGTTTTATTACTGATAAATCCCATTAAATTTTTATCGTGTTTGATTTCCTCAACGTTCTCAAATAAATATCAATTATTATTATATTTAATTTAAAGTTAATTATTTTCAAAGGCACAGATAATTCTTTTGTCTTTGTTTTCACATATGTTTCTATTTTTAAATAAAAGAAAATTTCAAATGTGATGGCGCCGTCAGGGAAATAATTCAAAGTATAGCCTAAGAAACTTGGAAACTGGCGCTATTTCATTCATTAATTGTGACGAGCCATAAATTAAAAATTAAACAACTTAAGCAAGTTTATCGTCACAGCATTATGATCACGTCAGTGTTTCAATATTTTTTATTGAGAACCAGCATTTGCTTAATAAGGTGACATATTTGTTTTTGTAGCTCTTTTATTTGTTCTTGTATTCATCTTCTTTAGAGCTTTCTTCTTCGTCACGTCCTTCTTGTATCTGTTGCCCTTCTGCATCTCGAATTGTTTTCTCATCATCGGTATGGTTTTATAATGTTCTTTCCACTGATCTCCCGTTTTATGGGAATCATCGATTACAGTTACTACTTGATTCAGAAATTATATTTTATATAACGCATTATATTGAAGAAAAAAGTAAAGCCTATCTCGTTTAACCCATTCATAATATGTTGTTTTATCCGTGGTAATTTTCACACCACACAAAGAAATTTTAACTACCGCTAAGACTATTCCCAGAATATAAATTAATGGTTTCTGTTCTTCTTAGGGAAAGTGAAAAGATATTTACATTTTGTAAATCGCCGAATATTCCGCAGCCCGAAAATGAGATGCTTGATGAGGTTATATTTTAAATTGAATTTTTATAGGTGTGGCGTTGGATATAATAAAAAGGCGTTAAGGAATGACAGATTGGTTTGAGGTTCTTTAATGAAAACGTTTCAATATAGATGTTTGAGATGTAATTTAAAAATTTTATCTTTTGGAACAAACCATATTATCATCGGACCATAAAAATTCTCAAGAAAGGAATTAAAATACACAGTTTCACCGTTACAAAAAACTCTTTCCTTAATTAATATCTGAATGAATGATAATGATAAAATGCTTGTTGAAAATGTTGATCTATTTGAAAAGTTTTAATAAGTTCTGGCGGCATCCAAAGTAATTGGAAAACTAACAGTGATTATCTAATTCCCGCTCGGATCCGAAATGTTCATTCAGCTGTTTCTCGATTTGATTTGGAACACTTTTGCCTCTTTGTCCAATAAGATAAATTGATTTTTCTGCTCTGGGGAGCACTATAAACGGGGATATAAATTGAGGACGTGTCCTCCGGACAAAAAGATTTCAAACCTGTCCTTGCTTGCAGCTTAACACAGTTTTTTCCTTTCTAGTTTTACGCTAGTAGGAGATAGAGTACTTGAAAAATCACATCCATTAACGTATCTGCAAACGTATTCTCGCTCGCGATTTATAAAAGTAGGAATTTTATCTTTTACCGGCGCTTTTTTGAAACTTATGTTGAATTAAATCGGCGCTACTATTCATAATTAATTCAGAGGTTGTTTCACGTCGGAAGAAACGTTTTATCTGAATTCTTACTGTAGATTCTGTTTTCTATTTATTTACCAATAGTATTACATTTATTATGACAGTAAAAAAGATTCACAAAAAAAAGAAAGGACATTTTTTTGGTGGCTTCGGGAAAATTGGCCCCATTTTGCTGCAAATTTTGATCTACTTTGGGTACTACCGAGGTCCGATATTACAATTTAAGATATTAGAAGAAATAAGAGAAAATTACAATGACGAAATATAATTTATATTTATTTATCTTTATTTAAAAAAAGATACATCAACACTGTTTTATAGAAATTACTCGTAAAATATGATAGATTAACAGAAATCATCTCGTATTTATCTCAATTAGCCTTTCGTATAGCCATGAATAAAAAAATAGGTTTACAAGATAGAAAAGTTACGATAAAACTTTACTTCGGGATTATAAAGTTTTCAGAAGAAATCGCTCAAAACAAATCTTTGGTCGAAGTAATAACAGTCTATTGAAAAGTTGCAAAGTGAGTTTATCAAAAGTTTCATAATCATTAGTCAAATGGCTGACAGGTTTGGAAATTACTTTTTTCTCTTCTCCTTTTTTTCTTTCATTTGAAACCTCTTTTGCTTTTCTGCTATTTGGAAAGTTTCTCAGAATGAGTTTCAGTTAGTTTGGGAAACGGGAAAAATGGACGTTAATCAAATTCAGATTGAATATTTCGCTACGGAAACAACAGGATAATTTATATTGATAATAAATGTTTTCACTTCCAACTTTTCTTATTCTAAAACAAAGTTATCAATCCAATTTGATTATACCTAAGATGGGAGGAGTTCTTTTTGCAGAATAAAATCAACAAAATTTTATTTATTTACAGATTTTGTAGCTACAAATAAATTTTGTGAGTACCCAAGGACAACATATTATCGTAACAAGTTTCACTAAAGTTACAATTCTCTCTAAATGGCATCTAATACATTCGATTTAATCGAAATAAAAGTAGTTTTTATAAAAATAATCGGCTAAACCACAAAAAAATATTGTTACAATTCAAGTGTTTCAAAAAAAAAATAATCCAGCTTTGGTAAGAAGAAAAATCTTTTTCTGCTCAGTTTGACTCAGTATTATAAAACTTTTCGAGTCACATCAAGCAACACTAAGTCGCCTGTTACTTTCTGACACAATGAGACTCGTCGTAGCGTAATAATCCCAAATAAAAATAACAATGAAATATACTCACGAGTAAAAGGGCCACCGAACTCTCCTGCAGGGCACTAATACATCCCAGAAAGGCCACAATCATGACGATCAGTGAAGCGACTATAAGTACATAAACTCCAATGTAAAATTGTAGAGAATCCAATTTCTGCAGCCATTCTTGGATGCCCTCCTCAAACCTTAGCCAAAGGCAAAGGGCAAAGATTGAACCGCCGAGGGCCTGAAAACAAAAAAATTACGTTACGTCTCTGTCAATGTTCGAAAACCAGTTTAACTTTAAATCGAGAAGTGTCTGGTTTATTGGGTTTGTGAAGATGAGTTTTGTTCTAGCTTTTAATCCTTAATAGATGATATTGAGCATACTTATGATAAATTACTAGTCATTACCCAACTAGCAAGTGTTTTATTAGCTTCAAAGAATAGAACTATTCATTTTTATTAAGGCTAAATTAAAAATTTACTAAGAAATGGTCATTCACCGTTAGTGATTTTTTCTTTAGAGCATAAATGTTTTCATTTACTTCTGGAAGTTCTTGTCTGCATGCTCTCAAAAGGCCTTAAGCAGTTCCGCAGAACACTTTTTAAAAAATATTCACACATATTTTTGATTTTGAAGAAGAGGATTAAGGAATTTTTATATATATTAATTGGTGCTTTTTCTCTATTCTTCTCTACAGCGCCCAAGAACATAAGATAAATAATTTTCAGCTGAGTAGTACATCTAGTAAAATATAGCAATTGTCTATTCCTTTTCCATTTCTTTGTTTTCCACAAATATAACTAAGCTTTTGCTCATTTAAAATACCTGTATTTTGTAATGTTATTATTTTCAGAATTATTTTTATAGTGATTGTCTTTGCTTACAGATATGCACTAGCTTGTGAATCAAGGATTACTTCCAACTTTGCAAGTTGGTGTTTGATTAACATTTGATTTTGGTTACTTACTTGCTAATAAAGGCAAAAATAAAATTGTTACAAAACTTCAAAATATTAAGGTTATCTATATTTTACATCATCATCAGAAATTCAACTTTTAGCTGTCCGTATTTTCAATCGCTATTATCAATTTCTTGCACTTTACGATCGATTCGCCAGTAGTTGTTAAAAATGATTCGCCTGTTAAAAATGATAAAAAAACGAAAATGGATTCTACACTTTTTGTATATGCATTCACATTAGTTTTTATTTAGGGTAGGTAATCCCGTTATATTTCTAAGTAATTTTAAAATAAAAGAGGATCAATCGTTTGCTATTTAATCGATTCAGTTTTCTACATTAATCGGCTTTTAGAAATATTTCGTAATGTAAAACAGTTTCAACTTGACAACCCAAAGCGGTTATAAAGATCTTATAAAAGAAAAATGTTTTATACAAAACTCTTGTTCGACCTTAACAACACAATGGTGTTTTTTAAATATTCCTATATATTTCAGATTGTTTCTATAATGAGCGGCCATGTTTATTTGTACTTAATAAATCTTTGAACAGCCGCCATTATAGAAGATGTTTAATAAATATTAAATGAATGGCTTATTTCTATACTTGAATGCAAAAAATTGATAAACGATTTATTCAGGACTTTATCTTGAGCAAATAAAGTCCCAAAAATTATAATTAACGTAAAACATCATTTATTTATTTTTAATTATTTTATATTTTTATTAAAAATATACATCTAATTGGTGGTGCATAAAAATTTTGTCGTATATATGCTATATATTGAACAGTAAAAGTTGATGTGCATACGAATTGACTCTCTGTGAACTTTGAGAGTAATTTATTTAATATTTATATTTGCACATGGCAAATAGTTTCATCTTACGTACAACTTAGATATGTTTTGTTATTTAACAAGTAAGACATTTATATATAAAATTTACGAAATAATTTAATTCTATTATGATGTTTTGTAATACAAATTTATCGCATAATCCTAGCACGATAAGCTTTATAAAATCTTAATAAAACAGTTAAAAGTTGACTGTTTTATAAAAATAAGCAATTAGTTCTATATAACAGTTTTGTAACTAAATTATTTTCATTGCACCTTCATAAACATTCCTGAAACTGTTTTATTGTGTTTAACAAATCTTTTATAGGATATACTTATAAAAACAAATACTTTTATAAGGTGGTGCCCTTTTCGTGTTTATAAGAGTTGTAAGAATGAATTAAAAACGTTCTTAGAATCAATACATTTCTGCATAAAGTTTTTCTAGAACGTTCTTACAGCCATTATATAATCTAAAATTGTTAGTTGGGAAGTTACTGGTGCTTTTTATAAAGTTTTTTTTTTTTTTTTTTTTTTCAGTGTCAACGGCTTCGATTACTATGGCCATTAGCCTCGTGTTCTGTGTAGGCTTTGTTACTGTTTCTCAGCGCCACTTTAGGAACAGCATTGTTAATTAGAACCCAACAGTGAATGGTCGAGTGAGGAATCACACCTGGTATATAAAAATCAATTTCTAAATTTTTAATTAATTAAAAATGATTTCTGCCGTCGGTGGGATTCGAACCCACAACCCTTGGGTTATGAGTCCAGTGCTCTACCACTGAGCTACCCACTCCCCATTTTTATGGAGTTATTAAAAATAATTTGAAATTCAGCGTTCTTTTTTTCTTTAAAAGCACTAGGAATGATTTGTAAATTTGTTTTTGTAAAAGCATCCCAAACTCATCCTCTTCTACAAATCCTAAAACAAATTCCAGGCTTCCACAGCGAGCGTGATAAATGACAAAATTACTTCTCCTAAATAACTTATTTAAAATACGTAAATACACTCTGGAACGAGGCCATATGTGTAAATAGGACACACACTATCGAGAACATGTTTAATTTATAAAACACCTGATGCCGTACATACATGCAGCGCAAACGAAAAAGTTAGTTATAATTTTAACAGGCTCATAAATCCAGGTGTCTATGTGGCATGGCACACTCGGCTTTGCGGTTATTCAACAAGACTTGTCTAATTAGCTGTTGTTAGAACATGTTTTCAGTAGAGAATGGAAATTTGAGTTTCTGCAGAACGAACGAAAAGTTGGGATATTTTAAATAGTTTTCTTTTTTATTACAAAATTAGTTTAGTTTTTAATTAAAAAGTGCCTAAAATGACCCTCTAAATATAATATACCTGTTACGTTGCTCTAACTATGTTATACACAACGTTTTCAGAATATTTTCTCATGATTTTTAATGTCACTCCACATTTAGTGTTTCGCATTTAAGTAAATGTCACTCGTAGAATTTTAACTAAACCGTCAGCAGTATAATTTCATTTTCTGGAGATCTGTTTAATATTAATTTTAAGTGAACATCACAACTCGCTATAAATTTTGTAATCAGGAACTGGGGGAAGCTCTCATCTTTATTATATCTTTTCCAAGCAAATTTTATGCTTCCTTCTTTATAAAAAATTATATTATATTTTTCTTTTGGTCATTTTGAAGAGGCAGTCCTTAAACATTATATCCCTAATTTAATATTCCGACCAATTTTGATAGCATCTCAGTCCACAGTGGCCTCTTGTTAGAATTTAACATTCAGTCATAAAAAGAAAATCCACCCGAAGTAGCAGAGAAGAGTAAAGAGATACGCCCGCGTCCGTTCGTTGCAAAGCGCAGATTTTAATTAGGAATATCTTGTATTTATTTGGGTTAGACCGTTATTTTCAGCTTACGAACTCAAAAATAAAACAAACCGCAATGCACACACTCTACTGCTACTGCAGAGCAAATTTGTTTCTCACTAAGAGTAATTAGAACAAAGCTAATTGGACACAGTTACGTATGAAACTGAAACGTCCTCATCTCTTGCGAGAGACTAAAAACGTAGTTATAATGCAGGCGTTACAGTCTAGTTTTAGTGCAAAAATTGAAACAACAGTCCTTCATACAAACAACGATTTCTTTTTTCAGTTAAGTATGTAAATTGTGGCTTAATTTAATTTTGAATGGTTCACAAGAAAAAATACATTTCTAGCTAAAGTCTATTCAACTTAAAGAAAAGTAGATCATGCCGTCAAAACGTGATCTGATATCTGGCAGTACATTAGACAGGGCCGCAATCAGAATAGGTACGTCGTAAGCAAGAATTCCTTATCCATAATAAATAACAATTTTGAATCATACCTACCTAGGTACCAATATAATAAATTAATAACATAAAAGTACATAAAAATTTAATCTGAAGAGCTCGAAGTGCTACTGTCATCAGCATCGCCGACATTTATTATAAGGGGTTCCACTTGTACTTCAATTATATTATCCAATTTCCACATGTTTGGTTCTACTTCTTGTACTAGATGCTGGACACATTTTTCCCACTTTTCTGCAGTAATTGTTGATACAGCTTCGTTAAAGAGGTTCTTAACATCCGAAAACTTAAAAGAAGTATTTCTTGCAGCAACATAATTTTTCATATCTGCCCACACCAGCTCTATAGGGTTGAGCTCGCAGTGGTACGGTGGCAGCCTTAACACGGTTTTATTATGACTTTTGGCCATTTCATCTACTATGTATTTATCATACTGTTTTTTGTGTTGTTTAACTATTGCTAACAGTTCAACTTTTAGTATTGACTCTTCAAAAGGAATATTTTTTGAGCGCAGCCAATCTTGAATTGCAGATTTTCTGAAAGCAGTTGTTGGTAGTTTTTCCAGTTTACGCGAGTGATACGGAGCATTGTCCAGTACAATTATGGCATTTTCTTCCAACTTGGGCAGTATGTTTAAAAACCAATTTTCAAACGATTTTCCGTCCATTTCCTCATGGTAGTCTCCAGTTTTGTTTGACTCAAAAGCCCAGAGACCATCAGGAACAAATCCTTTTTCATTTCCCATATTGCAAATTATTAATCGTTTTCCTTTCCCTAAAAATGTCGCAAGTTAAAAATACATATTTTTGGTATAGATTTTTAATATAAAAAAATCCATTACCTGAAGGATTTTTTAAACCTGTGGAAAGCCCATTTAGAAATGCTTGTCTAGATGACGTCACAGTATCATCAACCCATACTTTTGATTTGGTATGACCAGCATTTAGCCAGGTCTCATCAAGATAGTAAATTGGGCGTTTTTCATTCCTATATGCTCTAATTTTTTTTAAGTTATCTCTGCGCCATAATATAATCTCGTCCCTGTCCAGCAGAAGACTATTTCTTCCACGCTTTTTAAATTTGAAGTTAAGTTCCTTTAATAACTTATAAAAAGTAGTGCGTTTAAAATTTGGCAGGTCCATGTCATCGTTTACTGCCTTTAACACTTTGTCTATAGTAGGAATTTCATTTAAAAAAAAAAAAACGGTGCACTTGTCGTCTTATCGCATTTCTGTCGAAATCGTCAACACAGTCCAGGGTACTTGTACGATCTCTCTGTTCTTTTGGTCCACATAATGTCCCTGTAGTTTTATGTTCTTTTATAACTTTGAAAACACTACTATTACTGACGCCCACAATCTCTGCTACCTTATTGTTCATATGGACCAATGGTAGTGAGGGATTCAGTTTTAATTCATGTTTATGCACATTTAGTATTATTTCTTTAGTTTCCAAAGTCAGATGGCTTTTTTTTGATCGCTTTCTTGTGGGGCTATAAGCAATTTCATCGGCACTGTCTGTCTCAGACATGATTAATAATTTTTACTTTCTTCTGAAAAGTGAAAGATGTTTTCAGAATCAGAACCAAATTTGAAAGAAAATGATCGAGAAACTAGAAGCCAAACAAAAATACTAATTTTCGGCTTATTAACCGTGTACCTTGAGAAACATTTTAAAAGCATCCTGAGCCTTTATTTTTAGTCCGATTTTTGTGAAATTTTCACGATATACCTACTCAATAATAATAAACTTAGGCTGCTTAAACCTTGATATTTTTTAAACCTTATAAGCAGCCTTGTGTATTAAATTTATTTCTAATAAAAAATATCAAGTAGTTTTTAAAAGGGATACCTTTTTCTAAAATGTCTTTGTTGCAATATATTAATCAATCAATATTTATTTTAGAAAAACTTACCACTCAAATCCCTTTGAATCGTTTCAAACAAAAAAATCTAATTGTTCGAAAAACAGAATAGTTGCTTAACACACAAATTAAAAAAAAATCATATATAACTAAACGAAAATACACAAAAGTTCTTATTATAATCACACTAACACACTAACGAACAATATCAATAGATCGTAATAATAATAATGATACAATAGTATCCCCTACCAAACCCATAAGTATAGCGAGGCAAGTCCATACCTGAACAGACTCGCACTCCGCAAACCAACCAATCGTAGCGGTTCTTTGCCGAGTCACGCCTAGACCATGCTATTTACTTTACTTTTCTTTACGTTGAATAAACTTTAGACATAAAATTTGGTGAGGAATCGACAAAAATCCTGCGTTTTTTCTGTCAATACCATTTTTTAATTTTCGAATAATTTCTCTAATTCGCTTTCCTGTTACCAAAGTTTTTATTAAAATGAGTCATTTTGTGTAAAATCTACTCAAATTTTTGCAATTCCAATAAATTCAATAAAAATAACTTTATATTTCCAATAACAATGCCACCTGGACTGGACTATAAAGAAATAACGAAGGAGTTAATGAAAAAGATCGCTCGACTGAAAAATGCAAAAATCCCCATATTTTCATCATGATGACTTTGTGGCGTACCAACATGAACATTTTTATTCCTAAGCGGTTTTATTTTCTGCTTTTACATTTAAACGAAATATATTTTCCGCTTAAAGGAACGATATTCAAATGAAGCCACCTTTTTCAATCGAATAAATGTATTAAAGTACCTTTGTGGCTTTTGAATGATATCTAAAATTGATGTAGGTATGTTTATTCAGACATAAATTAATAAATTTAAATTGTAGATGTTGTTATGTCCGTATGGTTTTTAAATCGGTAGATATGCTTTGATTAAATAATTCCCATTTGTGCCTACAGCAAAGTGAAATGCAAATATATCAACAGTTAGTATTTTTGATAAATTTTAATACTATATAAAAATTATGACCTAGTGCAGCTTGGAAGCTGTAAGGGAAACCTTGTTATTTGTTCTTGCTTTCGTGAATTATGCAAAGTAAATTATTAGGTGTTGATCAGAAATAGGGAGTTGACAATAACTGCACTAATTTGATAAAGCAGTACAAGTCAATTTAATGTACCCAATTTTTAGAGGAATGTTTGACTAATATGTATTTATAACAATTTTTTTAACTGCTGTAGCAAATAACAACTTTTTGAAAAATTTTGACCCATCAAAACCAATGAGCAATCTTATGTATTTTATCTAATTTATATGGTGCTGGAATGAGCGAATTCGTAACTTTGAGGGAATTAAGATGACTGAATAATTTTGAAATTGAAAACTTCGATTATAGTTCAGTAACTGAATACCTGAAAATATGCAAAGCTGCAGATAAGTAGGTCCAGATTTCCTTTGTGGCTTAATTCTTAGGTCTTGACTTGGGAGAGGGCTGAAAATTGCCCCTAAAGTCTGAAAAAAAGTTTCCCGCTAATATCTGCCAAAATATACAAATTAGACAATTTTTATTTAGATAAAAAATGAAGATCGTATCATTATATACAAAAATGGTCCCTATCATTTTTATCGCAACACGAATATTTTTTGCAAAAATTTTTGCACTGAATAGATATGATAGTTTCTCACTGAATTTCCGCTCGAGGGAGTTGGGAATAGGTACATTGATTTTCATTTTTTGGACTTTGGAGACCAATTGTACACGGCTGTCAGGAAGGGCGGGGAACTTTCAAAAAAATGTCGCAGCAAACTGACTATGGTAGGTTGTTTCTGGACCCGTGGGCAATCAATTGCCGCCACCCGTGAAATCGAAACTGTTCCTTTTTTCAAAATGTGTATAGAAGCAGTCAATTTTCTATATATGTGTTGATGAAAACTCGACAACTGCTTTGCATAACAGCGTTATATATCTAGAATCTTCCAAACAGTTGATTTTATGTCGATCCCAGAATTTTAGGAACTCCCGATGAATTGATTCACCCGCTTGTTCGGACCACAATCCAAGACCATCATTATCCACGAATTCTAGGCCTTGTTCTAAATGAGCAGTAAGCACGTGGAGTTTCAGTGTTTCAGAGATATCAAGATATCAAAAACTGTTTCGCAAACTGGTGACATGAGTTCTTTTCTCATTTGCACATTAAAATTTTTTTTTCGTATTTTGTGTACTAAAAGAACAAAAGGTGATCTACTCAATGAAAATGTTTCTGAATTAATTATCCAACTTGGAATTCACTCCACCTGATAAAATTTATTTCCCGACAATTTCATAGAAAGCAACGAATACTATATTACGCAACGAGGGCGTAAGGTCCCTCACACCCACTTGATCCCTTGTCGGGTTCATTTCATTTGGTGACTGGGTGAGTGCCGAAGGACAATGGATACTTGTAATATATTTTATGCTAATATTTTATGCAAATCTGGGCATAAAAGAGTATGAAAATCACTTGAAACACGAGATCTGCTGGTAGGAGTGAATAAAAACAGTTTTTTGGCCACATTTTGAAAAAAGGAACAGTTTCGAGTTCACGGGTGGTGGCAATTGATTGCCCACGGGTCCAGAAACAACCTTCCATAGTCAGTTTGCTGCGACATTTTTTTGAAAGTTCCCCGCCCTTCCTGACAGCCGTGTGTAGGTAGCGCCAGCGGCATACCTCTGCTCGCTAAATTATGGGGCCTATGAATGAAAATCTGAAGACCAATCGATTTTTCGACAATTATTGGCGAATTTCAGGTGATTTTTTTCTGTAAAGTAGCGCTTGGGGTCTCTCAATTGTATAAGCGAATGTTCTGTGTAATTTGAGTTGCAAATTTATCAGAAAATTGTAAAAATTTATTTTTTCATGTGGCAGTCTCAAATCCCGGCGCTTTGCCTAATAGGGGGTTACTAGTTTTAGAGTGTGATGAATATTCACCCGAGAAGGTCCTATATATTTTCTGCGGTTTTTGCAAAATTTTCGCCAACTTCTATCGGAACAATATAGGCACAGGATTTCAGAAAAAATAAGAAAAATATGTTGAAAATACAAAATACATAGCAATGTTTGTCAAAAAATAAATCTTTCACGTCCTCTCAAATTTTATCGATTAAATTTGGAGGACTCGTGGTATTACCTTTGATAAAATACTATCAATATTTCAATAATACGGGCAAGCCAACGACTCCAAAAACAACAGAGATTGTATACCAACAAAAGTAGACGACTAATGTGGGCGCGTGGGTACACGTGGTTAGGTTATGTGGAATATCATGGATCTCAGGCCGAGAGCGTAAAAATGGGGGACATAATTCTAACGAACATTTAATAACCGCCCTCGAATATAGGGATCAATTGATATAAACGGAAAGGTCAGAATATAAGCTTCACTTCGGTCTGGGTATTAAACCTCAAAAAATAAACAGTGGGGAACAAGAAGTATTTACAAAAAAAGTTTTCAAAATGGAGGAGCTTTATTCGAAATAAAAAAATACAGTCCAAAAGTAGACACTGTAAGCTTTAAAATGGTGTGCATTGAATAACAATATAATGGAATATGAATTTTTAATTCGTGCATGTTTCGAAGATTTCTAGAACTCCGAAAACGTCTGAAAAATGCAAATAAGCAAATCAATTTTTTATTAAAACGCCAAAAAGATACTGAAAAAAATGTTTGAGATCATTCGAGACATCTCAAGATTCCATTAAAAAAAATGGGATAAAAAACTATTAAGAAAAAAAAATATGAATGAATTACTAAAACGGTCCAAAATATTGGGAAAAACATAAACTTTGACCACTTTTTTCAATGTTCTCGACAGGAAAGAACGGGCTTCAAGGCACATGGATCGATACCTATGGGTTTTCCCATTGCAATGAACTTTGAATCATCGAAAAATATAAATTTTTGCCCGAGTTCTGAAACAATTCGTCCGCCCGTTTACAAGTTAATGCATATACAGCGGCATTCCTATATTAGAGCAGCCGCTGAAATGAGGGGATTTTTGGTCCGGTTATCTCGAAAACTATCGAATTCCCGAAAAAAATGATAGAGACCATTTTTGTAGATAATGATGCGATCTTCATTTTTGATCTAAACAAAAATTGTCTAATTTGTAGATATTAGCGGGAAACAATTTTATCAGACTTTAGGGGCCATTTTCAGCCCTCTCCCAAGTCGGAATCGTGGTGAAATTTTTCGCCCTTGGAAGCAACCGTCAAGACCTAGAAATTAAGCCACAAAGAAAATCTGGAGAGACTTATCTACAGCTTTGTCCCTTCAGTTACTGGACTATTAGTTGTTTGAAAAATTATTGACATAGCAGTTAAGTTTTAACAGTAGGATTGGAGTACCCAACCAATTTCCATCCTGAAAATATAACACCCCACCAAAAAGTAAGTATCTTTATCTAATCTCAAATATGTGAATTGTTTAATAGTGACAACCGAAATAAAGAATATGAATGATATGTTTTTAAATAAAGCAAAGGACGATTTGAGGTGGAAACGAACATTAATTGAATGATCCGAAAACCAGAAAAATTGACTTTATGCAATTGCGGCGTTCGCCTCGCCGCGCCGCCAAGAGCAATTAAAAACTGGAAAACCGGATAATGATCAAATCAAACCATAGCAGCGCGAAAGAAAGAGAACGATGAAAGCCAAACAAAAGTGTTCCCACATTTTAGGGTCACTTGCCAACTG
The DNA here is from genome assembly GCA_949320105.2 of Crepidodera aurea. NCBI lineage: Eukaryota > Metazoa > Arthropoda > Insecta > Coleoptera > Chrysomelidae > Crepidodera > Crepidodera aurea. The sequence continues at coordinate 378,580 of OX439475.1, read as the reverse complement.
GTTACACGCGAAATCGCAAGAATTTAATTACGTCGTTTTGAGGTTTAAAAGGCAGAAGTGGGTATCTGAACAAACAGCAAATTTTCAATTTCCTGCACGTTTTGTTTGTTAATTCAGCGTAGCTAGTTCATTTGAAAAGCCGCCAGAGGAATTTTAAATCCCTCTACAAATCAATTATTTTTTTTTTACTTTATCGACTATAGTTGCAACAGTATTATTTCCCTATTGAGGTTCTGTTTATAACAAAAACTACTGTGCCAGACACTGAACGAATCTGTTGAGTTAGTGAACAACAAATTTGAGCTGGTTTCAGAAGATCTTCTATAAAAAATATTCCTTTTATTGACTTTTACGTTTTAATATCTGGTCACCGAGAGCTTCGCTCTTAATATTCAAATCTACATTTTTAAGCAGCCCAATGAGTATATAATTTAAGTATATTTATAACATGACAAATTATTAATTAATTCGCGAAAATCACGGAGTGGGCGACATCTACTTGAACTACTAAAAGGGAGATAAATAAAAAGTTGATTGGCGATTGGCTTGAAAATTAAAAAAGCTGTCAGTGTTAATTTTCAATTGGCTGCAGCTGTTGTTGACGTTTATCAACTGCTTGTCACAGAGGTTAGTTAAATGCATTAAAAGTTACCTAGTTTCTGGGGATTTCACCCTTTTAGGGCAACATCTACTAACGCTTGATCTTCGCGAATAGTCACGGCGGACAGGCCCCGTTTCCGGGACGGGCAACAGCAGCGTGTAGGGCACACGTCCCGTCAACAGAAGATCGCTGAGCTCACTCTATTTATCACTATATAAGAAAAACTCTATGTTCAATTGATTTTATTATTTATTGATCTGCAGTGAAGGAAAATTATAGGTCTGATATTCATACTTGGGTAAAAACCTCCACAAAAACCTGTGACCAGACTCTCGACGTGTGGCAGATATTGATATCATATTTTTTCAAAGTTTTTCAGTTACAAAAATAGTTCATTCGTACATTACATTACAATTTGTTCTTGGAAAATACAAAGTCACAATTAACCTTAAAATGTACTATGAAAATAGAGAATTTTAAATGTCTCTTTAAAGTTTCTTGTAAAATAAAAAAATTGAAATCTATGTTAATAGTACACGTGTACAAGCATTCATTCTTTTTCTCTCTTTCTCTTTCTCTCTATGATAATGAAAACTTAAATATTAAAACTGTCCGCATAATAAAATAGTAGCCGTAAGGGGTAGTCTCACACTATCGGGGAAGGGAAGAACCTTTACCCGATGTGCATAAAGCATTTCCACCCGCCAACAAAAAAAAAGATTAGCTTTAGGTTAGGTTAGATCTTTGTAATAAATAAAGAAACGTACGATACGTGTGACATTTTGACATTTGTTACATTCTGACAGGTGTCATATTTTGACATTTGTTCATTTTGAGATTTGTTCATTTTGACAGTTGTTACATTCTGACACGTATCACATTTTAACAGTTGTCACGTTTTTACAGGTGTCACATTTTGACAAGTGTCCATTTTAAGTGTTACTCAACGTTCCTATAAATATTTACCTAAACCCATGATTTCTGAAATTGAATTGGCAACGTTGTATTTTCAACTTTGAATTTATGAGATGGTTGTCATTTGACAAGCAAATTATTTATGTCCGTCAAATGAACCTTTCCTTTTTTACATAAAGCGGCAAATTTAAAATTGAATTCTTTCAGATTGAAACGCCAGAAATTAAATAAAGTCAAACCTTTTTACTACTATACTATACAGAAGAAAGGAGTACAGTATTTAATTTGCAGGACGTAGTACAGGTTCAAGAGGTAGAAATTTTATTTTTACCTCATCCTTCAATGCTTATTTGTAATCGGCCTAATATAGTTTTTGTCTAGATTTAATCTTGTTTCCATGGTTTTTACTGTAATAAACCTGTTCTTTTGACAGATAAGTCAGACTTTATTTATTCATAGCCGTATCGTATGTATTTTAATTGATTCAGAATTTTGTATTAATATATATTTCAAAATGGCTTCATTCTAAAAATATTATCAGTGATCCTAAATCCTTGAAGGCAGAGTTATTAGTAATAGCAAGGCAATATAAAAACAAATTCAAAAAATATATTATAGATGAGATGGCCAGAGAAAAAGAATTAAAATTCTCAGATTGCCTCCGAACCATATAGAGTTAAATTCCATTGAACTGATCTGGTCACAATTATTAAAAGGTTATGTTTCTCAAAACAATAAAACATTTAAATTTCTTGATGTGCGAAATTTGTTTTTGAAGGCAGTTTCAGATGTAAATAGAGAACATTGTGGTCATGTTAAAAATGTGGAAAATTCATTTAGGAAAGTGGATATATCAATGGATAATTTAATAGAACCTATAATAATATACCTCTGAAAAGACAATTATAGTGATACCAGTAGTTTTAGTGAAGACAGTGACTTTTAAAGATAGTTCTTGAACTAACTTTTTTTTTAATCTTTGAGTTTAGGTAAGTACTGAAGCGTTACTTTTAATGCCAAGAGATTTAATTTAATCCCAACATATAATCCTCCTTGTTATTTATTGGTTAAATTTAATTCGTTCAATGTTAAAGTGTCAGATGCATAAAGTTTATTTTTATTTTTTGTAAATAATATAACTTCAAAATTTAATCTACGAAGTGCGTATATATATTTTATATGCTGTGAGCTTATTTATATGATAGAAACTTATTTTGCAAAGTACGCCTATGGAATGTGACGTTATATCCCCACTTTTACTGTACTGATCTCTCCTTTATAGTATATATTACTATAGAAACAAGTTATTATTATGTGCCGTTGCTAGGAAATAAAACTAAAAGCTTAACTTTTCTTGTAAATATCTCGGAAGATCGAATTTTCACAGACATGAGACCTACATTTTTTGCCGATTTAGATAGGAATTAGTCTACCCTGAAAGTTTCATTGAATTCTGACGAGTGGATTTCGAGATCCTCTGGACACACACACACATACATACATACAAACCTTGCTCGTTTAATAGTATTTGATAATTTATCACTATTGACTTGGATATAAACTATATTTAATAAACTATAGAAAAATCGGTAGAATACTTTCTAAATCCGTACACCTGATAAAGCTATATTTTTATCGCTATGCTTTTTTGTTGCGAGCTATTTTTCTATTGCCAAACAATCCTTATCCCAATAAAGCGGAAACATGCGGATTCCCCATGAATACTAATACACAATAATGATATTTTGTGTTGGTTTTCCCCCTTGCTACATATCTTTTAAATTCCCCGAATAATCCGACAACAAAAATATGCGTCGCAGACGGAGACAAAACAAGAAACTTTTCAGCAAATTCATGACATTGTTACCGTGCCTCGACGGAAAACAATAAAAGAAAAACATAAAAGATCCCGAATGAGGGAGCATTTTTTCCCGATGACTTCTAATATTGGTCCAGGGATCTGCAGACCTTTGTCCATCAATCATAGAAGTTTTCATCGTAAACGAAAACAGGAGAAATGGAGTTCGGACTATCCAATAAGCGATGTCTAGTGCTGACACAGTGCAGTTGGTTTTTGAGATTGAGTGTGCGGAAGGTTTTAATACACGAATATGTAGGAGGGAAAAGTTGATAAATTCAGAAAATATGCTTTAAATCGCATCTGTGTTCTCGTATTGAATAGAAAGTTTGTTTTTTTGAACCAGCATTTCTATTTCTATGACATCGGTTATGAAATTGATTAAAGAATTTTTTCCAGATAGATCAAATGAACTTGTCGTATTGGTTGTGTAAAAATATTTTGCATATAAAACAATAAATTAATTATTCAGCTTTTGTTACCATTTATTTCATAAATAGGCAAATTTAAGCCGTTCCTGTTAATTACTTGCAAAAACTTACAGTGTCATTCCTTCTACAACTGAAAAACGCATATTTGATATGAAACTCATTATAGATAGTCATATAATGACCTAAATCTGACTTATAACAACATAACCAACAATCGTTAAACTAGAAGTTGGACTCCAAAAAAATGTAATTAAATACACGAGATACTGAAACCTCGATTAACCCACCAAAACCATCCTCAGAAAGACAAAAGTCGTAATTCACCGTTTAAGACAATCTTCCTTGTTAAATTCCCTTTTTTGTAATGTTACCGCACTTCCAAGTTTTGCGTCTATTTGGGAATTACAATCTATGTGCCAGTATGAATATTGAATTGTAGCTAAACGAAATGAAATTACAAAAAATATGTTTGGAGAGATTTTGAAAATCGCCAGTAAGTAAGTAATTATTGTAAATTTGTAAATTTCTTCCATTCCACTTCCAAAAGGGACTGACTATTAAAAGATTTATAAAGAAAATTAGATTGTTCCAAATATTTAAGATATTAGAAAAAACTTTGGAGTTTTTTTAGAACTATTATATAATCCTGCATTTTTGGGATTCCATCTTAAAACGAATAGCGATTTTTAAAATTCCTAACCTGTTATAATTTTTCTGTAACGTTAGTTCTCTCCATTTAAAGCAAAGATTGTGTGGCATAGGATTTGCGGTTACTGGAAAAGTGGGGATTAAACAAGTTTGTGCGAAAGTAATCAACACATATCGGTTCCCATCTTAGATAAAGTCCATCCTGGAAAGCAATGGAGCCACTTAAGCCAGAGAGTGGGCGATTACTGTTGCAATTACAGTGGGGCAATAATAAAGTGCGGCCATTGAGACTGAAATGGACCGAACTATCAGGACATCAAAACAGACGTAGGCCGCGGCCGGTGTGTTCATCAAAATGATGGGTTCTTGAGTAAGTGGGCGGCGATGTAGTAGAGGACGATTTGCGGTCAGGCTCAGTATTAAGGCTTAATTGAGTAACGTAAGCTATCTGGAATATACTTCGAGGGTAATAGTGGATTATCTGGATATATTTAAAAAATAAAAAAAATAATCCCTTAAGATAAGACGATATTGCGGAATAAAAACAAAAAAATTGTATAAAAAATCACAGTATTTAATTCAATTTTTGTTAGTTTTTCCAAATATTTAAAGGGAGTTTAAAAATTCTGATTGCGGATTGAGGATGGGACAATTTATTAATGTTAATTTTTGTTAATTCTGTCCTTCATCTGCCTTCTAAATAGTATATTAATGCAAAAATTGGAATGTTACGGTATTAAAATAAATACACTGCACTAAAATTAACCAACAGCTACCTTAGTGAACGAAAACAGGTTGTGAAAATAAACAATAATTTCTCTAGCGTGATAGAGGTGAATATAGGGGTGCCACAAGGAAGCGTCATAGGTCCACTGCTTTTTATACTATATATGAATGACATCAACTGCTCTCTCGGTTCTGAATTTATCAATTTATATGCAGAAGATACATTGTTGGCGATTAGTGATGATTCCTTGGAGTTGGCTATTCAGAAAATAAATGAAGAATTAGACAAACTACAAAACTATTTGAAAATAAATAAACTAAAATTGAACGTTCAAAAAACAAAGGCTATGACTATTTCCAATCCGAATAAAACCAAAAATATATATAAAAATGGTATAACATTAATTATGGGAAACGAAAAAATTTACATTGTGGAGAATTTCAAGTACCTAGGAGCAAGGGCGGATTTATGGGGGGGGGGGGGGTACAGGGGGTAATTAATGTTTTCTTTAGTCCAAGAAATGAAGTAAAATCATTGAGCAGAAACAGATCGACTTGAAATTTTTTGCAAATTATAAAAGTGAGGGAAAAAAAGAAAATAAACTATTACGTAAAAATTGATATGAACTAATTTTATGGCCTTGAGCTAACAATTAAAATGATATTTTTTAATTTTTCTACGATTAATACGAAGGAAGATCTGGCAATTGAAAAATGGATGTTTAAAGAAACTGGATCGTTCTAGCGCAGGGGTTCTCAAATTGTGGTACATGTACCACTGGTGGTACATTACAATGTTTTAGTGGTACAATTTAACATTTAACATTTTGTTTTCAGAAACACATATATTTTTCTTCAATTTTTTGACTTTAACAGCTCTAGCTTTAATATTGAAATGACAAATTTTCCAAAAACTTCGAACAATTTCGCGACACATTTTTATTTAATTTTTAGCCCTACAGATAATTATTTTTTAAGTTTTGGTCTGTTAAAGTTGCGCTAAATTTTTGTTTTTATAAGACTTTTCAATTTTTTTGGTCAATACCGTAAAAAGTATTGATTTTTTAAAAAAAATTAAAGAGACAGGACTTTGAGCAACTGTTCTTCCGAATAATTACCATTTTTTTTTATCTTTGCATTTATAACCGTCAATGTCATTTTTTCGGGTCAAATATTGAAAAAACGGTCATTCCAATGAAAAAGTTTGTCATAACATGATAGTTCGGCGATATCCTAAGCTTTAAAATGGCAAAAAATACATTTTTTTTTAGAAATGTACGAATATTGTGGTGAAAATCGTAATTTTCTGCCCACTACACTAATTCATTAAAAAAGGTAATTTATCAATTGCGAAAAATTTTTTTCTTTTTTTTTCACACCCCTACTTAAAACGCAACTAACGAATGTTTTCTACTTCTGGACACCTTTCCTAGCAATTTGCAAAAAATTTTAAGTCGATCTGATCAGTTACTAGTTTCTACTCGATATTACAAAAAAATTTACTAGCTTTCTTGGACTACTTGTTAAGTTTTACCCCTTCCATAAAAAAAGCTAAATCCGCCCTTGCCTAGGAGTCGTGTTAGATGAAAATTTAAAATTTAAAGAATACTTTAAAACAATTAAGAAAAAATATCGAAAAAACTATTTTTTTCTCAAGAAGCGCTAACAATTTTCACATAGAGAAATTCAATACTAGAAAAGGTATGAATTCATTATTTGTTAAAGAATTGAATATAATGCTATCCCAAATGAAATTAAAGCCTGTGATACTCTCGTAGCTTTCAAGAGAAATCTTATAAAATATCTGTGATTTTATTCAATTTATTCATATATTATGTAGGTATTGTTAAATTTGTTTTCATTTTACTTATAGAACCATAAGCTGAATTTAATTTATTTTTAATTTTGATGTCATATATTTATCTGTTATTTATTGTAAATTATATTAGGATTTCCTATTGTTAATAAACTACTTTAAATTTAAATTTATATTAATCGTAAGCAACAAATGTGTGCCATATGTAAAAATGTAACGTATTTCACAATTTTAAAATTTAAAAAACGAAAAATTTGATTCTCCTTCGGATGTTCTCCAACAAATTATCCATTGATTTATTATTTGTAAAATTATCACGAATAACTTGGTTTCTCCAACCTTTTTTACCACAAACCCGATATACTTTTAAAAATTTTAAAAAACAAAAAATTGTCAGTGCACCTCTGCGTTGTCTGTAATGTTGTGACCATCTCCCAATTGAGACAGAATGAGCAGGAGCCGTCAGAAACGTATATCGAGTTTTATGGGTATATGGAGGATGATGTTTGATATCCCCTGGTGTTGAGACCGTACTTAGAGTTGTTTCACGTGCAACTCAGCTAAATTGGGAATTGACGGCTCTCACATTTTCACTGAAAGATGTACCTACTAGAGTTCCAAGTGATATGTACTAGATGGAAAGATGAACTTGTAGATTATTCAATAGAGTTTATAAGGAGTTTTTTTATATTTTAAATTAAAATAAACTTCACAATTAATATATTTTCTTATAAAAAAACTCATTTTTGTGCCAAAATTCATATAAAAATTGTCTTTCATCCATATTAACTTCATTTATTCGGTATTTAAAAAAACATTTTTTCTCCTCCTTCCACAATTTTTGCCAAATTATTTAATTTCTTTATAAATTCTATATCGAAGATCTTAAAAAATAAATAAATAAAAATGTCTTTTATATAACGTCTCAGTTTACAGTCCACTTGTAGCCAATATCGTTGCGCCAATTCCTTTGCTGCTGCTTTCTGTAAATAATTGACGTATCAAATTTTTGGCCATAAAAGCTCCGTATCGCTTTCACCGGCTGAATCGAAACCTTTTACGGATATTTTGGGCGTAATTTAAAAAATAACCCACATCACTCGTGGTCACATGAGTTGGCGACATTTTTACTGCAGAACACTTCATCCGTTCGATATATTCCTGGTTGGAAAACGGTCTTTCAAAATATTCTCAAGTTTCATGTCCAAGCTCGTTGGTGTAACAGGCTGTATTGAAGGGAAACCGAATAGGGCATAGATCGTTTTCCTTTGGTTGCGCAGTAATCGGACTTGCTATATTACTTACAATAATCCACACTTATAGAAAATTCCAGTTCATTGTCCATTACTACAAAAATTGCAGTTCAAAATAAATGCGAGTTTTTAAAATATATAGCAATAAAGAAAGGACATTTTTAAGACCCTTGATTTCTTATGAAATTTTATAATAAGTACCGTAATTAAACTAAACTCCGAAAGTAAAAATTTTAAAATTAGGTACTGTTGAGGGTTCTGGAATAAACCCTATGTTGTGCCAGTTTCCCAGGACGACCAACAATGTGTTATCGCCTTTTTAAACTGCATCGTAGTTCTAAGTGGACTGTATTTCTTTTTCTTCCCCACTCCATGGACAAAAACAACTAACACCTTTATTTAACGATTTATTTTAAGTTAAATAAATAAACAACAACGTAACAAAGGATTACATTAACTGGTAATCAGTGAACAAAGTATTATAAGTACCCTATGTGCTTAACAAACACTAGCACATAGGTAAAAACTAAAAAGACCGCATCAGTCAGAAAATATTTTGCGTGTGGTCTGAGTGAGTGATGGATAGACACTGTTTAAATTCTCGAAGCTCTGTCGCTTCAAAAATCTCCCCTTCCGGATTGCGCAACACCTTCTCGAAAGATTCTTTAGCGTGAGCCGCGTTAACAAACATGTAAAATTTTTTCCATTGTCTAGACGAGACGGTTAGATATGGCGTGATATTATTATTGTGCAATAGAATAAAAAAACTTATTTGACGATGCCGCTTCCTGGTCTGAGTGCTGTTTGCAAATGTATTTTGGTGCGGCGTTGCCGGTTGAATGAGTTTATCTGTTTAATTGTCTGAAAATTAAACAGGTACAAAGGAGAAATCGAGAGAGAAAAAATTACTAAAAATCTTGACGTGGTGTAAAAATTTTAAATAATCAAATTGCATATTATCAGTTACTAAATCCTAGCTAAACTCTTTTAGAAAGTTAAAATTGGGACCAAGTATGGTTAATTAAGATAGAAAAAAATAATTGGTGAAGTGAAAATCGACCAAGACTTTATAAACTCGGAAAATTTAATAGTAAAATAAGGTGGACATGCAATATATTTCTGGTAGCATCGAATTATTCTCTGATGAAACCTTAGCGAGTTATACATTAATCCTAATTGTATATTAACCCTTAAACGTTGTTTTCCTTCCATGGAAAAATTCTTATAACGGCAATAACCGAAAACCCCTAAATCCTTTATCTGGCAGCGCTTAAATGAGATATTTTAGTGCAGATAAATTACATGGAGCCTCTTGGGAATCACAAGATTTTCTAATTAACGAAGCAACCACAATTACATTTAGCCATTAATTTGAATTTCAGGGCACATTAACTTAACCGCCGCGCCATTTTTACTACGGCCATTTTAATTATTTTATACATCTTTCAGTAAAGACATTAACTCGACACTAAGGTGCAATAACGGCGACATCAAATGGTGAGGAATTAGCTAGTGAAAGTAGAGGATGGAATGCTCAAGAGAAATTGAATAACCAATTTATTTATTTTTTTAAAGGGTCTAACAGAGAAAATGTATTAATGAGGAAAGCTAAAAGATTAAATTCTTACATATAACGATTTTTTGTCGTATGTAATCCAGTTATGTGAAACATTCTAATAGGACCTTTAAAAACAAACCAATTTATACTAATTATCCTCAAAACAAATAAACATTTAAGGGTTAACAGAAATATTCCGACTTGAGTGTACGCTGTTTTTGTTTTCATTAAGTTTGCATTGATTCAATTAAGTCAACAACGAATCGATTGATTCGGAAGCTATATAGTAGCGGAAATCCCAAAAATTCCTACACAATCACCAGAAAGCAATAAGATGTAAGTCAGGTGGTGATAAATAATCCGGTTGTACGTGCTTGATCCTGAAAATATCCCAAATATTCCGTAGGCTTGCCTGTGTATAGAGTAAATTGTTAGAACAGGATAGTAGTAAGGAGTTGAACATTTTGAATTTAATTTCGGAAAACTCATTGGCCTCAGTAACAGAGAGGTGAAACGAATTTTTCATTCATCTCTGTCTCCCGAAATATTTTCTTTTAAGTTAACTGATAACTACCTTACGGAAAAAAGCTTTGAAATTTACTATACATTTAAAAGGTACTGATTGGTTACGGATTTCGAACAATCCATGACATGTAGGTACTTGTCAAGTCCACGTGGATCGATATCCCATTCTAAACAGATACAATTTCCTCTTATTAAAATTTCAAAATTAATTATTATCATTTATGGTTTCTCACATTTCAGGATTGGGATAAGCGTAAATCTGAGAAAGGTTTCTGTATTGACGTAGCGTCGTGCAGCAAAAAAAAACATTTTTTTCTGACAAATCAAAACTAGATAGTGTAAACGTGTTAAATAAAAAATGTACGGATTATTTGCCGTTCTTGAGCCGGTCCTGATGAACCTTTCTTATTTCTGACAACTATTAGATCCGAGGTTGATTGAGTAAGGCCCGGCAAAGTTGGCTATGGAAGACGGTTTAAATAATGAGTCGGGAAAAGCGGGCGGCGTTGACCAAAGTCTACTAGATCCCTGGTAGCTTAGAGATGGTGGCAAGAAAAACGGGTAACAGGACCGATTCTGACACGTATACCGTTAACATTTTGGGAGAATTCTGATAGTCAGGGGGGAAATCACCAAAAGCAATACCATTCTAGATAATTTGTATGAACTCGATAATCTTAATAATATTAAATAATTAAGAATTCTTAATGTTGTTAAATTTAAATCTCTTAAACTGTATCAGAGATGTGGAAAATTATTGTCAACACTTTGAGGGCCTTATTTTGGTAGAATGGGGGGCAAAATTTATTGGAACGGCATCCACTAAAAGTGTTATTTTTCCAAAAAATATTTGGCCAATAAGTTCTGACAAGGTTTAAGACATCGTAGCTTAAATTTCGCTGTTTTGAAAGCTTTTCATTTTTCACAAAAGTTTATTTTATTTATTTAAGTTTTTGATTTTTACCTGCTTCTCTTCAAAATGAATCTATCGGAGTGACATCGCACAAAAGTTTTGCCGGTTGTTGTTAACTACAAACAAAATTCCGTTTTTGCTTCTGAACTATACGCAGCGGCAAAAGTCAGACTGAATCCGTTAAACTTTGTATCCTGCCTTCGTTTGCGAGATACGTTTCAGGATATATAAATTATGTTAAAGCACTGAGAATTACTTGATTTCGTAATTAAGAAGGCATCACGAGCACGTTTTACTGCTACTTACAACTCCAGGCGAAAATTATTCTCATAATAAAGATTATGTAATGAGGTAAATTACAAGTTGCTTCAAAGGACTTTTTTCTTTTCTAATATACGAATACCTTAATATTCCATCTTTATTCGTTCTACAGAAAAAAAATAAATGTAGACCTTATTAGACATAAAATTATAGAAATTATAATATAAAATAAAAAACAGGAAGTAAAATTGTAAAAATATTTGAGATACTAAAATTTACTTAAATGGTTTTGCATTGTTCTTCTTTTTTATATATTAATTAATAATTATAATTGTGTGAGACAGGGATTGACAAAAATAAATTTTAAAAATATTTGAGCTTCCAAAATTGTACTGCCATATTAGTTATAACACATTTAAAATCACAATTCCAAAAAAAATTGTCATAACTTAAGGGGGTACTCTAAAATTTCGAAAAAATCTACAGAGACCAGATAAATAAGAGCTGAATTTTAGAAAAACCTCAAAATTTAGTTTTCAGAGCTTCCGTACATCATATCTCAAAAACAGTTCCATAAAATTTGATGAAACTTTTAGGATTTCTTTTGTACTATTCATACCTTCAATGTGACGTTAAATTTATGCCTAAATAATTATTAGAAAAAAGTTAGCAGCTTTAAATTGTCAAAAAATTGCTATTTTTTTAAAAAATTTACTTTCAAATAGCAAGACAAAATAAAAAAAAACTTAATGTCACTACAAGTATTTCAATTAATTTAGCTCTGGGTGCTTTGTTTCAGATTGGATTTCATGCAAGAATTTTTTAACTAGCTGATATATCAAATACTATTAAACGAGCAAGGTTTGTATGTGTGTGTGTATGTGTGTGTGTCCAGAGGATCTCGAAATCCACTCGTCAGAATTCAATGAAACTTTCAGGGTAGACTAATTCCTATCTAAATCGACAGAAAATGTAGGTCTCATGTCTGTGAAAATTCGATCTTCCGAGATATTTACAAGAAAAGTTAAGCTTTTAGTTTTATTTCCTAGCAACGGCAGAGATAATATAACTTGTTTCTATAGTAATATATACTATAAAGGAGAGATAAGAGCAGTAAAAGTGGGGATATAACGTCACATTCCATAGGCGTACTTTGCAAAATAAGTTTCTATAATATAAATAAGGTCACAGCAAATAAAATATATATGCGCACTTCATGGATTAAATTTTGAAGTTATATTATTTACAAATAATAAAAATAAACTTTATGCATCTGACACTTTAACATTGAACGAATTAAATTTAACCAATAAATAACAAGGAGGATTATATGTTGGGATTAAACTTTTTTTAATCTCTTGGCGTTAAAAGTAACTTACCTAAACTCAAAGATTAAAAAAAAAGTTAGTTCAAGAACTATCTTTAAAAGTCACTGTCTTCACTAAAACTACTGGTATCACTATAATTGTGTTTTCTGAGGTTTATTATTATCGGTTTATCCATTGATATATCCACTTTCCTAAATGAATTTTCCACATTTCTAACATGACCAATGCATTTTCCCCAATGTTCTCTATTTACATCTGAAACTGCCTTCAAAAACAGATTTCGCACATCAGGAAATTTAAATGTTTTATTGTTTTGAGAAACATAATCTTTTAATAATTGTAACCAGATCAGTTCAATGGAATTTAACTCTACGTGGTTCGGAGGCAATCTGAGAATTTTAATTCTTTTTCTCTGGCCATCTCATCTATAATATATTTTTTGAATTTGTTTTTATATTGCCTTGCTATTACTAATAACTCTGCCTTCAAGGATTTAGGAGCACTGATAATATTTTTAGAATGAAGCCATTTTGAAATATATATTAATACAAAATTCTGAATCAATTAAAATACATACGATACGGCTATGAATAAATAAAGTCTGACTTATCTGTCAAAAGAACAGGTTTATTACAGTAAAAACCATGGAAACAAGATTAAATCTAGACAAAAACTATATTAGGCCGATTACAAATAAGCATTGAAGGATGAGGTAAAAATAAAATTTCTACCTCTTGAACCTGTACTACGTCCTGCAAATTAAATACTGTACTCCTTTCTTCTGTATAGTATAGTAGTAAAAAGGTTTGACTTTATTTAATTTCTGGCGTTTCAATCTGAAAGAATTCAATTTTAAATTTGCCGCTTTATGTAAAAAAGGAAAGGTTCATTTGACGGACATAAATAATTTGCTTGTCAAATGACAACCATCTCATAAATTCAAAGTTGAAAATACAACGTTGCCAATTCAATTTCAGAAATCACGGGTTTAGGTAAATATTTATAGGAACGTTGAGTAACACTTAAAATGGACACTTGTCAAAATGTGACACCTGTAAAAACGTGACAACTGTTAAAATGTGATACGTGTCAGAATGTAACAACTGTCAAAATGAACAAATCTCAAAATGAACAAATGTCAAAATATGACACCTGTCAGAATGTAACAAATGTCAAAATGTCACACGTATCGTACTTTTCTTTATTTATTACAAAGATCTAACCTAACCTAAAGCTAATCTTTTTTTTTGTTGGCGGGTGGAAATACTTTATGCACATCGGGTAAAGGTTCTTCCCTTCCCCGATAGTGTGAGACTACCCCTTACGGCTACTATTTTATTATGCGGACAGTTTTAATATTTAAATTTTCATTATCATAGAGAGAGAGAGAAAAAGAATGAATGCTTGTACACGTGTACTATTAACATAGATTTCAATTTTTTATTTTACAAGAAACTTTAAAGAGACATTTAAAATTCTCTATTTTCATAGTACATTTTAAGGTTGATTGTGACTTTGTATTTTCCAAGAACAAATTGTAATGTAATGTACGAATGAACTATTTTTGTAACTGAAAATTTTTGAAAAAATATGATATCAATATCTGCCACACGTCGAGAGTCTGGTCACAGGTTTTTGTGGAGGTTTTTACCCAAGTATGAATATCAGACCTATAATTTTCCTTCACTGCAGATCAATAAATAATAAAATCAATTGAACATAGAGATTTTCTTATATAGTGATAAATAGAGTGAGCTCAGCGATCTTCTGTTGACGGGACCTGTGCCCTACACGCTGCTGTTGTCCGTCCCGGAAACGGGGCCTGTCCGCCGTGACTATTCGCGAAGATCAAGCGTCAGTAGATGTTGCTCTAAAATGGTGAAATCCCCGGAAAGTAGGCAACTTTTAATGCATTTAACTAACCTCTGTGACAAGCAGTTGATAAACGTCAACAACAGCTGCAGCCAATTGAAAATTAACACTGACAGCTTTTTTTAATTTTCCCGCCTACTTTCAAGCCAATCGCCAATCAACTTTTTATTTATCTCCCTATCAGTAGTTCAAGTAGATGTCGCCCACTCCGTGATTTTCGCGAATTAATTAATAATTTGTCATGTTATAAATATACTTAAATTATATACTCATTGGGCTGCTTAAAAATGTAGATTTGAATATTAAGAGCGAAGCTCGGTGGCTCTTATGGGGTCTAAATTTGAAATTGTCAAAATCTTCTTGAAAGTTCTATTTAAACTACAGTATTAATTTCAATATATGAAGTTTACTTAACCCCCTTAATAGTGAACTATTTAAAAAGCAAACAAATCTTAACACTTTTTATACCGCACTATCAAGTCTGTTACAGATTTTCTCTCCTTTTTTATAACCTTCGTAAACATCAGCATAAAATAAATACTAATCATACTCTCGACCTCCTTCACATTCTCTTTTAGCCAATTTCCTCAAAAAAAAACCACACACTTTCCTTCTATTTACAAACTAAACTTTATCAGCTCATTCCTCACTGGGACACACACACGAGAGAATAACTTAGAGACCGCATCCTGTAAGTTTTGTTTAGAAAGGATACGTTTATTTGTTTTCGAGCGACTGGTGTGATAAAAAATTGCAAAACATGTGAAAAATACTGAATAACTTTAAAAATATAAATTCGGAATTTTTAAATCGATCTAAACTTGTTTAAGTCGAATAAATGAGATTTTTTCTCAGCTCTTGGCCATGCTGTTTAAATACATACAGACGATATACCTAGACGTAGTAATCAGAACGAGAAGAATTCATTAAATTAGAACAAGAGCTGCCTGAGATAAATAAAAAATAAAATAGTATTATTTGGTAATAAAGCAAAAAACAATAGAGGATACTTTTAAAATGGTAAATAAGTTAGAAGCGACAGTAACAAGCAATAACGAAGAAGAACAAATAGGAGAAAGTATATTGGAAAGGGGAGTAAAACAATAAGAAGATCTAACGAGATGCTAAGGTCAAAATAAATATCAAAATATCGCCGTCTAAGCAGGAACACCGCATATCTCATTTTTTGGCCAAATTGAATTATGCATATCGTTGGATTCGAAATTTCGCGGGGAATCTACTGATAACATCAGTTTTCCTCTAGTGTCTACCAGGAGAGCTCCAATCGCGAACAACTCAACGCAGTCCCATAAGAACCTGTTGAACCAGTAATCAGTTTTTCTTCTCTCCTGTAAAATGAGATATGCGGTGTTGCTGCTTAGACGACGATATTTGGAACAAACGTGGTAACAAAATTCTAAAATTTAAACTACTAAGATAAAAATTTTAACAACGTTACCCTGCATTGATTCTCAGTCGGCACATAATATAGTTTCCCGTACGTAAGAAGAAAAACGCGGCCCAAACGCAGTTGTCATATGTCAACAGGGGGCGCACCCGATTTATCTTGACTATATTTCACCCAAGGGGTTGCGCTTGGGACATCTAACTTCTGTGCGCCATTTTCTAGACTTGATGGCCTCCGACTGCTGGGAATACCAACTAATGTTCTTCTTGAATATTTCGCATTTCTAGAAATTCCCGTTCAATTTGGAGAAATAACAGTAAATCAATATGTTGTTAACAAAATTGGAAAAAAAACGTCAATAAGTAACTGTATTGGGTTGATTTCAAATTTTCGGAAAGCATGAAGATACAGCCAGAAAAAAAAACAGAAATAGTTGTACTAGGTATTAAAAGTTAGAGCAACACTGTGAAGTACCAGTTAAGCACTTTTTTCTTTTACTTGTTTTATTTGTTGGGATAGTTTTACATAATTTCTTGTAGCACGATTTGTGGCAGTGTAGGAGAAACTGGATTACTCCCAATTTCTTGCGTATTTTTCACTAGTCTATATTATATCTCACAAGTAAATTATTATGAAATATCAACTGTAAAATAATAAAATAAATCAGAAGTGTTGTTAAAATTGTTAACAGTTGAAAGTCTTCTTGTAACAAAATACTTTTTGTAGCTCCCTGATATAAAGAAGAAATGCAAATAAAACCTGCATATATTTGACTACAACTAAGATAAGCTTAATGTAAATATATTTACTCTAACAAAGTTACTGACCTACTTCCCAACGTTTCAAAGCAAGGCAACATTTCTGGTATACAATATAAAACAGTGAAATATATACAAACTCGGTTTGAGATATCCAGAAAGTTCGTTTTTTTTAATTTATGTAAAATAAAAAAAGAATTGTTTAGACAGTCAAGAGAACTTTATTATTATTATGCAATAGAAATAATTGCTAAAAATTTTCTACTTCCATCATCATTGTTTCTGTTTGGGAAAACTCTGTGCTGTTCAGTAAAGTACTTTGTTTTTTTTTGTTATTTAAAGTTGCTTTGTACGTAGAAATTCCAGTTAATTTTATAGTTGGAATTGGCTTATGCATTTAAATGCGAAATATATACCGTAATGGAAATGTTAATATTGTATACTTAAGCAGAAAATTAATAAACTATGAGACCAGAAAGTGATAATACATTTAAAATTTTCAGTACACAGTTTTTTATATCGCTAAGGGAATGTAACACGTGTAAATATTTCAGTTCCATTCCTAATTTGATGTAATTTATCTTAAAATAATTAATGACATTTTTTGTTTAAGTTTACTTACTTTTTTATTACTGCAGGTACACATTCCTTATTCAGTTTGACATGTTATAAGTACTTACTTAGGATATTATAATAAACTGATGTAATTAATTAATTTTTTATCGACTGTCTTCATAATAATTACACTAAATTTTATTAAACAGATTAGCTTCCTTCCTGAAATAATAATTTCGAAATACGTAAGCAGTGAAAATTTAATTAAATTTTCTGGTAATCTTCTTTACGGAAACTAAGTAAAGCATAGGGAATATTATTCATGATAATATTATTAATAGAAATAGAACGAACGATGTAGTAATGGCAATTAATATTTTGATTTGGAGTATGATTTTTTTACAAAAGACAATTATTTAGGAATAAAATAGAGAAAAGAAAGAACAGTTGTAACATCTACAAGATGGATTTTTATAAGATCCATAAAAAAGACAGATAATCAGATATTAGATATAAAAAGTGGCATAAAAACATTCCAAATTTTAAAATTTAGGATAAAGAAGGCAAACAAAACTAGTAAATCAAGTTGGACCACAAAATTTTAGTTGAAACCGGATTATCTAGCATCAGTTAGAAATATTAACAGACCCAGAAATATCGTTGAATAAAAAAAATTACCTCTATTCGGGTAAATACATGACGACAGATATAATATTCTAAAATGCAGAAAAAAATTAGATCCTTCGGAACGATACGCTACTGAGTTTGAAGTATAGTCGTACCTTCTAGTTATTAATTTTTCTTTTAAAAACAAAACGTACAATCCTCAAATCCCCTCAAGTCATTTAAAAATTAATAAAAACTTTGTTTAACACATTCATCGACGAAAAAACCAATTTTGTGCTTTTTTTAATAGCCCCATTTAAAAAAGTTTTCTCTGGCAACAAATTGGGGGCTCTCCCAAAAGAAAGCACCTGAACAAATAAAACGGTATCAAAAGTTGTGTGAATCCTCCCAAGAAAAATAGGTATCTCGTGCGCACTTATCCGGGAAGTTGTTAAAGTTTCCTAATTCAATTCCTCCATACTTGTACTCCATGGAAACGGATCGCTTCAGTTTCAGGTAAAGGTCAATGTTGTTGGGCCATGAAATATGACAGTATAAACAGTGGCGGGCTATTTAAAAAAATATCATTTTTTTTTGTCTTAATTCAAACGGAATAACAGGATAGATGTTTTAATTATCGTTAATCAATTAAATGTGCTTTATTGTCTAAAGAAAAAACTTATTGACAAAGCTGTGTATGTAATAAGAGGAAAAAAAGTAGAAATAAAAGGCTAAAAACACCATCACAGTTAAAACAAATAAATTTTAACATAACATCAAATACTATTAAACGAGCAAGGTTTGTATGTATGTATGTATGTATGTATGTCCGCAGGATCTCAAAATCCACTCGTCAGAATTCAATGAGACTTTCAGGGTAGACTAATTCCTATCTAAATCGGCAAAAAATGCAGGTCTCATGTCTGTGAAAATTCGATCTTCCGAGATATTTACAAGAAAAGTTAAGCTTTTAGTTTATTTCCTAGCAACGACAGAGATTTTAGTTTATTTCCTAGCAACGACAGTGATAGTATAACTTATTTCTATAGTAATATATACTATAAAGGAGAGAGGAGCGCAGTAAAAGTGGGGATATAACGTGACATTCCATAGGCGTACTTTGCAAAATAAGTTTATAAAATATAAATAAGGTCACAGCAAATAAAATATACATACGCACTTCGTAGATTAAATTTTGAAGTTATATTATTTACAGAAAATAAAAATAAACCTTATGCATCTGACACTTTAACATTGAACGAATTAAATTTAACCAATAAATAACAAGGAGGATTATATGTTGGGATAAAACTTTTTTTAATCTCTTGGCATTAAAAGTAACGCTTCAGTACTTACCTAAACTCAAAGATTAAAAAAAAAGTTAGTTCAAGAACTATCTTTAAAAGTCACTGTCTTCACTAAATCTACTGGTGTCACTATAATTGTTTTTTCTGAGGTTTATTATTATAGGTTCTATTAAATTTTCGATTGATATATCCACTTTCCTAAATGAATTTTCCACCTTTTTAACATGATCAATGCATTTTCCCCAATGTTCTCTATTTACATCTGAAACTGCCTTCAAAAACAAATTTCGCACATCAGGAAATTTAAAGGTTGTATTGTTTTAAGAAACATAACCTTTTAATAATTGTGACCAGATCAGTTCAATGGGATTTAACTCTGCGTGGTAAGGAGGCAATCTGAGAATTTGAATTCCTTTTTTCCCATTTATAATATATATTTTTTAATTTGTTTTTATGTTGCCTTGCTATTACTAATAATTCTGCCTTCAGGAACTTAGGAGGACTGATAATATTTTTAGAATGAAGCCATTTTGAAATATATATTAATACAAAATTCCGAATCAATTGAAATACATACGATACGGCTATTTTATTTATTATCGTCAAAAGAACAGGTTTATTACACTAAAAATCATGGAAACAAGATTAAATCTAGACAAAAACTATATTAGGCCGATCAGATGTATTAAAATTTAAATTTTACCTACAAATAAGCATTGAAGGATGAGGTAAAAATAAAAATTCTACCTCTTGAACCTGTACTACGTTCTACAAATTAAATATTGCACTCCTTTCTTCTGTATAGTATAGTAGTAAAAAGGTTTGACTTTATTTAATTTCTGGCGTTTCAATCTGAAAGAATTCAATTTTAAATTTGCCGCTTTTTATCCATAATGACCTACAAATTTTGACAACTACTGACACGCACATCTCTGGTTAATTGTTAAGAAAATGGGACCGGCTGGGATTTTCATGAAATTTTCGCAGATGCTATAAAACATGATAAAATCAATATACTTAGCAATAGAAATTTTTGCGCGGAAAAATATTTTTCACATTTTTTTATGTAAACATGTATGTTGGGATACTCACTCCAAAGACAAACAAATTCAGTGGTTATTCAACATATTTTTCCAGTACAAACGCATACATAACTTTTCAACAAATGCCCAAGTAGCAATTTATAACTAGAATAAACCCGAAAAGTATAAAAAAGGAAAGGTTCATTTGACGGACATAAATAATTTGCTTGTCAAATGGCAGCCATCTCATAAATTCAAAGTTGAAAATACAACGTTGCCAATTCAATTTCAGAAATCACGGGTTTAGGTAAATATTTATAGGAATGTTGAGTAACAGTTAAAATGAACAGTTGTCAAAATGTGACACCTGTCAAAACGTGACAACTGTTCATAGTACATTTTAAGGTTGATTGTGACTTTGTATTTTCCAAGAACAAATTGTCAACACGTCGAGAGTCTGGTCACAGGTTTTTGTGGAGGTTTTTACACAAGTATGAATATCAGACCTATAATTTTCCTTTATTGCAGATCAATAAATAATAAAATCAATTGAACATAGAGTTTTTCTTATATAGTGATAAATAGAGTGAGCTGAGCGATCTTCTTTTGACGGGACCTGTGCCCTACACGCTGCTGTTGCCCGTCCCAGAAACGGAGCCTGTCCGACGTGACTATTCGCCAAGATCAAGCGTCAGTAGATGTCTAAAAAGGTAAAATCGCCAGAAACTAGGCAACTTTTAATGCATTTAACTAACATCTGTGACAAGCAGTTGATAAACGTCAACAACAGCTGCATCCAATTGAAAATTAACACTGACAGCTTTTTTAATTTTCCCGCCTACTTTCAAGTCAATCGCCAATCAACTTTTTATTTATCTCCCTTTCAGTAGTTCAAGTAGATGTCGCCTACTCCGTGATTTTCGCGAATTAATTAATAATTTGTCATGTTATAAATATACTTACATTATATACTCATTGAGCTGCTTAAAAATGTAGATTTGAATATTAAGAGCGAAGCTCTCGGTGACCAGATATTACAATTTAAAAAGAGTTAGATAGATAAATTACTATTAATGGTTAAAAATAAATTTTTTCTTTAATACATTTTTAATTTTTCTGATAATACTTTAATGAAAGTAGAATTGTGAACTCATGACCAGAAACAATGAAAAATGTTTATTAAGATTTTACATGTAATAAATATCAACAAAATTTTATTTTATTCAGTTAAAAACGATTCTCTAAAAGTTTAAATATATTTTGTCGGAAAACTGGAATTGTGTCGTTGATTTTGAACAATATTTTCAGATGCTATAGTAGATCGTCTACCGATATTTCTAATAATTTCTCGTTACCATGCAGAATCAAATGCAAAGCGTTTACACGCATCAGCAAGCTTATATCTAACTAATTATAATGAATAATCATGACACAATATCTTAAGCCAATCAAGTTTGCTTTCGATATGCTTGAACTCTCCTGCTACGAGGCATGCAGATTTCGCTTCAGTTCGAAAGGTTAAACAACGCAAACATATAAAATGAGAGTAAATAAAAGCATTAGAAATTATAAGCACAAAAAGAAAAGTTATTAAGGTTAATAAATTGTAAAAAAAAATATTTATTTCACTTATTTAAAAACGATGAACCACCATAAGAATCCGATCGCGAAATGAAATTTTGGCTAACAATTTTATCGAAAAAGTGTCTTTAGTTAGAAAACTACATTCCTTTACAAACAAATAACATCAGGCAAATAAAGAAAAAGTTCTTGTTTAATATAGTCTCGAATTGACAGGTCCTCTTCACCTTCTTTTTGTGGCAAACATCTGCTAGAATAAAAGAAATACATAAATCACGGTGCTCCAGAAAAAATTCTTCCTTCGAAAAAAACAGAAAATATTTCTTTATTGGGAGCACCAATCGTTACTACTTATCTTCATCTTCCTGTTGAACAGAAAAGAGAATTCGGCTGTCAGGCTATCGATTCAATCAGTTGAAATATCTAATTTATCATCTAATAGCCGAAATATATCACACATTTTCGTTCTTTTACCCAAAAGCGGAGATTTATGGTGGTAGTCAACGAATCTGCGGTTGAAACAAAAATATAGCGACGGCTGAACAAAAAATAGTTTTATACACGGGAAACGCTCTTTAATATAGAAAAAACCGAGACGCTGTCGTGTTATTAATCTTAGACTTTCTACCACATATACAAGATTTATATTGCATGTATGTTTTCAGATTCAGACACTGAAACAATGTTGGTTTTTAGGAGAATGGAGAGTGCGGTCTCTGCTTTCTTATAAATCATTACTTATATATTTAAAATACGTTTGTGTATATTTAGGTCGTTTTCTAGCTGTGAACTGATTTTTTATGTCGATTAAGATACTACCAGTTTATTTTTCAATGTAGATTTTTTGTAGGTTTCACATTACCCAACTTTTTTGTTTTTTGCTACTTTTTACTTTCACTTTACCTTTCAAAATATTTCAAAAACTCTTAAAGTAACTAGAAAAATTTTTCTTTTTTCATTAGAAAAACAAATTCATCTTTAAGTGTGTTTTCAGTAGTAATACCCCTAGGGCCTTGATAATACCGAGATAATTTTGTCATAGAGAATGCTGAAAGCGTGTTGCTTAAGCAACACGCTTGAAGGATTCTCTATGACAAAATTTTGAGGATTTATCAAGGCCCGAGGGGTATTCGATAAGATAATTTTTTACTTTGTAGATTTAAACATTTTTAAACTAGTTGTCAGTTTGACGTTTAATTAATTTTTAATCAAAAACTTGACTTGCTGAAAACACCAAACTGAAAACACCACATGTAGGGTGTTATCGCTGTAATCCATAGCTGATTGGATGAAATTTGACACATGACTCTAAATTAAGTAATTTGATTGGTTACAATAGTTAGTCAAAAATTATCTTTTATATACTTTACGAAAACATTTCGTTTTCTATCAATTCTAACAATGCAAGTTTTTATTTCAACCGCATTTATTTATTTTCAACTTTTTTCTTTATCATTTTAGTAATAATTTAAGGACACCATTTATTTATTTTTCTCCCTGATAGCACAGTTGACGACTATCAAGGAAGATATTAATGTGCATCCAAATGAACTGAAAAAATTTCATTAGGCTACCAAGCCGATGTAGCGAGGTAGTGTCGGGTTTTTAAGAGCCAAAAAGCCTGTATGATTTTTACATAGATTTTAGCAATATTATAATTTTTAATCTAATCGTACAAAAACAAAACAACGTTGTTCATATCAGGAAGCTACGAAAAATGTGACCTTAATGTTCCTAATTACGAATAGGTTGAATGTTTTGTGAATGAGCTATACTCTTCTATCCAAACCCGAGAGGCCAGCATAAACATTGGAGACATGCAGTCATCACGCCAAGCCGCAGAGACGTACTCATAAATTTTATTTTAAAAGTGTTGATAATTTTTGCTAATTTATATGCATTTAAAATCATT
Organism: Crepidodera aurea; assembly: GCA_949320105.2. NCBI lineage: Eukaryota > Metazoa > Arthropoda > Insecta > Coleoptera > Chrysomelidae > Crepidodera > Crepidodera aurea. Next base: position 354,726 of record OX439475.1, on the reverse strand, counting down.
TCTTTTATCTCGCCACTAAAGTGTCATTTCAGACGTCTTTTTTTTTTTGGAGGACTTAAGTCAATTAAGTCATCAGCGGTATCAGTACTTGACATATTTTAAAAACTAATTTTTCAAAACACAACAATCCAATTTCCGACAAAAATAGCAAAAGAATAAGTTATCTACAACCATTCGCAAACAACTAACTAAGAAATATAACATTAGGGGGTAATTATATTCAGAAGAGGTACTCAAAAACAAATTAAATCGGTATTCCCAAATCTGCTAACACAAAGTGCAATCGTAAGTCAGTTATTGGCGCCAATCTGCTTAATGCGGTTCTGCAGACGGCAGACCCTGCTTTATAATACGAACACGGCCTGCCTCTCACTTTGACCAATAGGAAGAATATTTCCAATTTGATCACGCGCTGATAAATAAACAGACGCTGGCCTCTGCGATTTCGATATAGTATAGAGACGGTTGCCCACTTACTATTATACTTAAAGCAAATGAATTGTCGTATCATACCCATTGTCTCCTCGACCAATATTTGCAGTAGCACCGACTTCTAAGGCATATTCTTTTATAGACATTTTCCTTGTTATCTTTTCCATAGAAAAAAAGTTTTTGTATTGGATTATATCCGTATTCTCTACTAACGAGACAAAGTTCCTTTTATACTCGCGTTCACGGGCTTCCGGTTTCGTCTGAGATGGGTCCGTTGTTTCAGCGTGTAACCCCTGTGTTACCCGACGTTGTGTATATCCTACTATATCTTAATACTTCCTCTTCTCTTCCATTTCTTCTCATTAAGTTCTGTGTTTGTGTCACTGTCTGGTTTGAACTCCAGAGGAGACGGGATTTTGTCCTTGCCTTGTATTTCAACGGGACATAAAATATTTAAAAAGCTTTTACGGGTTTCTGCAGAGGTAAAAATTGCATCTTGGATTTCTTGAGGGGTTTAATTTTGTTAGAAGATGATGGATTCTTAACTATTTATTTAAATAAATAAATAAAAAATAGTACCTGGAAGTTAAACTAGGTAATACATATATATGCGTAGGTCATTGATGGTCTGCAGAAAGGATTATTCATGATTAGCTTCTTAAAACTTTACCACTTTTTTTTATTGTAGATTTTACCCCTTTTTTACCCACCTTTGTATCACCGATAATTAAATCAGGAACGCTCAGTACAGTCTATGAAACCCGTTAACGATTTTTGTATTAAACCGTCGTTAAACCAGCGAAACTTTTGACTTAATTTCCTTTACAAAATTCCAATTTTATAACGTCGGCATGCTAGGATAAGTCCAGTCTGAAACTCAAGCTCTGGAAAACGTACAATTAGATATCTGGAAAATCTGGAAATTGTCGGTACGTGATTTAGCTGTCTCTATCGAAATAAAACATTCATGGGGGTTGAAGGGTACGAGCGCGAGGTTAAAGGAAGGGTATCGCGGAAGGGTTCGAGCATTTCGAACGTAACGTATCTGTGTTGGAAAGATTAGATTTAGAGGCACCTATTTGATAGATGTTAAAATAGAGACGTTTGGCTTCTGTTAATACAGTGTTCTGCTATATTATTGGACAGGATCGTATTAGTAGAAATTGAGAAATTCTAAAACATTGTTTGTAAAATTTGGACCAGTTTTATTAAGGCACGGAATTTCCCTAAACTCCTTCGTATCTTCCAAATTTGTTGTAGTTTTAACAACAGCGAGAATATTTTTCTTCTTTTTCGATTTTCCATAGATTTAGAGCTCCTAAATCTCTTCAAGTTGATTTTAACAAGGGCAATCATTTTTTCTGTTCCGATTATCATTAAAAAGGGTAATAATAATAATAATTTAAAAGTCAGATCTTTAAAAAGAGTCAGAAATTTTTATGTTAATAAAAATATGAAAAGTTAGACGAATGATAGCAAATTAAATATATTTTTGTAACAAAAAGCGTTTAAAAGTTACCTAAAGTTATTCACAAAAACAGCTTCAATACCATATAAAAAAAAACTATTTGTTTGTTTTGACATTATCCTTGTAAATTTCCAATATTACAGTTATAATTACTGAAACTGAAAAATTAAATAAATACTATCCTGTTTCTAAATCCATCAACGATGAATGCAGTTCTCTAGCGATAGCATTAGAACCTTAATGAGGAATCAAAAGTTGTAGGAACAGGAAACTAAATTGGAAAATTAATACGATGGGAGCTTACAAAACATTATATGCAGTCGAAATATTTCAAAATAAATGTGCATATACATTCCACATGGTATATATGAGTAGAATCCGCTTTATCTAAACTTTAGCGTCTTCCTTCTTTGATATTTGTTGAGTTTTTGATCTTTTGTGGCTTCTTAATATTTTTGTTTATAAATTTGAAAATCATATATTTTTTATGAATAGATTCTTTTTTTTCGTAGCAAAACACTCTGTGGGAATGTTTTCTATAATTACAATCCGATCATGAAGATCAATAATCAATTTTGTTCCAACCTAACTTAACTAGAATTCTTAAATTCTAAGATCCTACTCACTAGTGTACCTTCGGGTCTGATAATTTTAGTAACACTATCGGTAACGTGTAACACAAATTCGCACAATACTCTGTTTGTAACTAGCACTGTCACTGAACTAGTTCAAAAGGTTTGGTCCTCTTGAGTCTTCTTACTAAATTGGTATTATCGAGGAGCTGGATGACCTCAACGTTCCCATGTTGGAGCAGCCGTTGTTCATGGCTGCTGGCAGATTTAGATATAGTCTTGTCAACAGTTTCTACATCCAGGTCCCTATAAAGATCACTGTTGCGACAGTACCAGGGTGCATCGACGATATTCCTTAATACTTTATTTTGAAAACGTTGGATAACTTGAATGTTACTTTTACTGGCGCAGCCCCAAATCTGGCTACCATACATGCTTGTAGAGGAGCAGTTTGTTATGTGTGGACAACTTGGAGTTTCTTCCTAATAACCAATACATCGTTTTATATTTTATACCAAGCACTTCACGTTTCTTTTTAATGTGGACTTTCCAGCGAAGTCTAGCGTCGAGTGTCATTCCAAGATATTTTGCTGTATTAGCATAGGGAATCTGAGCGTTATTTATTCTTATGGGAATGTGTTGGTTTCGTTTATTAGTAAAGTTAACATGAACAGATTTATTTTCATTTAACTTAATACGCCATTTTTTAGTCCAGGTGTTAATCTGGTCTACAGATGTTTGTAATTTTCGGTTAGCTTCTTCATTGTCTTTTCCAACAGCCAAAATGGCAGTATCATCAGCAAATGTTGCAATAGTATCGTGCTCAAGGTTAGGAATATCACTGGTATACAGTAAGTAGAGTACTGGACCTAGTACACTACCTTGGGGTACTCCTGCCTTAATTTCTCTTAGATCAGAATATACATCTTCCTGTTTTATTCTGAAATATCTGTTTGATAAATAGGATTTTAAGAGTTCTGAATATTGACGTGGTAGTAACAAATTTAAATTGTGGTTAAGGCCCTCATGCCAGGCTTTATCAAAAGCCTGGGCCACGTCTAGGAAGACGGTGGAGCAGAGTTTCGTTTCCTCTAAAGACTTTTCAATTATGTCTGTGATTCTATGCACCTGGTCGATCGTTGACTGTTTTTCTCTAAAACCAAATTAATGGGAGGGAATCTTCTATTGTAGGTTTTAATCTCTTAAGAAGCAATTTTTCGTAGAGTTTTGAATAGATTTTTGATTAAAATATTGCATAAAATCCATCTCAAAACTTTTCTACTCAAAAAGCAAATCCAGTACCGCACTAATAAAATATTTTAGACTTTCACATTATTTCTAGTGTATATCTTTCTAATAATCATATTGTATAAACGTAGAACACGTACAAAGTAAACCTTAGTTTTGAAAATCCTTTTCTACTTAGACCGAATCACAAAATGTAATAAACAAACTGTCAGGTTACGTTCTGGAGGTATTACGGGTGCTTTATCTGGAATACAGCGACGATTTAATAATGTATTAAGAGCACCTATATCGTCTTAAAGATCTTTTGAAACCTTCGTAGATATTAAATTATTTACATCAAAGAGAAACTTGTATTGCTTAAGTTTCTGAGATATTTGCAGTTTAAGGAAATACCTAAAATAATTTATTAATTCACTAGAATGAGATTATGCCATATTTTCTTAGGAAACAAAGAGACGCTGAGGAAATACAAAGTGTTTTATCATATTTTGAGAGAGTATTTATTATGGCGATATTATAAGCAAATAATGGTTTCGCAACAAAAACTTTTTTTAGCAGGAAACTGCCCATCAAATCATGTTTGTTTTGGCTTAAAATACATGCGTATACAATTTAGAAAATTACAATATGGATTTTTGCTTGAAATTATTTAGATTTGTATGGTGATCATGACTTGGACAGATTTTTTTTTGGTATCCCATTGTTCTTTAAAAAAGTATAGATTTCTTTGAGTTCCTTGATATTTTCCTTACAAATTTGTTGCTCTCCATTTAGGCCATAAATTTTCTAGATTAAAATTTATATAAAAATTAAAAAAGTCGTTAATTTCTTTTAATAAACGACACCAAAAAGACATCAACGAAACAGGATGTCTCCCATAATTCTAAGCTAAATTAAGGAAATATAGATAACCCCCACGAAAAATAACGCCGCACCGGAAAACTAATTGTGTGTTCATTTTCTATTAAAATTAAACGTAAGAAGGAGGAGCATTTGCGAAAATTGTTTTTCGCTGGAGGAGGCTGGGCAGCCGTTGCCGCCCCGGGCATAAATTATCCACCTAATACTCCGGTGTTGGGCCGCTGTGTTCCGGGCATAATTAAATTCCATAAATAAAAATAAATTATCTGGTAAACGCGATAATAAGCATGCAAGGTAGTTCCCGAGAAAGCAGCGCGAACTTATGCAATCTTTATAAACGAGCTTTATTCTTAGGCGAGGATATTTGCATATTTTGTAGTTAAGGGGCCATGGATATTAAGGATAATTCTTACTGATTACATATCATACGATTATATCAAATATGCTTGTTTTTAAACGGCACCACCCATTTATTTTTTTATGTATCTATATACACAGATTTTATTAAAGCTCATCGAAGAGAAAATAAGTTTATATTATTTTGACTGTTTGGAAGCTTTTTACAGCAGGTGATTCGATTTTTTAAGGATAGATTACATAAATGTATAAAATATACAAAATTTTTTTTGTTATTTGGGAAAAAGGTATTTTCAGGATCCAAAAATCAATTGAAAAAGTCAAACTGTCGGAGAATGAATTTAATTAGAAAAAAAAATTAGAGCACCCTCACATAAACATTACAGGAGCTCATCAGAGGTAAAAATTAAATTAGCTACGTGATAGAGAAACGAATTTCAAGCCCACGAACTATAAAAATACCATTTAGTTCGCAATTCGGAATTAAAAATTCCTACAAGTCCATTTCGCATTAAGCTAATTGGCCTTAAGGTTTGTCGTGCTGAAATTTTCAAATTTCATGTCTGGCCATCATGATATATCGTGGAACTGGCGGTGGTGTACTTGAAATACGCGTAAATCCGACGATATATCACTTTTCGCGTTAACGGGGATTTTCCCCGTTAAAACTAAAAGAAATATAACACGGGGGTTTGTTTTATTTAAGAGTAGATAAGAATAAGCCAGTACGACAGCTTTTATAAACAAGAATGTTTACTGTACGAAAAGTATTATACATATTACAATTTTGTATTTAGTATTTTCTGTATTTTTAGTAAATTGCGATAATTTCAATCGAACTTTCTTTCAACATTGTTATACGATTTTTGTTGTCTCATGCATATCTTTTTTTTCGGATTTTTCGAGTTAATAATAATCATAATAATAATAATAAAATGTCTATATTTTGTACAAGCAAAGAAAATATTACAATTCGTTAGACGAGATTTAGCCTATGGCTACTCTTACATCTAACCCTTACATAAGATAAATAAATAAATGAGATAGAGAAACAAAAAGTACAGTTGTCCCATCAGTAACATTTGATTATTAAAATATTTGACTTAAATTAATCTATGTGACATGATCAAATGTTCAAAAAAGTGAGCAAAAAAGAAAGGGAAAAAAATAATTATAATTATTGCGATTTTAGGTTTAGAAATGAAAATAATGTAACGGTAACGACAAACGAGATAAAGAGTACCTACAATAAAAACAATAAACATAGTAATATTGTACAATAAAAACAGGAGCAAATAAGTTGAACATGATTAAATAAGTTAAACAAGTTATTGCGAGGTTAATAGCTTTTCTTTTAACATTTTTTAAAAGTTTTCACCGTTAATATAATTTATTATTTTCCCGACTTTTTACATTCTTTTTATTACCAATCGGTTTTTGAAGAATAGTATTCCTTTGTTTATGTAAAATCATTTTTTTTAGTGTGTATTTTTTGTTTCTATTCATCAAGATTTAATTAAACAAATGACAATCCGTTTGTTCCCATTACATTAACAAATTTCCATTAAAATTATAATGTAAATCAACATTTCGAAATAATTAACTGTATCAGACCAGTTTTTTGCTCGAATATATATTTGTATTCATTATTTTGATTCCGATTCAGGAGGAAAATTTGTTAACAATATTTTCCATGGAAATTATTACATCATCATATTCCGACATAATTAAGTTTTCTAGTGAAAATAATGAAATAATTAATCGATGCAACAGCAAAAAGTTTATTAATCTAGTTTAACATTCTAGAGGGATTCGTTTTTAGTGAAATTGAAACAAAAAGTTTTTAATTTCAAATCAAAAATTAAATTAAATTAGTAGTGACATTCCGAAAGAAGCTTGAGCGATTATATTTTGACTCAAAAAATGGACTGTTTTCTTTCTTAAAAAAGTGGTTTTCCGTTTAATTTTAATTCCTGAAACTATCTAAATAGAACTGTCACAACCACGAAGATAATCTTACTAAAAATATATGACACATACAAAAACAAATGCTGCTATAATAACATCTCCGAATTTCCGACATCAAATTATACTGAAGAGTAACAGAATTGCCAACACAGACCTAATACGACTAGAGGATTTAATAATTCATCGAGGAAATCCGCACACACCACTTGTTTTTCGACCATTAATACACAGCTGTTGCCCTTCTTGCTTTCAAATTAACGTTTTTCCACCAGATCCTGCCGAAAAAATTGCCATAATTATGTCGGAGAACGCGGATTAAATCGCATCACTATTTCGGCTTTTTTCAAATTATTTACAGACGGCCTTAATTAAAAGCGGAAACCAAATGAAACAACAGAATATTGCAAAAAACAAATCATTAAGGGTTGTTTTTTTAACTCACCAGTTACCAACGTATATGCTCTACCAATATTTTAATAGAAACTATTGTACCAGAGTTTGTTGTTTAGTTACTTTTTTTATAAGAATCATCATTTATTTATTTACTTCATTGCAGTACACCACAGAGTAACCTAATTGGTACATAGCAACGTCATTAAAATATAATTGAGAAGAAATATAAAAATATAAAATATATAGAAAGTACATTTGCAAACACATAAGAAATAGATTAAAAAACAAAATATCTACAGGCTTGTAACGTTTAAATTCGGCATTAAGACCTTACTACATTAATTAGTTTTTCGTACCTTGTAGATGTGAGCCACTGTAGGGATCGAATTATATTATTTAGGAACCATATATCACATAAGATAGCCTCAATTTTTTTGACTCAATTTATATCCATTTGAACGAGCTAGTTAGTTTCAGATAAAGTATTTCGAACATTAAAATAGATCGTAAAATTGATTGTTTACTTTATTCTTATCGATGTCATGTTTCGAACTGTCGGTTCGTTCATTTCTTCTGTTGACTTTAAGGTGTTGTACGGCTGTGTTAGCCAGTCACCAGTTATTTCATTGGTCCCATCACAAGTCGTATTCAGTGACCCGTGGCGATTATTAGGTGAATCTCTTTCTGGTCTTGCGTGGTGAGATTCGTTCGAGAAGGATTTCGAATGAAATTTTAGGACGGGCCTTGTTTCTTTCTTTCTTGTGGGTGATAAGTATAAAGTGGTTTAGACAAAATTTTGAGGAGTCGCCCGGTGCTTACGAAGATTATTTCGTACCGTTGATTGGGATAGACAAGCGATTCCCGTATTTGTTGGACGTACAGGGTGCCTATTTGATTTGGTGTGTTACCTTAGTCCGAATCTCGTGAAGAGGAATTGATATTTTGTGCCGAACCACGCCACGATAGTCGCCATTTTGTCAGGTAAGGCGTTTTTCACGAAAGTCGAGTTTTATGTTATCTGGCAAGTGTGTAAGGCCTGTTAATATTATAGGGGGTAGTATCATCCACGTTAGACGATCCGAGGATTCACCTTATACGAAGCATCTGTCAGGGAAGTTTGCCGAGAATTCCCCTTCACTGTAAAAAAGGGTATGTTGAGTTATTTAAATGTTTTTATAGTATGTAAATTTCTTTCTGGGCCGAGGGGTATTTGATTAGGGGTTTAATATATATATTATTTTAGGGTTCTCGTGTTGGGCTGATTTCCACCAGATTTCTCGTGTTGGGCTATCATCCAGATTTCTCGTGTTGGGCTGACAGCCAGATTTCCGGGTTGAGCTGACCTGACCGGACGGATTAGTGGCCGCAAGTTGCCGCCATTTAACTTTGGACAACCGCAAGTTTTTCCTTTTTTTCTTTTGTTGTTTTATATCGGTACATAGACATTATTTGTCAATTTGTAATTTTTTTCTTATAGGTCTTTAAATTAGCACTTATAGATATTTTCTCTAATTTTTATTTGGTACTTGTAAGCGACTTATAGGGGCGAGTGGTATTTTATTTTACGCCCAATACCAACGACCTTGAGAGCTCTCGCGGACGGTGTAACACCCCTATTACTCGTGATTTAATCAGTTATTTGAATAATTTGTTTTAATTAGCGAAACTTTAGTGGGATCGTTTGGATCCCTTGTCTTTTTTTTATTCTTTTTATGCGACCTTGACAGTTTGTATAAGTAACGTTATTAAACCGTTATTAAAAAAATTAATTACTTTTCTTTCTATCTCTAATAGTCACAAATAGTCGAACGAAGGTAAGCAAATTTTTGATTGCGACGCAGTTTATTTTTTTTTATTAGTGGGCTCAATTTAGATCCATTCTGGAGATTGAGTGACTAAATTGACTGAATTTGGATGAGGGTAAAACAATCTCCTGGCGCCCATTTTCTTTTAGTTAACACCATATACCAATCCACACCCCACTTCACTGTGGTTAGCCGGCATCCAAAGCGGATTACATAATCCCACGGAGGAAAATCGTTAAACGAGATTAACGCGTGGCAGGCTTTCTTTAATAATTTGTAGTGATATTTGAAAAATATCAATATTAGGATAGTTGTCGTAGTTACCCAATAGCCTATCGATGTCCTCACATGAAAAAGTGTTAAATGACGTGTGCGTGTTTGTGGATTAGAGAAACGCACTAATTCTAGTAAATCTTCATAATCTATCTGGCCATTGAATAACTTATATAGAAAGAACAGTCTTCGCCTTCGTTCCAAACTTTGAACCCCACTTAGTAATAGTCTTGTTTCGTATGCAATTCCTTGAGCTGGAAAATGTAATATTATGGAACAATATTCAACAGTACTGCTCACCAAACTGTTAAATAGACACAATATTGCCCGAGTATCTTGAATGAGTTTGGAATTTCTCTTTACTTACGAAGACCAGTAACCTAAAAGCCTTTAGAAAGACATTGTCTAAGTGTAATTTAAAGGATAAGTCCTTGTCGAATAGGACTACAAGGTCATTAATTGATGAGACTACTTCTAGAGAGCCAATATTTATACAGGGTGTTTCATAGTTAAACCGACATACGTTAACTGTAACTAGAGGGTACTTAGGTGATTCCAAATAACCTTAGTTAATGGGTCTAACGCCTTTAATAACCGAGATACGGGGTGTTTCATCCATTTCGGCCAATATTTTGATAAGCCGTAACTTTAGAACCACCCTGTAGATTTCTCTCATACTTTGTACAGGTATAGTGTGTTAATAGCCCAATCCTATAGTGTAAGAACTACAATTAAAATCCATATCCGGATTAAGAAGAATTTGCAAAATTTGAAAATCCCCAAAACAACACCCTGTATATCAGATTTTTCAAAATTGGGATTGATATTTGAAAAGAACGGAAAAAAATGAGTTAAAGTGAAAATTTTTTTTAAGTGCACATCCCATTCTACTATTGGAGTTTTAACGTCAAATTACATCAAATGCATTTTTCACAAGTAGTAACTTTCGAAATACCCGGTAGATTTCTTTCATATTTTGTACAGGTATCATTTTTTAGTAGCCCAATCGTATAATGTAAGGACTATACTACAGTTAAAATCCAGATACGGATTAAAAAAAATTTGTAAAATTTGAAAATCCCCATCGCAACACGCTGTACATAAGATATTTTTTAAATTGGATCAGACATTCGAAAAGAATGGAAAAAACTGAGATATTCTGACATATTTTTATAAATGCACATCTCGTTCTACACATTACTAAACTTTTAAAGCAAATTCAATTAATGCAATACATACATATATTTTCATAAGCCATAACTTTGGAAGCACCCTGTAGATTTCTTTCATATTTGGTACAGGTAGATTATTTAAATAGCCCAATCGTACAATGCAAGAACTAAAGTTAAAATCCAGATCAGGATTAAGAAAAATTTGTAAAAGTTGGTAATCTTCAAAATAGCATCCTGTATATCAGATTTTTTTAAATGTAATCGGATACCTATTTAAAAAATGAAAAAAAAAAAGACAAAAGATACAGATTTAATTTTTCGGAATCCCAATTCTGGATACAAAACTCATTAAACTATCAAGTAAGCTTCGGCAATAACATCTTTTTTCTTTTCTTTTTCAAATAGGTATCCGATTACATTTTAAAGAATCTGATATACAGGGTGCTATTTTAGAGATTATCAACTTTTACAAATTTTTCTTAATCCGAATCTGATTTTTAACTTTAGTTCTTATATTGTACGATTGGGCTATTTAAGCAATCTACCTGTACCAAATATGAAAGAAATCTACAGGGTGTTTTCAAAGTTATGGCTTATGAAAATAACAATATGTATTGTATTAATTGAATTTACTTTAAAAGTTTAGTTAATATGTAGAACAAGATGTGCATTTATAAAAATATGTCAGAATATCTTAATTTTTTCAATTCTTTTCGAATGTCTTATCCAATTTAAAATATATCTGATGTACAGCGTGTTGCGATGGGGATTTTCAAAATTTTACAAATTTTTCTTAATCCATATCTGGATTTTAACTGTAGTATAGTCCTTAAATTATACGATTGGGCTACTAAAAAATGATACCTGTACCAAATATGAAAGAAATCTACCGGGTATTTCGAAATTTACTGCTTCTGAAATTGAAAAAATGCATTTGATGTAATTTGACGTTAAAACTCCAGTAGTAGACTGGGATGTGCACTTAAAAAAATTTTTCACTTTAACTCACTTTTTTCCGTTCTTTTCAAATATCGATCCCAATTTTAAAAAATCTGATATACAGGGTGTTGTTTTGGGGTTTTTCAAATTTTGCAAATTCTTCTTAATCCGGATCTGGATTTTAATTGTAGTTCTTACACTATAGGATTGGGCTATTAACACACTATACCTTTACCAAGTATGAGAGAAATCTACAGTGTGGTTCTAAAGTTACGGCTTATCAAAATATTGGCCGAAATGGATGAAACACCCCGTATCTCGGTTATTAAAGGCGTTAGACCCATTAACCAAGGTTATTTGGAATCACCTAAGTTCCCTCTATTTACAGTTAACGTATGTCGGTTTAACTATGAAACACCCTGTATAATAAAGGATATTACTAGGGTTCGTACATCTATAGAATCTCATCAGTTTACATTTTGACACATTTAGCTGAAGAAGATTTACTTCACACCAGGAGTCAAATCTGTTTATATCTAATTGCAGACAAAATTAGTGGCTCGTGATACCGGTAGGAACATTTTTATATTGTCTGCGTAAATAAGATACCGTGTATACTTGAAACATGAAGAAATGTCATTAATAAATAATATAAATAAAACAGGGCCAAGATGCGAACCCTGTGGAACACCAGAAGTTACAAATACTTCGCATGACACTAAACCACAAATTGAAACGCGTTTCCGGCTGTTTGTGTGTCCTATGACTTGATCCAGCTGAGATTATGTGATGTTTTACAAAAAGTAGTTTTTTATATAAATATTATCTAGTGTTATTTTAAGAAAACGTCATAATTTATGTCAAATTGAAGTAACATACTTTCGTTCTTTGTTTTATGTTCATGAGGTAAGTGTTGTGCAGAAAGAAGAAAACATTTTTGAAGAAGAGATGCTATTTAATTTTCCTAGTGATTCTCGGCATTTTCAAAAAATAAAGTTCGTCATTGATGTAATAGAAACCCATTGTTTACTATTAGACACATCCGTTTTTGATCCCGGGCTGGTCATCATTCGATATTCCTCTTTGACGTTGAGAGCGAGAAAGGCATTTCCTGTGAGAAAACTGTTTTCCATTTTGGTCCACGGTCTCTCAGAAAATATCATTCGCATATTGAGTGAAAAGTGTGAAAACCAGATGGCATATTTATTAAAATATATTCGAAAGCTGAAACGTCGTATAAGATGTGTTGAGATTTATGACAAGATCTGGTCAAAGCATGAAATTTAATCAGATGAAATATGTGTTGGACGAGAGCTGCTCGGAATGGTATCGCGACGACACCACAGCGGTTACATATAGATCGATATTTAAAAATGGATTTTCGGGGAAAAAAATATATGCGATATTCATACGTATGCTGTGACAGAGCAAGCAATTACTTTGGTGTCATATTTTGTTTGAAAATTTATAAGCAGTCGCAGATATAAGAAACACCATCCAAATCTTCTTTGTCTTTGTAAACACAAATACCCTGTATCTCGTTAGGAAATATTGGGCCATATGTTATTTAGCCACATATTAATATTTTAAGCCTCTGAACGTATGGTTAAAATATCACCCTGGATACCTAAAATAATTTAAACATTAATTTTAAAAATAATGTTTCAAATATCCTGTATCAAAATATTTATATTCTTCTTCAACGCTTTATTGATAATTTTTTCGCCCAACATTTGTGTATTTTATTTGCTCATTTCTAAAAAAAAATCGAATTTCAATTAGAAATCGACGAGACAAAAAAGAAAAAACTTTATAACATCATAATCAATTCAATCATAATGAAATTCAATTTAGTAGATACATTTGTAGCATAAAGCAATTTGGATTGGAGATTTATCTGATTGATACGGAGAATAGGATTGTATTTTAACGAACTTTGTATACAAAAATGACAGACGCCGTACAGTTTATCTATTTTCCAATTTCATTTATCCCCGACATTAATTTGAGTCGATAGTGTGAAATCGAAAGAGATTTAACAGGATTTTCAGGCATCGAATTAAATAACAGTGGCGTACACGGATAATTATTATTGTTTAGAGTCAAATATCAACCATTTAAGCAATGGAAACAACTGTACAAGAAGACACAAGACACAAAAAAACAAGAAGAATAATATTTTGGTAAGTAAATGATAGTTTTAAATGGTCATTTGTAATTTTACTGCCAAGTTATGAACCATTAAATAGACCATTGAAAACACCATTACAAGCTTTTCAACAAAATGCAAACAAACAAGCAGCTATAATGAAAAAAAGAGGAAGTATGCACCTCAATAAAATAAAATGAAATTAAAGGAAATAAAAGCTAATAAAATAATATAGCTGTCACTTTAAGTTATGTACAGTCAAAGTGATTTCATTAATATTGTAATAGTGATATTGCATCCGTTACATTTTCTACCGATATACATATTAACAAAATAGTCTAAAACAAAACAAGTTCGTTCTTTCATTAATTATTTTATCAACATTATTTTTATAAAATACCTACACATTGATCTGTCCAAGAAGATTATCGTTTATCAGATATTTATTATTATCCTTATCAGAATTTTGTTTCCAAGTATATGGTGTGAAACACTTTTTATCGGTGACGATGATCAAATAGCATGAGGAAAGTAAACATTACTAATATTTTTTTCATGGATAAAATAATGGTGACACAAAAACGGTTAAACGACACTTTATTTACTTTACTGGTGTAATTAAATAGTTAGATGGATCCCAGTGATAGAATACATCGAAAAAATCAATACTATTCACTTCTTTCTTGATGAGAAATGTTTAAAATTTAAAAAAATGATATTTAGTAAGAATAACTATCTATGTACGCCAATGCCGTAGTAAGGGGGTGGAAATTTTAGAAGTAATAGATATAAAATGGAGGTTTAAAGGATGAAGATATTCTTAATTATGGTTGATGTGCTTTCAATTATAATATAATAATAATAATAATGTTTATTTACTAAAATACAAAAATATACATATTTATTAAATATTACACAATGTAAATAAACTAGGAATGCCACTGAATCTGTTCACTGTACTATGTACAATGACAGATTGTGCGTGACATACATAAATATTTTTAGATGTGCTACCATCTATGGTAAGAAGAGAGTATTGACATTAAATTTTGACTGAATCTAGTCAAGATGTCACTCTCTTCTTTTTTATCCCTTTCAGAGATTAATACAAAGTGAGTAAACCAGTAAGGAATTTTAATTTATTAGATTCGACATCCTAAGACCGGTTTCTGCCTTTCGGCTTTATCAGTTAGGCTTTTCGAATCCAATAAATAAAATTCCAAACTCGTACAAGTCAATAGCTATATCTGCTATAAGATAACATTTTTAGATGTGCTACCATCTATGGTAAGAAGAGAGTATTGACATTAAATTTTGACTGAATCTAGTCAAGATGTCACTCTAAAAATGTTATCTTATAGCAGATATAGCTATTGACTTGTACGAGTTTGGAATTTTATTTATTGGATTCGAAAAGCCTAACTGATGAAGCCGAAAGGCAGAAATCGGTCTTAGGATGTCGAATCTAATAAATTAAAATTCCCTACTGGTTTACATACATAAATATATATAGAAAAAACTTAAATGTAAAAATATACTATATACATAAAACTAATAATATACATAATAATTTAATTTAATTTTTATTCGAAAATATTACACCACTAGAATAAAAATATTACATTTATATGTGTTTTTCACTAAAGAGGCCTTTGTTTAGACAATATTTTTTTAAATGCCGATATATAAATATCTACCGAAATATATTTTATGGGAGTAAACAAATTGCACAAATGTAATTTGTACAAAATACATATAGCAGTTATTAATTATTATGTTAAAATAGATATATAATAAACAATTTAATATTTAAAAGCAGTACTTATTAAACAATGTTGTCTCAGGATATAATTTATCATTGTAACTGCCTTTGGAATAAAATATAAGTTAAATATTTTAAAACAAAACTGCATATTTTTACATTAATCACACACTCCACCGCAGACATAATTAATTCACAAATGAAGAGTAAAAACCGCTGATCTCTCATAATTTTGCGAGACTCTTGATCATTTTTAGATTTTAGATTTTAACCACTTGTCTTCAGAGGTACTTCAACACAATTAAATATGCTAACAAGACTCTTGTTTATGATCATGAACAGTAAAAGGGAGCTATTTTAAAATATCAGTTTAAACAATATGTCAATATTTCAGGATAGTATACAATTTAATTATTTTACCTACGGCCACTACAGAAAACAGGTAAAAAGACACGACACACAGCCTCAGTATATAGCTCATTACGCACGATACACACAAAACCGTTCGATTTGTTTACCGTAAACAAAACGCACGGTTTTGGTAAACAAAACGCACAGTTTATACATATAGTTGCCTTCAAAATAAGTTAGACAAATTGTTTTGATCGTTTTAACTTACTGGCCTATTCCTTGAAGAAGAAAGTGTTTTTATAAATCGTTATCTTATCTGTAGAAAAATAATATATAAAAAAATATATATGAGTGGCATTTCTTTAGAAATAAAAAGGTAAAATTGTCAAAACAATTTGTCCAACTTATTTAAAAGGGCAACTATAAGACGGTAGTAATCGCGTAACCGCCCGTCATCAGCGTTGCCATAGCGACTGTCAAAATCAAAATAATAGAAACAAACTTTTTGAAAGACAAGTAAGTTTTAGATAATAATTATAAGATATGAATATGTTAAGTGATAGTGAAAACGAAAATTTAACTCCTCCCAACGTCATGGAAATGGGAAAAATGGCAACGAATAATTTACTGCCAAGTAAATCCCGCGAACGCTACGAAAATTGTTACAGTACATTCATGGACTGGAGACTAAAAAATAAGGTGAATTTTTTTATCCGAAAATGTTTTGGGATGGATTTAAAGAGACATGGTGGCTGGCAATCGTCTTCAGTAGCAGAAGGACATGTTGACGATTCATTAAAAAACAAAGAACTTACTTCATCTCGAATATCCTCCGCTATTTTACATAATACAACCTCAACAACCCCAACACATGAAAATTTTACAATGACATATGATTCAACAAATCGAAATACTTCCAATATATTTTTAATAGGTATGTAACAATTTGTTAATCTACCAAACAGTTGTTTGGTAAGTTTTAATAAAGTTTCAATGTTAAATAGAACGAATTATGCTATATGATAATACATCCTCTATAATTTTGTAAAATTGTTCGAAATAAAATTGTTAAAAAAATCTAAAGATGCAATAACTAAGTTCAGACTTTTGGCACACTGTATATGGCCGTAGGTAAAGTATAGTACGTAATGCGTGTTTAAAGCAATTACGCACTCATAGAATTACGCATTCGTGCGTAAAATGCTATTTACAACAGATATTACGTAATATACTATTTTAAGCTATTCTAATCGAGAGAGGTTGTGGAGTTTATAGTTACTATTACGGATTAGTTGTACAATGTTACACAAAGAAGGGTGACTCAAATAAGCAAATAATACAACAAGGGTGATGATATAAAAACGGATTTTTTTAAACTTGTCTAATTTTAGCAGGTATGAATTAATTAAACACAGTGAATATTAGTTCTTCTACTTATTTATGTACGTAACTAATATCTTTATAATACAAGAGCTCTAAATAACAATTGTTATGATTTCTAAGCATAAACAAAACGCCAACAGAAAGAATGAGGGAGCCTGATACATAATTGATTATTTGTTTAGTCTAAAAGCGTTTAGAAGTTAATACAGTTTTTGTCGCTTAAAACCAACATCTAAATACTTAAATTGATGTTATTGGAGGTGAGTTTAAAATTTGATTTGAATCTGGAACGAATATGATTTTTGTACTTTATTTAAACTAAATTCTAAAACGTCCTCCGGAAATTATAATACCTGGATGTAATTAACCAAAATTAACCAATAAGGAAGTAATCAAGCGAAAAGGGTGCCCGAAGCAAAAGAGAAAACATCTACTCACCCATAGCAAGACGTTGGTAAAGAGTATCACGTATTTGATGACAGCAATCTGATTTTCCAATTTGAGAATATTCGCTTCTCCTTTGCCGTCTCCTTTCCCTGCCATTTCTCCACAACAAAGGAACACTGTGTGTGTGTTCGGTACGAGGGCGTTACACAGAAGACGAGACGAAACACAAGTCTAAGAGTCTAAGAAACCGAGATATACCGCACTTTGTTGCAAAGCTCACTATACTTAAACGTCGCTGAATGTTACAAAATTAATTTTGCCTCACCTATTTACAGATGATAAGATAATAATTTTATCGTTAATTAAACACTATTGTAGATAATGTGATTCACCTGTTGATCTATATATCCTGTTTTTGGTATTATATACGAGGAAAAATTTTTGTGGAAAATAATTCAGTTTAAAATATTCGCATTGCCGCCGGTTTGTCATGATGATGAAGAAATGATCCTTACGTTTAGAACTATTAAAATTAAATAAAAATAAGGAGTGAAAAATATATGTTGATTGTTACATGAAGTAACGAAATAATCTATTTTGACATAATTACAATAATAATAATAATAATAACCTTTAAAAAGCAGATATATACAGGGTACGCCAATTATTTCCACTCGATCTCTAGCACCGAAACTATCAACAAGATTTTTTTTGTAGGGGTAGACAGTGTCACTCGGACTACAATTTTAAAATATTTTGATGTATACAGGGTGGCTAATTTTTGTGGAATGAAAATTAATTTGGTTTTTTTAAATTCAACACCCTGTATACGATTATGTCTTCTGATTCTACTTAATATTAGATTTACGGTAGTTTTTGTATTTGTAAATCCAACGCGGCGTTGACAAGTTATTCCTATTTTAAGCAGATTTAATGAAAAAACAGCACAAAAACCACATTTTTTAAAAAATTTCTCAAAAAAGCTACTATGATGTAAATGAAACATGTACCTATCACAATAATCACACAAAACCTTCACCTGTTGCACAGGGTGGTTGCCGATTTCGTGCCAATAGTCTAGTTTTCAAATGGCAATAACTTAATTTTTTCAAATGAGACACCCTATATATTTTTCTTCAGTTAGAAGCTCTCCCTAATACGCATTAAAAAAATATAGGGTTTTGCACATCTAACTTTACTATTTACTTTAATAATTGACGTTAAGTGACAAACAACATATTTTACAAAATTTTTAATAAGTACAAAATTTTACAAAGTTTAATCGTAAGAAAACTACAATAGTGAAAGTTAAAATTTATAGTAGGTGTTCAAAATGTCTTTCTTTTTCATTTATACATTTTCTTGCCCTTTTTTTCATTGATTTACGCACATCTCTTAGCATTGCACCTGTCTAAATGCTGCAGTAATTATTTCTTTCATATTTTCTTTTGTGGTAACCTCTTCTTTGTAAACAATATTTTTAATAAAACCCCACAAGAAAAAATCGCAAGGTGATCTAGTAGGCCAATTTATAGATCCTCCCCTTCCTATCCAACGATCCTGAAATTCCCTATTTAACCAATTGCGAACATCTAATAGGTAATGTGGTGAGGCACCATCTAATTGAAACCACATTCCGTTGCGATAATTTTGAGGCACATTTTGCAATAAGTTGCGAAAATCATGTTCTAAAAAATCTAAAAATGTAGCTCCATTTACAGTCCCATCAAAGAAATAGGGACCAATTACATAATCACCTATTATTCCCACCCACACATTCAAAGACCATCGATACTGTGATGTGGTTCTAAATAAATGTTCATTGTGGTCCGAATAATAATGGAAGTTGTGTCTATTTACACAACCGTTCTTATGAAACGTGGCTTCGTCGGAGAATAAAACTTTGTTTAAAAAGTTACGCTCTGTATTTATTAACCATCTACAGTATTCCACTCTACGCGCGAAATCGGCGGGCGTAATTTCGGCCGGTAATCCCTTGGCCTACCTGCATAAATCAAGGGGTACCATTTATGACAGGGGTAATTTCGGCCGAGGGGCCCTCAACGCCGTCAGCTTCAACGCCGGACTGCGTAGCCGGAGCAAAGGACTGCGTAGCCCGCTGAGGTATAATTTTTTTATCAATAGCCGCAGGCTGTTGTTGTTTTGATGTCTGAGGCGGAGCCTCCGTATTATCTTCGTTTTCACTTTCTACGTCACTTTGAAATAAAGAAATATTTTAATATAAAGCATTCTGTTATTTTATTTGATTTGCGGACGAAAATACCTATGAGATAAGGAAGCAACTTAAAACCTCCGGCCGAATTTACCTACCGGCTTTTAGTACCTGCCCTTTTTCCGGCCGAAATTACATCCGCCCTGCGAAATCACGTGGTAACAATTCTTGGTGAAGCTGGATATGATAGGGGTGATATTTATTCTTTTTTATTATGCGTCTAATTGTGGTATTGGAAATATCTAACTGATTGCTTAATTGCTTGTGCTTATATTGGGATCTTCAACTATACTGATCATAACCTTATATTCGTTGTCAATAGTAACAGCTGTAGTTTCACGTGAATGTTTTTCATACTTGACGGTTCCTGTTCTATCAAATCTATTCTTTAAATTCTCAAAAGTATCCTTTTGTGGATGACGTCTTTCTGGGTATCTTTGACGATAGACCCTACTAGCAAGAAACGCATTTTTTTGACATTCACCCAGCATCATATCAATATTTTCTTGAACACTATAATTCTTATTAAAATCCATTTTTTATACACAATACCGATTAAATATAGTAGACGTGATACAATACAAAATTTCATGTTGACAATTAATGCCATAACAAAATATACCTACTGTCATTTTCATAGGTAACTTGATTTCTTATTAAAAATTGTGTAAAATATGTTGTTTGTCACTTAACGTCAATTATTAAAGTAAATAATAAAGTTAGACGTGCAAAACCCTATATTTTTTTAATGCGTATTAGGGAGAGCTTCTAACTCAAGAAAAATATACAGGGTGTCCCATTTGAAAAAATTAAGTTATTGCCATTTGAAAACTAGACTATTGGCACGCCATCGGCAAACACCCTGTGCAACAGGTGAAGATGTTGCGTGATTATTGTGATAGGTGCATGTTTCATTTACATTATAGTAGCTTTTTTGAGGAATTTTTTAAAAAATGTGGTTTTTGTGCTAATATT
This sequence comes from Crepidodera aurea, assembly GCA_949320105.2. NCBI lineage: Eukaryota > Metazoa > Arthropoda > Insecta > Coleoptera > Chrysomelidae > Crepidodera > Crepidodera aurea. The sequence continues at coordinate 333,998 of OX439475.1, read as the reverse complement.
TCTGAAGTGCTGTTTTTTCATGAAATCTGCTTAAAATAGGAATAACTTGTCAACGCCGCGTCGGATTTACAAATACAAAAAACTACCGTAGATCTAATATTAAGTAGAATCAGAAGACATAATCGTATACAGGGTGTTCAATTTAAAAAAACCAAATTAATTTTCATTCCACAAAAATTAGCCACCCTGTATACATCAAAATATTTTAAAATTGTAGTCCGAGTGACACTGTCTACCCCTACAAACAATCTTGTTGATATCTCTTTTAGTTTCGGTGCTAGAGATCGAGTGTAAATAATTGGCGCACCCTGTATATACAAATAACAAAAACAATTTTAGTATTTATAAATAAAACAAAGTACAAAATTCGTAATTACACTGTATATTTTTGAAAGCTGCTACATCAAGAACTAGTTTACAAAAAGGCAAAAATTTGCTGTGAAACCAGAATTTTTGTAATAGATGGTAGTAAGATTTTTTAGAAATTTGGTATTTTAATGTCAATGTGATTTTTTGTATTTTGGTTAATTAAACAACTTATATTTAAAGAAAAAATTAAACCTTAACCACACATATATTTACAATAGTAATTATTATGTTTCTGACATATAAAACTGTATAATAATAATCAAATACGTTGCAACTGCGGAAAATATCGGCCCCACAATAGATCTGTTAACAATAAAAAAATCAGCAGCCGAACATTTGGGTGTTAGTTTTTCTACATAATTTGCCAAATAAAATAAATCTTTTTTGATTTCCGACTTATCCATAATTTCTTGCAAATCATAACAGGTTGATACAAATTTTCTGGTATTTATTTCGACGGTATTGCATTTGGTTATGAAAATCAGGAGACTTATCTAAAATAAAAATTAAAATATTTATTTATTCCATACAAGTGACAACAATTCTACAAAAAAAACGAAGAGATAATATTAGATTTTGGAAATAAAATATCTAAGTTTCACAGTATAAAATCAAAATTTCAATAGGTCGACTGAGGTCTAGGTTTTTCCGCATTTATAAAAAAGCAAAGCACTTATACAAGATACAAGTTAATTTTCTATTGAATTTAAGAGTTACTATAGAACGGGGTTGGTGTAAGAAATTTTCCAAGTATGATAAATAAATTAAAAGTCGATAAGAGAAAAAACTCTCGAAAACATTTTTAAGCAAACTAAAAAATGTATAGGTTACCAATATAATCAAAATACAGAAATGATAATAAAAATGAATGATACGTAACAAAAGACATGCGAGAGTTATGAGAGAAACGATCGCCCATAATGATGAAGACAAAACACGTTATTTTTCATTTTTATTTTAAATATCTAAATACTCACCATATATGAAAAACATCTAAATATAACTGGTATTACAAAGGAAACTTTAAAAATTGGCATTAAAGTATAATTTAAACTCAGCAACATTTGCAAAATAGTTCCAAAACACAGACAAATTACAACCCATCCAAAAATAGCATTAAAGCAATTTATGCATTTTATTACTAACTTGTATAATCTTCTAATTTCACGAAACTTGAAAGCTTTTTCTTCCATGAATAAAGTAGGATCTTTTAACGAAAAATATAGCGAGTTGTTCAAAAATCTTATATATTCAGCGATTAATGTGAGGATGTTACATATAAATGTAATCATAAAAAAATGGCTAATTGAATTTATAAAGTAAACTACTTGAATATTACCGACTAACACGAAACTCATGTAAATTTGTGCAAATTCAACTCCAATAGTCACTAACAATACTGCAAAAACAACAAAACATTTTATATAGCAAATATAATCATTATTGCTGCTCGAATTTTTGTACTTTTTCTCCAATAAATTTAAGCATCTCACCAAATTCTTCCACTCTTTAATTTTATTCACTTTAATCAAAAAACAGAAACTTACTAAAAATGGAGCACTAGCTCGTATGAAATAAATAAAAGTAGTAAATGTTACCAACTTGGTATAACCAACATGTGAACAGAAGTAAATTTGATATGTGCACATAATAATAATTACAACTACCGTTATTATTTTAGATAAATAGGTGGGAAGATATTTTGTTTGTGTATCTGATGGTAGGAAACAAGCATATTTCCCTATTTTTGATAGTATCTTAAATAAAGTGATATCTGCAGTGGACATATTTATAATGATAAAACATAAACTTGTTACTATGCAAAACACATTTAATATGTATAGGTACATACATCAACTTGTGTATAAATAAACTTAATTTCCTAATGATGTTTTTATACTCTACTAAGGTACAAATTTTGTTTGCTCTATGTATTAATTTCAATAAAAAGCAAATATTTGTTCTAAGATGGCCTTACTGTTGCAATAATTACAATAACTTTTTACATTCTTTTAATTCATTCCGAATTTAAGAATTCTTCTGGTTGTAATTTTTATATATTATTATTATTATTTTCAATATGCTATAAAATTGGCATATTTTAGCACTAATGTTGATTTTATTCATTTCATTCAGTGTCTACCTACTCTATTTTTATTAGAATTAACTAATGATTATCAAATATAAAGTTTTGTACCCATTTAAATACTATTTTGATAAACATTGATAATATTCTGATTTAAGTACTTACCACATATGTAGAGCATCTAAAAGTTATTGGTATTATTAACCAAGCTTTAAATATGGGTATTAGACTATAGTTTAAACTCAGCAACATTTGCAAAATAGTTCCAGAAACTACAAAAACTGTATTCCATCCAAAAATGGCGTTAAAGCAATTCATACACTCTGTTACCAATTTATACAACCTTCTAAATTCGCTAAGTTTATTTATTTTTTCTTCCATTAATAGTTTAGGATCATTTAAAGCAGTATATATTGCTGTGTTCAAAAATTTTATGTATTCTGCGATTATTGTAAGAATGGTGCAAGTAAATATTACCATAAAAAAATGTATGAGTGTATTTATAAAATAAACTAGTTGTATATTTCCGACTAACACAAAAATTACGCAGGTCTGTGCAAATTCAATTCCAATGGTTATTAACAACATTAGGGAAACAGCAAAACATTTCATAGAGTAAATAAAAAGATTGTTGTTTTGATTTTGGTACGTTTCTGACAATAATTCTAAGCATTTCACCAATTTTTTCCACTCCTTTACTTTACTAATTTTAATCAATAAACAATAAACCACTGCCAATAGAGAATTTGCTCGAATAAAATAAATAACTATGGTTAAAGTTCCAGTGGTACCAACATGGGAGTTGAAGTACATTTGATAAAAGCATATAATAATAATTGCAGATACTGTTATTATCTTAGATAAAAGTGACGGAGAATGTCCTACGTTTATGTCTCCTGGCAACAAGAAAACGTATTTTCCTATTGTTGATAATTTTTTAAACAAACTGAAGTTTCTGCTGGACGTCATATTTAGACGAAATATAAGCTTCACACTATGCGGAACTCATTTAGTAAATATATTTTTAATATTAATATTAAATTATGTTTACTATTAAACTTTTAATTTTCTAATGGTATTATGATTAAAAATGAATAGCCACAAGACTATACAGAGACAATACAATATTTTTCCAGATCATTTTTATTGACTTAGAACTTTATTAATTCTTTACATTACATGTTTTGGAATAAAATGGTTTCACTTTATTTTTATACTCAAGTAAATTTTTTGATACTAGTATTCTTTTTTGGAATAACTTTGGAATAAATTTTTTGTAATTTTCGTTATTTAGAACGAAAAATAATATGTACAGCCTCTCTATAAACGGTTTTCTCATTTTGCAATTTTTATTCTTCTGGTAAAATACAGTTTAAAAACTGTACTAATTTTTGCCATGAGGCAAATTTTTTTAAATTAGCAAATTTGTAATTGTTAGTATCCTTATACGATATATAGATATAGACGATAGCTCAAATAGCTCAGATTCAGTTAATATATCGGCTAATAAAGATGATGGAAGAGGAAAAATATTTTTATATGTTGAAAATTAAACAAAATTTCTATATGGTTTTGGTACGCCCATGGTCCTTTTTTGGTATTTTTATGGTTCAAAAAATTCCACCATCGTTACAGTTTAAAATTTCTATGTCAACTAAAAATAAATTTCCCATTATAATTTTTACTTTTATTTTTAAAATTAAGATGATGAGATGATTCAGATGAAATTTTAAACTTTCAGATAAATTCTGGAGTACTTACCACATATGAAGAAGTTCTAAATGTAACCGGTACTATAAGCAAAATTGTAAATGTAGGCATCAAACTATAACTCAGACACAACAAAACTTGCAAAATAGCTGCCAAAAAGACAAACCCCATATTCCATCCAAATATTGTATTGAAACAATTTAAGCCTTCAATCACCAATTTATACATTTTTTTAATTTCTTGAAGTTTAAATTTTTTTTCTTCCATTAACAGAGTTTGATCTGTCAAATAACTATACAACAAGTTGTCAAAAAACTGTATGTATTCGTTAATGATTGTGACGATATTGCACATAAAAATCGACATAAAAAAATGTATGACAGTATTTAAAAAGTAAATCACTTGAATATTACCCGCCAATCTAAAAATCACATAAGTTTGAATAAATTCTATGGAAATAGTAACAAATAACCATACGAAAATTATAACACATTTTCCCAGATAAATATAAACGTTTCTACTTTGTTTTTGGTACTTTTCCGATAATATATCGAAACATTTCACCAATTTTCTCCAATCTTTTTCATGTTTTAATTTAATTATTAGACAGTAGGTCACTGAAAATGCTGAATTAGCTCGTATTAGATAAACTATAATGATCAAAGTTAAAGTTTTTGCGTAGGATATGTACGAACAAAAATAAATTTGATAAAACCATAGAATCATTATGATAGAAACCGTTGCTCTTTTTGATATAACTTTGGAATATTCACCTGGCAAGAAAAAAACAAATTTTGCAATGGTCGATAGTTTTTTAAACAAAAGTATATCTCTAGTAGACATCCTCTGACATAGAGCACACGCAAATAAATAAAATGAATTGTGTCTAGTTTTAATTAGGTGTTTACAAAAAATTCTCTATATTGTAACGGTGTTTTGATAGTAGATAATAAAAAACGCTATGTTTTCAATTAATGTTTTCTGTTAGACACAAATTAAATATATTAGTATTTCTACAGAGCGATACAATGGCTAGTAAATAGTAGACAAAAGAATTTCATACAAAAATTAGAACAGCAAAAAAATACCAATACCGAAGAAGACGAGGAAAAAAAATGAATTTCTAGAAGGCATTCATGAACAATTGGCAAAAGAATTTGTTGAAAGAAGAATTGTTTTTTCCAGAGAAAATATTTGTACTTTTTCAACTTTAATTCTTATAAGAGATTTAATTTTAATTTAAAACAATATAATTAAATATTTATAAATTTAGCTGTTTTAATTTCACTCCGCTTAATAATTATCAAATGAATCCCTTGCTTGGAAGTAAAAACTTTCCCGCAAACAATGAGAAAATTGTTTGCCGCTCTCTATTAAGAAGGCCCTTTTGTTTATTTTCAAAAATAACTCAATTAAAAAGTTTGCAGCCGAAACAAATGGCAAAGAAAAGTACTGCGAGTTTATAAATATTCAGGGCACACCTAGAAACAACTAGTGCTTCTTTTGTATTGGTCGCAGAAGCTCTCGTTAACTCCAAATTAAAATAAATCTACGACGGCGAAATACGAGCCAACTTTGCGAAAGAAATACCAACTACTTCATAGGCAACGCAGAAGATTAGTTTTCTTTCTGGAAGGGACGGTGGAAAGGCTTCTTTCTTCCCTACCGGATGTCCACAAATATTTTCGATAAGTTTTGTAAGTAATAAGAGAAATATAGCAATAGTTACTAAATTTCATCTTAACTTATCCAACTTTCCAAAATATTATTACATTCACGTCTACCTTAAATGAAATAATATTCACATTTAGAAACTATTCAGTAAGTAATATTACTCGATACGTTAAAATAAGAACAATTCTATAAGAAGAACAGTTCTGACATCGGACTTACTTTCTATTGTTTTATATATTGTAATGATATTGAAAATATGAGGTTTTTTTTTTAATTAGTATTCTTTATTTTTATAATTTTCATATCTGACATTTCAATACTCAAAACTATCTAAATCTACATAAACAAACATCTCCTAACAACCATCACATTTTTTTTTAAAGTCCTTTTCACATAATTTTTTTTAATTCATTTAATATACACTTTCCATATATTTGTCTCATTTTTTTTTTAACCATAACAATTTCCCCTTCAAATCTGCCAATTTGCAGTGGAGTACCTCAAGGTTCAGTATTAGGTCCGATTTTATTTTTATTATTCATCAACGATATCACAGACTTACAAATAAGTGGAAGAATTACTTTATTTGCATATGACACGAGTGTAACCTGGAGTAGTTCTGATATACAGACATTACAATCTAGCATAAACAAAGATCTACTATCAAGTTATGGTCTGACTCGAATTGGCTTTGTTTCAACACCTGTAAAACCGTAGCAATGTCTTACAGAGGTACTTTACAGCCTATAACTCTAAGCAATAATCCGATTCTAACGGTTAACTCAATTAAGTGTTTAGATCTTTATATCGACAAATTCCTGAAATGAAAGACCATTTTATACAGTGGCAGAATTCTATAACGTGCCATAGACTTTTGGGTTGCAGCATATAGGAGCAATAATTTAATTAAGTTAATTTGAAAATTTTAGTTTGAACGATAATTTAAAGTGACGAATATTGCATATTGTATTGTTATTCATATTTGGTTTGTGTTTTGTTTTGCCTAGTAATTTATTTTTATTATTTAGTTTCGCTTTGTCTATAAAATTTTTGTAATTTTTCTATGACAATAAAGCATATTCTCTCTCTCTCTCCCACAAATTTGTATTCATTGAATTATTTGTTCAAATAATTAACGAATACCAAATTTATTATTACTTTAGAATTATTTTATTTAATATGTCATTATTATAGCTGCTATTATTTTTATTAACATTGTTATTATGATCAAATTTTTATTATTAATTTTACTTATGTAACTATTACTAGAATTATTCACTTATTTTCACATCTTCTTCAAATTTCATTGATGGTTCACTGTTACATATTATACCTGCTCTTGGTTCCTCACTTCTGCTTGCTAATTCTTGCCTGAAGTCTTTTTCTACATCCTTTATTCTTACTCTTATTGAATTGTTTTCTATGTTGGTCACTTCTTCTTGTAGTCTCAATTCTTTCTTTATTTGGTTTTCTAATATCTTAAAATTATTTTCATTTCTTTTATTAATATCTTCTTCAACTTCTTTTATATTTTTCTTTAATTCTCTTCTTGTCTTTAGGTTTTCTTCTTCAGCTATTTCCATATTTTCTTTTAGTTTGTCTTCCATGTTTTTCCCCAATATTATCATATTATTATTATTTGTTATTACACTTCTTAGCTCCCGTCTTTTATTTATTTGTTTTCTATTTTACTAGCCATTTTTTTAGACTATTTTCCATTTTCTTATATTTTCTTGAATATTTTCTTCCATACTTTTCATCGTTTTTCCCAAATCTTCTTTATTTTTTTCCATGCTTTTCATCATTTTCCCCAAATCTTCTTTGTCTTGTTGTCTTTCTTCCCCTAGTCTTCTTAATTCCATTAACACCATCATTACTCCATCATTCTCTTCTTCTCTCTTTTGGGTTAATTCAATTTTAGCCCCACGTTGGGCGCCATTTGTAATGATATTGAAAATATGAGGGTTTTTTTTAATTAATATTCTTTATTTTTATAATTTTTCATATCTGACATTTCAATACTCAAAACAATCTAAATCTACATAAACAAACATCCCCATCACATTTTTTTTAAAGTCCTTTTCACATATTTTTTTTTTAATTCATTTAACATACACTTTCCATAATTTTGTCTCATTTTTTTAAACCATAATAATATCTCAAGTCATAAAAAAAAGAATTAAAATTATGCTGAATTTCAAAACGATGGACATTCTGTATATCAGGCGAAGCACATTAGTTTTCTAAACTTGAGCACGACGTTCTTTGTATTCAGAGTTTCTGAGTTAAAATTGGACGTCATCGTTAAAGGAGGATTATATAGATAGATACAGGTATACACGGTTGGTTTTACTATGAATACTCAAAATTAAATTTTGCTTATAAAAAGAAATTTAATTATCCACATTAAAGAAAAGCTGTATTAGCAGAACTCCCATAGAAAATGATAGATATATCCTATAAGAGAAACGTATCAGTTTTATTTAAGTTTCATAAATACACAAATTTAATAAATAGATAATTAAAATATTACCTACATTTAATAATTAAGAAAAAAGTTTTAAATGCAGTCAAAAAACTGAGTTAGGTTAAAGAATACTCTTTGTTATATGGTCGAGCTTTCGAAAATGTTTATTTCCTTTATCATGGCATCTACAAAAGATTACAAAAGTAATAGTCACATATTTAAAAAAAATGGATATAAAAATATAAAATATGTGACTATCACTTTTATAATCTTTTGTAAATGTCTTGATAAAGGAAATAAACATTTCCGAAAGCTCGACCATATAACAAAGAGTATTCTTTAACCTAACCCAGCTTTTTGACTGCATCCTCAAGATAAATCCTTCAACTAATCAGTCAAGACTACCCTTCAGTTTAATAATTAATGTATATTGTTCTCCGCTGATTATGATAATAATACAACATGTATTAAATCGAGAATATATTGTTGTGTTTTAATATTACACAGTATAAAACATGTATGTATTAAATATATAGTGATTTTGTAATTTATATTTGTTAAAATTGTAGAGATTGTTGGAAATATTGTAGTGATGAAAACTTTTATTTTACGAATTATGCGATTCACTCATATTAAATTGAATGCAAATAATTAAATAAGTGGTTACACAGGAAAATAAAGCTCCCAGAATGAATCTGTTGACAATAAAAAACCCAGCGGCGGAACATTTGGGTGAAATCTTTTCTGCGTAGTTCGCTAAATAAAGAAGTTCGTCTCTTAAATTCGACTTGGGCATTTTTTGTTGCAAAAGGTGGCAGGTAACTACGAAATCTGCTGTATTTTTCTCGATTTTATCGCATTTGTTTATTAGTGTTATTACGTTCACCTGGAACAATAAAAATTATTTATGTTTAAAATTTTTAAAAATGCATTTTGCAAAAGGGGAAAGGAAAATATTTTATTTTTAGATATTTTTTTAACCTCCAATCATCCCTTAAAGTTAAAAATGACAGAATTGATTTTCTTAAACATCTGCTTTTCAAATAAAATTTTTAAAAAAACTATTATTTGAGCCCAGACTGTATGAAATAGAAGTCGCTTACCATACAATTGGTGAGTTTAAAAATGTCGAGAATAAATGCTACAAACCATCCATCTATCTCTATATTTCCAAATGTAATTACCATTTGCATTTGCATCTGATTCATAAGGCCCAAAAAATAATTGAAGAACATAATAAAATCAAAAACGGCTCCGGAAAATATAAAAACTATGCAGCAACCGAATATTTTAGAAAAAAGTCGAGTCGTGTGACATATTTTGGTGTATCTCAATTTTATATCCAAGTATGTTATATCATTTGGTATGACAATTGAAGATTTAGAAGTTTTTGTTAATAAATTACCAAGCAAAAAATATTGATCTGCTAAAATATTTGCGGTAACGCAAACGGTGACCGTTATAAAAAAATGATAAAATCTTGCAAGAGTATATGTAATAAAAATAAATTTCTTAGAAAATAAGTAACTGCAATACATTTGAAAAATCGATGTTATAGTTAAAACAACCACTAGCAATAAATAAAGATTTTTAAGCGAAACAAATCCTCCAGTACATCTTTTTTTTCCATAACCATTTTGATTTACCAATGCTTTAACGAGTTCGACCCATTCCTTGCGGAAACACAGTGGTATCAGATAACAGCTGGTTATTATTGCACAATCGTTTAAACCATATAAGAAATCTAAAACGGCAATTAATGGATTTTCTAAATTCACGAAAAATATTAACCTGTACCAAGCCATACACGAATGTATAACATAAAATATTGCTATTAAAGCAATGCGAGCCATTTTATAAGAAGTACACCCTTTATCTTGATGTTCCTCTGAAGATGTCGGTATATAACCGAAACATTTGCCACAAAAAATAATTTTTGTGAATAGAGCCGTTTGCATAGTGACAACTTCTGTACTACCTACTTTAAATTGATAAAGAATGTTTGAATGCTTTCAAATTAATTTAATGAATGTTTATATTTATATGTATATTGAAGCCAAACAAATTATTGACATTGATGTATTTTAAAGTAATTAAATACGATTAAGAAAGAGGTTATCACTCTAAAATAGACAGTTTCATAAATAATGATATAATAGAAGTATTAGTCCAGTAAATTAACGCCAGAAAAACCCGAAACCTGGGCATCAAGTCTGTCCGTCAATTTTTTTTTTAATTTGCAGGTATTAATAGGTACCAGAAAAAATGCTCTAAAAAAACATGTTGTTTATGAAAATACACAAAAATAATTTGTTGAATCTTTCTGAATATATTTAATACCTTGCAAAGCCCCATTATTCAAAACGATTCGGTAAAATTAGTCTTGATAAAAAATATGAATAAATTTATAGGAGGGTCAAAATATCGAGCAAAAACAAACTTTGGCTCGGTTTTTCAATAATTCAGAGAAATAGATAAAAGCAAAAAGTAACATGATATTATAGCTACAGGTTCCTTCTTTCATCTGAACTTGTGTTAATTAAATCAGGTTGATGTGTTTTTGTTTTTTCTGTAGTAAAATGTAAAATGCAATGAATGAATTTGTTAACATTGATTACTAAGGTGACAAATTATCATAAAAACTTTTTTCTCTTATTCAAACTGTAAAAAATGTCTTACCATAATATTAGCAATTTTAAAAACATCTACAATAAACAATGGAAGCCAACCAGTAGTTTCTATAGTTCCAATTTTTATTTTTAATAGATTGTTTATAGAATTTATATTACCCATAAAAGAATCGATGAACATGATAATATCAAAAATGGTTCCAGAAAAAATAAATACCATGCAGTAACCGAATATTTTAAAAAAGAGTTGGCTTGCGTAACATATTTCGCTGTATCTTAATTGTATATCATAACAACAATTTATATCATTTTGTGCGATACCTTTTGTCAATAACTCTTTAACTAAAAAATATTCGTCGGCTAAAATTTTTCCAATAACACAAATAGTAACTGTTATGAAGAAATGGTAAAATCTTGCTATGGAATACGTTAAAAAAACAAAATATCCCATAGTTACCATACAACAGTACATTTGAAAACTCACTGTTAAAAATAAAAATATTAACAACAATAAATTAAGATTCTTTAGCGAAAAGAACGATTTAGGATTTTTTTCTTTTCCATCGCCATTATAGTTTTGTAGTGTTTTAATCAGTTCAAACCATTCCTTTCGGTAACATATTGGTATAAGAAGACAGTTTGTTATTATTGCACAATCATTTATACCATACATAAAGTCTAAAGTAGCAGTGTGTGGGTATTCTAATGAAGCATAAAAGATAAATCGATGCCATGCCATGTAAAAATGTGTCACATATAATATTGGTATCAAAGAAATGCGAATTATTTTTAAAAAATTATAGCCATCTGCTCGATTTTCCTCCGAAGATGTTGGTAAAAAACCGAAACCTTTGCCCCAAGAAATTACTTGGTACAAAACAGTTTCCATTGTGATAAACGTTAGTAAAATAACAGCTTGGACGTATGAAATGTTTCAACTTAGAAAAACATCGTTATTATTCGTGAGGTTTGAAAAATAACAAATTATTATAATTGATGTATGTAATTTTTCATAAAAATAAACTCTATTCTTTTACTACTATTGTTTGCTTTGTCGTCGTGGTGATAAATATACTTTAGTACAAACATTTTTATAGATAACGTGGCTGGTTATTAAATTTTAATGAAAAAAAATTAAAAATGGTTTATCCTTATGTTTCAATGTATAGGTAAGCAATATATAGATTTATGAAAATAAGTTCAATTCTCTATGAGTTGATAAATTAATGAATATACTCTAAAAATCCAGCCAAAAATGTTGTTTTTCCATATCGTACCAATTTACGCGATAACAATCTTACTTAAAGGTACCACCCTGTATCTTGTATAAATATACAAAATGTATTAAAGATTTTTTCTTAGGGGCACAAAAAACGAAACTTTTCTTCCTAAATTGTATTTTTATCTACCGAGGCTCAAGTATACTGATGAGATCTCAGAGCCAAATATATGAAATATTTTGCAATTATAATACAGCCCTTGGCATTCCAGATTGACAAGACCCAAAGCTACAATATTCCGAAATGACTTTGCCAGAAGTGAAACAAATGATCGAGAAACTGTTTATGGAAAAAGAAGAATTATAGTCCAGTCAATGCATATTCCTTCCTCTCAAATTACATAAAATAATTCAATTTTGAAAAAATGAGACCTTCAAAGAAATAAATGACAATTTTTGGCAAATTTTCAAAAAATACAAATTCTAACAACAATAAGAATCAAAAAAGTTAAAATTTGCCTCACATAGGTGATAAAGATAAAGAAAACGATTGGGACCATCAAAACTAACGAAACATGTTATTTTAAGAAAAAAATGGGATGTGACAACAAAATTAATATGAAAATCATAATTTTTTGGCCAAATTTCATAATAATAAATCAATATTGAAAGTATGAAACCATCAATTAAAAATTCATTTCGGAAGCTCATAGTGGTTTGTATTTTAATTTCTCTCTCTCTCTCTCTCTCTCCACTGGATTAAAACCACTTAGTTGTTTACAAAGTTTTTTTAAAAAGAGTTAATTGCAAAAAGGATACCCTCTATATCGGAATAGTTTTTATCTGGTTTTTTCTTATGATAATATTAATAAGAAAACTTCATTTATGACGAAGTATAAATTCTCTTCTAATATGCAAATGCGCTATCCTTTCAAAAAAAAATTCGTTCCCAGAAACGTCACAAAAATATGATTGAAACAGATTTTGACATCTTCAATCTCAAAATCCTTTTCTAAGCGTACATGTTGATGTCGTATTTTTGCAAGATTATCAAGTGTTCTGTTTCTATAGTAAATTTATTTATTTTGTTATGTCATTTTGATAACGGCTTTCGATAGGAGAGTGAGAGAGAAGGAATACAAATGTGAGCGGTGTAGGTTCAACTTTATGTAAAAATTAAATTATCAACTAGTTGGGCGCCAAAAAATGAAACTATGAAAAAAAAGAAACAGATAATGATTATAAAAATATTAAAATACCTACCTCAATTTTTAAAAAATATTTATTCCTATTAAAGTAGGTATTCAAAGTATATCAAACTGTTTTATGAGAACGAAATAAACATAACACATCTAAAAAATATATTTTACTGGTTTTTGTGGAATCTTTGAATAAATTTTTGTTTTTAACTGGACTAATATGGAATAAGGGAGAATCAGATATGCGAAATGGAGCCTTTCTCTTCTGGTAATGATACTCGTTCGTATTCTACCGTTTGAAAACTGCTTTTTTTCGTATTTCCACTCAATCAATAAGCCATTCCTATGTAGATAAAAGAAATAAAACCCGCCATATTTACAATTAAGGTGAATTTTATTTTCTTCAAGTTAAAAGTCTCTACGGCAACGTACCCGAAATTGACTGAATTGAAATAAACTCAAATTGTTCTGGAAACGTTGATAGAATACCAAGAACAACGTAAAAAAACGCAGTAATTTACTTATTTTATACAAAAATTATTATCTGTTTACAAAATACCAATTCTTTTCATAGAGAGGTTGTCCGGATACATATATTTCTAGTCCACTAAAAAATAATAAAATATTATAATGGTATGTGATTTTTCTTTTTATTTATTATTAATTTTTATTTTACCTTCTTTCGTAAATTTAGACAGAATGTGTTTTATAAATATTGTTGTTGTTGGGCGCTATCTGTCTTTATTACGTAGCAAAGTATGGACAATCTCAATCTCAGGTAGTACGGTTCTCTAAGGTTAGATTTTTATAAAAGTCAGTGACAACGAACGCAGTGAAAAATTATAAACATTTATTAAAGAAAAATTAACGATAAACTTTATCTACACAGGAACAATTGTTTGGTGGAATACGGTAAGTGTAGTTTTTATTAAAATAATATTTGCATGTGTGATACGAAATTTTCTTAAACTTCTTACCTTATTCACAGAATTACTTTCTAACCTAACATAATTAAACTTTTATAGGGTGAGATTGTTTTCAATCTAACTTTATTATTGTGGCCTTTTATAGTTTAAACTTTTTAAATATCGATATTTGGTAATTAAAATGGTACCTTTTATTCAATTTAAGCTTTTCGTTCTCATTTTAGTTGTTCAAATAAATGGTATTCTATAAACTCGTTTTTCCATATAACACCAAAATCAGGAAACAGGATGGATATTTTTACGCCGAATATAGTTGGATATGGATATTTTTATACAGGAATACAGCAGGAAAAAGCCACCTTTTAAGATTGTTGTTTTTCTTGATTTATTTTTATTTTTCATTAACCTCACTTTTTCTGACAGGTAAAAATTTATTCTTTTAAATCGAGTTGCTTTGAGTTTTTCTTTTGTTTTTATGATACGGAGCGACGTGAATTCTTCAAAAGATTTTGGTAAAAAGCCTCGCGAAATGGTTTTTACAAAGTACAGTCATAGATGAAAATTTGACATTTCTTAACCTAAATTTTTACAAAATTAAAAAATTTATTGATTTTATTGGAAATTTTGACTAATAATATCTTATTCTAGAGATTAAAAGAAAATTTTTGATATACTTTTCATATAATTTCGAATTATATTAACTTTGTACAAAGACACTTTTTGTTCGTCATCATTGATTTTCTAAATATCATTAAACTTTATTATTATTGTACTTTTTTACTATATTTCTTTAATTTTAGAAAACCTAAACTCTTTTTCATTTAATTTACCATCGTTTCGTTTAACTTAAACTAATTATGTTGAATTATTATTAGATTGAATTTTAAGGTTAACTTTTGATTTTATTTCTCTGCTAGGATTTGATATAATAACGTTCTTAGTGTTATTATATCAGCAGATTTATCTGTGATCATTCTATTATGGATTTTTCTATTCAGTTCTACGTTAAAATGCCAGTAAATACTTAAAATCTGTTAATCTAAATTTCTTATGTGATTACAATATTAACTTTTATAAGTAATATTTTCTTCCTGTCTAAGTTATTAGTTATACGTTTAAAAAAGGCTTTATATTCAATACCATTACAATATATATTGAAGTTGAATTTGTACATATTTTTTGGAATATATCGGATGCCAAAATGATGGAGGGTTGAAACATTTTTTTTAAATTTTTTTGTGTAAATCTACAATAAAAATCTGAGAAATATAAAATTGGACAAAGGACAAAAAGAGATAAAATAATATTTGGAAATATAATTTTATTTTAAAAATCCATATTTATTTATGTATTTATTGCAATGAAATAATCACCTGGTATATTGAAAGGAAGATAACCAGGGAACAAAAAAAAGTGACAGGGGATTTGGAGATTGATGATAAAAAAAAGAATGTCAAAGGTTTAATTTTGGAAGAAAAAAAGTTTGAGAAAGAAAAAGAATAAATGGGCTGTAGTGAAGAAAATATGTTATCGTATAGAATATTGTATATTGACCATATGGTACATGGAAGTTTTGTTGGATGAAGAGTTTGCCAAGGCATGAACTTTTTGACAAGAAGAAAAATTTAATAGGAATAAGAAGGACTTTGATTCACAGTTCAAAAGGAAGTTTTAGTGTTAGTTATAGTGTATTTTTGTCGCATTATTTATTGTTCAATATTAGATTTAATGAGTGAATGAGTGTGAATGTTGATTAGTTATTATATTTTACAATTTCGACAATTGATTTTTGGTACTACTTAATAAAATTGTAGAAAACTTTTGACCTTTCGTTTCAATATATATCAAATTTCCAATTTCCTATATTTTATTAAGAACGGATGTCTCTTGCTATAAAGTTGTCTGAATATATCAATGAGTATATCTATTATTGTTTTAATATTGCAACTAAGATATTCGCGCAAAAATATCCTTGAAAATGATTTAGTAATCGTAAATCCACCTTTTCTCACTAAACAACAATGTTCTCGACACACCTTCGTTTGAAAAAACGACAAACTCACGCAACAAGAACAATTTATGAATCCCCAGAAGCAATTTCTCAAGCTATCGATATGTTAAAGTTTGCCTTTAACTTCTAACTTCGGATCTATTCGCCGCAAGTAGTAAAGTATGCTGAAACTTCACACAACTTTAGAATGTTGTGTCACAACATACCTAAACTAAATGTATTTTTTTTAAGAAAAGTTGAAAAAGTAGGTACTTTATTTTGCAAAAAGTCCAAACTAGTTTAAGTATTTGTTTATTATATAAATAATTTCGTTTGTTGACATTCTTGATTTTTTAATTTTCTAAATGTACCTAATGCCTAATTTTTATTGTCGACAAATTAAATTTCGTTAGTACAGGTCAGGTTCTTAATTGTAATTTAATATTAAATTGAACTTAATTAATTATCGAAAATAAAAAATATTAAACGAATTTGGACCGAATAGAATTCTTTTGATAAGGATTTTTTCCCTATTCTGAAGTGAAACTTAATATCCTAGGATCTTTTCTCCTCGAATCTAATTGGAAATCGGAACGCTGCTGGAAGGAATAAACAAATTTGAACAATGAAGAATTAAAAAAAAAGGAAAGTTTGCGCTTTGCGTCGCAGGAGCGAGATAAAAGTTTTTCAATCTATAGATTTAATTTTATTGTGAGTTGGAACAGAATGAGTGAAATCGGAGTGAAGAAATTGAAGAAGACGATTTAAAACTCCACAAATTACTCCTATTTGAAAGTTCATTATTCAGTATCAGCGCCGAGTTTGAGAAGTTTCCAATTTTCCAATTTGCGGGGAGTGCAAAAACTAAAAAGGAAAAACGAACTTGATTGTGTGAATTTTCCGCGAAGTTTAGCTCATAAATATCAGTTTGTTACTTCTAAAACTAAGAGAAAATTACTCTCATCGCCATATATACCCTTTAATACATTGTTAATTTTTTTGTGTGCAATAAAGTTAGTCTAGAAATTTCTACAAATCTGTAAAAAAGCCCAAGATCTGACAGTTCACATAAACTCCAATACTTCCAAATAAAATTCAAATAACATGCGCTTATTGGCTAATACTAATAAACGCTAAATTATGATTGCACTAAGCGTAAAAATACATTGTTTCACTAGTTTGCAAATAACATTTACCGAATGTGAACCAACGAATGAATGAAGTGAATGCGTAAAACTTTTTCTTCAATTTTCACTTTTTTTTATATTAATAAATATCTTAAAAATTTAGGATTGTTTACGTTGGCAATTTTTTATATAAGTCAACGAAATTTTGAAGAGATGTCGTTAAACAAGTGTCATTTAAGAAATGAGACTCAAAACAAATGTTTATACAACTTAATTCTATTAATATCAACAATTTCTGGACATAATCCTAGTAGGTATTTCTATTTTTGAAATTTTGGTGGAACAGCTCCGAACCTCCACCATTTTTTTTTTAATTTGCTCGTATTAATAGTATATAAAATAGTCATTATAAAATCAAAAATCATTAAAATTACTAATCCGTTAGCGTATTTTGAAACAAATTACTAGTTAGTTAATTCATTTCGGAAGCTCATAGTGGTTTGTATATCAATTTCTCTCTCTCTCTCTCTCTTCAATGGATTAAAACCACTTATTTGTTAAAAAAGTCTTTAATTGACGTTTCGGCTTTCTATATTGAAAGACGTTATCAAAATGACATGACAAAATAAATAAATTTACTATAGAAACAGAACACCTGATAATCTTGAAAAAATATGACATCAACATGACAATATCTTAAATAATGAATTATCACTTGTTAAATCTGTCTTGATTAAGAACAACTACTCAAGTAAATTTATAAATCGTGAACTTTACCGAGACATCAAAACTAAAGATCAAAATTTAAATCCCCCAATAATTCATTCAAATATAGTAAAAATCCCTTATATTCCAAAATTATCGGAAAAAATTAGAAGGATTGGCCATAAATTCAATTTAAAAACAGTTTTTTAAACTAATAATACATTAAAATCTTTAATAGTAAATACAAAACCTTTTAATGAAATTCAAAACACAAAAAATTGTATTTACAAAATTCCATGCGAATGTAATAAATTTTATATAGGACAAACATCTAGACCTTTTCATATTAGACTTAATGAACACCAATCATACATTAAAAATAAACAATTCGAAAAATCCAAAATATGTGAACATGCATGGGATTTTGGTCATAAAATACAATGGAATTCTTCAACTAGATTATTAAAAGAACCGAATAATTATAACCACAAAGTTAAAGAAGCAGCATTGATATGCTTAAATAATAACGAATGTGTTTCTAATTGTTCGGTCGATATTTCAAAAATTTAGATACCTATTTTACAAAAAGAGTTAATTGGAAAAAGGATACCCTCTATATGGGGATAGTATCATCAAGTTTTTATCTGGTTTTTTCTTATGATAATATTAATAAGAAAACTTCATTTATGACGAAGTATAACTTCTCTTATAATATGCAAATGCGCTATCCTTTCAAAACTCGTTCCCAGAAACGTCACAAAAATATGATTGAAACAGATTTTGACATCTTCAATCCCAAAATCTATTCTAAGTGTACTATGTTGATGTCATATTTTTGCAAGATAATCAAGTGTTCTGTTTCTATAGTAAATTTATTTATTTTGTTATGTCATTTTGATAACGGCTTTCGATATAGAAAGCCGAAACGTCAGTTAAAAACTTTTTTTAACAAATAAGTGGTTTTAATCCAGTGAAGAGAGAGAGAGAAACTAGTTAGTTAAGTTTTAGTACAGTAAAATTAGCAAATAGATCGGAAATAATTTATAATTCAACGACATTTTGAGGGATGTCGTTAAACAAGTGTCATTTAAGAAATGAGACTCAAAACATGTTAACTTAATTCTATTGATATCAAGAATTTCTGGACATAATCCTAGTAGGTATTTCTATTTTTGAAAATTTGGTGGGACCGCTGCGAACCTCCACCAATTTTTTTAAAAATTCGTATTTAATAGTAAATTATAAATGCAGATTGTCGACAACATTATAAGTAAATAAATTGCTCTTTTCCTAGATCTAAAATAAATTAAAATAAATTTTAAAGAGAAACATTTTCAGTAATATTAATGCCAATATTATAAATTCGTTTTAATAGTCGATTAAAATTTAATGAATATATTGTTTGTTGGAAAACAACATCATTGTTTGTTTTATACCAAATAAACATATTGTTATTTGTGGTTGTAAATATTTTAATTTATTAAAATGCCACGTTGCCTGTTTCCACCAAGAAATTTATTTTTTCGAAATATTTTTAATAAACGTGAACCTTTTTGAAAGTTTTTGATATAAATAATACAAAATTTCGCATATAAGTTATTATAAATTGCGACCATATTTTGCGGGAAGTTGACATTGTAAGTATTGAATTTCTCCAACTTTTGCTGACCCTTATATTTCGTTAACAGCTTCCAACTTGGAATTGGAAGTAAACATATATATTAATGGATAAAATATAGCCGACCTTTAGGTCACATCCATTTGAAACAAATTACATTTTACGAACCCGATCGTATTTCCCGAACTTTTGTATGATATATGTAACGGACGTTTTTAAATATACCGCCGCGTCTCAATATTTTTTGACCAGGCAATTATTCTGAATTTATTTATTTATTCTGATTTACATATTTATTAGAATTGAAAAAATGGCTCGTTACTTAAATAGTTTCAATGGCATCATCAATCACCATGCGACGAGATCTTAATGGATACGACCATTCAAATCTAGGGATATACAGGGTGTCCCACGACGTACTGTACACAGTCCAACCATAAGTACTATGGACCGAGGCCATTTCATATCTGGTATTAAAAAATGCCTTGTTGCGTTTTTGACGGATATACAGGGTGATATTTGAAAATATGTGAATTATTCTACGTTAAGTATATCTGAAAGTAAAAATCTCAGACCAATCAAATTTGGCACACTGAGTGTGCTCCCTGAGCTCAATAAAATAGGTTTTAAAAAAAATTTAATTTCAGGTCCGGACTTAGTTTTTTTTAGATTTTTATTGGTTTTTTGAAAACAACACCCTGTAAGCCAGATCAGACAATTTTTATTTTTCTCACTTTAAAGCTTAAGGATGATACTAAGCAACAGTCAAAAAAAATTGAATGCGCAACTTTTTGTTTTCTGCAGAAAAAAATAAAACTTTGAAAAATAGTATAATTTTAATGGATTCACATTCTTCTTATGACTGATGCGGCACTACATTGATAGCACATCATCATTTTTCAACAAAAATCATAAATGCAGTTCATTTTACTCGATATAAAGTATTATTCAATCAACCGTTGAAATTCCAGGGCCGTATTAATTTTTTTAAAGTTTTTATTGATCCTGTAAAAACAACACACTGTAAAACGAGTTTTACAAATTTTCTTTCTGTAACGTCAAAGAAAAAACTATTACTTTTGATTATTTTGCAAATGCAAGTAGGCTTTGAATTCGCTTTGACGTCCATTTTGACAGTTTGTGAAAGAACGTGGTGAGCGACTGACAGAAGACCAGAAAGAGGGTATTTTGGAAATGGTAAATCAAAATGAGAAGCTAACTATCCGGCGAATATCCAGTATTTTGAATATTTCTAAGTCCACAGTTTTCAGGACGTTAAAGAAAGGTCTCCTCCATCCATATCACCCCCAACTGGTACAGAGACTGCAAAAAATAAATACGGCCCTGGAATTTCAACGGTTGATTGAATAATACTTTATATCGAGTAAAATGAACTGTCCTTATGATTTTTGTAGAAAAATGATGATGTGCTATCAATGTAGTGCCGCATCAGTCATAAGAAGAATGTGAATCCATTAAACTTATACTATTTTTCAAAGTTCTATTTTTTTCTGCAGAAAACAAAAGGTTGCGCGTTCAATTTTTTTTACCTGTTACTTAGTATCATCCTTAAGCTTTAAAGTGAGAAAAATAAAAATTGTCTGATCTGGCTTACAGGGTGTTGTTTTCAAAATACCAATAAAAATCTAAAAAAAACTAAGTCCGGACCTGAAATTAAAATTTTTTTAAAATCTATTTTATTAAGCTCAGGGAGCACACTCAGTGTGCCAAATTTGATTGGTCTGAGATTTTTACTTTTAGATATACTTAACGTAGAATAATTCACATATTTTCAAATATCACCCTGTATATCCGTCAAAAACGCAAGAAGCCATTTTGTAATAACAGATATGAAATGGCCTCGTTCCATAGTACTTATGGTTGGACTGTGTACAGTACGTCGTGGGACACCCTGTATGTATCCATAGCCCCATTAAAAATTATAGATCTGATTAGAATCGCTTAACTATCACGTCGCTAAATAAAAAAAAAACATCATCAAAGCCGGCATCCAAATCCAAGGTTACACACACAGTCTAGCATTTCAATTAGGTCGGACATCACATGTCGTTGCCAACTAAAGTGTTAATAAACTGAGCAATTTTTCTCATTTGGAAAAATGACAGCACCATCTATACTTACACCGTGAAACTTAAACAATAATATTAAGAGTTTTGCTGTTAAATTGACTTCTAGAGAGAAAGTTTTATTAGCTCTGATGCAAACGACGCCGACGCCGACGCCGACGGTGATATAAAAAACTTTATCCATTTAGGAAAATGTTCAAACGGAGTTTCAGACATATCACCGGAACCTTTAGGCTATTGTAAATATTCTACTTCTCAGTTGGATGTAAGAAACTTTCGAATTACAAATCTCCAAAATCTCTTTTTTTAATTGGAGTCGATAAATTTATTTTTTACTAGGTACATTTAAACACATAATAAATTTAAATTTATTTATTTTTACAATAATAAATCTATATTTTGTTAAAAATAATGATAAATCTTATACCTAAAAAATGTACAATATACTTATATATTTCATTTAACAATCAATAAATTAAATACTAATATCAGTACAAAAATTAACCCTAAACCTAAAACCTAACTATACAATTTTATCTACTTAGATATACTTATTTACTTGTACGATAAATAGATTTGGTTTTATGTGAGTGCTATTTAAAACCTAAAACTATAAACACTATATTAAAAATATAAAATAGCTGGACGTTTAAACCTAAAACTGACAGATATCAGAAATGACAATTGGCAAGATGAAGGAAGACAGATGACAACACGTCGCCCTAAAAATTTTCTACTGAAAAGTTTTCAGTGCAAAAATGTATCTAAGCATAAAAATAATAAATAGAAGAGAGATATTACATAAAAAAATTATCAAATTTAGGTCTGACACGTTGCGCACCTTTTCAGAAGTATGCCATATGTCACCTTTAATATAAATGAGTATTAATTAATGAGTTTTTGAAACAAGTAATAGAAAAAATAAAGTGGAAACCCGAAAAAGCACAATCAAAGAAGAGACTAAGGAAAAGCATATGTAAAACATTTTTGCATGGACAAGACTTTTAATGAAAAGCAAAAAATTATTTACAAAAAAAAACAGAAAATTATTTGCAAAAAATAAAACCAAATCTATATGGGCTGTGTTTGGTACATTTATCTTATCCATTATTTGCAAAAAAATGAGACTTTTTAGAAAAAACTTCCAATGATACTGATTGTGAAATAATTTTACTAGTTTTTAAGGTAAATGTACTTTCACTGAAATTAGATTTACTTCTCTTGGTTACTTTTACGATTATGAATAAATAATTTAAGAAGAAAAATAAAAAGCTGGTTCATTCTCTTCTTTCCCAACTGTTCAATTATTCAATAAAGTTGAGCTATATGAGGTAAAAAAAATTATTACCATAAATCTGTAGTTTTCAAGTAAGAGCTAAAGTTAATTGTACCAAACAACAAAAAATGCTGAGAAAATGATATATGGTTCTATGTACAATTCATGATAGAGTGAAGTCGGTGATTCCCATCAGTTTTCTACGTTCGATTTGCGTACATAACCGTCCATTAAGAATCACTGAACTGTTAAAAAATTTACGATTTTTCAGCTGCATTTTTTTGTACGTCCCATTGAACGGCTCGCATTTAATTGGATTATACTCGGTTTAATGTATCGGTGTGATGCTATTTTATCCGATCGACGTTCAAAATATATTGTCCATCAGTAATTAAACTAAAAGTAAATTAACGAAATAGAAAATTGCATTATTTGGAATCGGAGTAGCGTCGGTTGCACCTAAATAACGATCCAAATCGACATACCTATTATAGGTATAACTGATTTTAATTATTTTAGAAAACTTGTGTTGAAAAGATTAGCAACATAAAAAATTATGCACCAATACCCTACGAATTTAATTTTAAAACGAAGAATGTATGGAAACACTAGGTATAATCAGAGCGCCCACTTGAGGATTACGTAGTTGCAGAAGAGTCACTTACCTGTGGGTTAGAGTTTTCACAGTGCGGGAGAATGACGTGTGATGTTTATTGTTTGATCCTTAATTATAGCACCACAAATAATCCCTAGTAATATTAATTAGAAAAATTAAAATAACCAAAAAATCTAACTGTAAATAAAATTATTTCAAGTCTAAGAGTACCGTAAAAAAATATTCTAGATTCTTCAACAGAAGAGAAAATCGATGCAAAAACAGAAATAAAATTTGAATTGGTAACAAATATTTCCTAATTAGCCTCCTTTTTAAAAAATATCCTGAATTGACTAGTGCCCTACATTTATTTACCTAAAATTTAACCAACATACGGATAAGGGGGATACGGAGCTGGAAAATATCCTGGAAAAGCTCCAGCTCCAGGCACCGCAACGGAAGCGGTAACGTAAGAAGTAGTTACCGTTGGGATGACTGTAGTCGAATAGATCGTAGTGTGCGCTGTCTTAGCACCAAATGTCAACTTCAGTACCTTACTATTAGTTTGGATAACTGAAGTGGTTTGTACCACTGGCGAAGAAGTAACAGTAAATTGTTGCTGAGCCTGCGGTAAGAAAGGATTCAACTGAGGTAACTGGGGTTGAAGAGGCAATTGCGGTTGAAGCGGCAACTGAGGTTGAAGAGGCAATTGGGGTTGTAGCGGATTCAATTGAGGGAAGGCTGGTCCTATTGTGCTGGTGCCAAATTCATAATCGGTCCTAGTAATTGTACCTTTGAGTTTAGAAATGGTACTTTGAATCGTATTATGACCTTGAGTAACCGGTAGTATGAAAGTTTCGTATAAAGTTTCGACTTTAATAACAGGTTTTGAGGTCGTAATCACCTGCGG
This sequence comes from Crepidodera aurea, assembly GCA_949320105.2. Lineage (NCBI taxonomy): Eukaryota > Metazoa > Arthropoda > Insecta > Coleoptera > Chrysomelidae > Crepidodera > Crepidodera aurea. The sequence continues at coordinate 309,410 of OX439475.1, read as the reverse complement.
TTGGCCGGCAGCGTTAGGATTCAATAATCTATATAAAGCCAATTGCTGTAACTGATCAGGACTCACAGCCTGATTAGATAAATCATTCAAATTGGGTTTAACTGGTGACTGGTTTTTCTTAGGTCTCAAATGACCTTCAAGTTTTGTTTTATCGACGTCAGATAAATCAAACTTAGAGCCAATGTTTGCGAGATCCAAATCTGCGGGTAAGGATACTTTTCTGACACCATCTTCTTGGTCGTTTTGGTCGCCGAATTCCAGCTCCAAGTGGAGTTCAGATCCCGCTTCGTCCAGGTGACTGTTGAATTCGTTAAGCGTTTTGCTTGGGATGAAGTGGTAGGCGTCCATCGGGGGAAGGGTCTTTGTTGCTGTCACTAACCTATAAAAGTAATTTATTTGTAATATAGAGTCCTATGAAACTGAAATGTTTATGTAAACCAATATTTCATTGATCTTTGATAATTGAATTGGTATTTGAAAACAAGGTACCAAGTTGGTGTTGATTGAGCATCTGTTTTGTGAATTTGTCATATGCCAATTGCAATTTCCAAACCAGTGAAATCGAAACATAAAAAAAGGAAAACGATGAGAAAAAGCTTCTCCTTTTTTTAAGTCTTGGCTATTGGCAATCCATTTAAACATAAACGCGAATTTGTATCACCCTGTCCCGAACAAGATATCGCGAAAAACTCGATATCCTTGATGTTTAGTCTTTTATAAAAATTTCAGCAAATTACAATGTAGAGACTCTTATTAAAACAAAGAATTCTTCGTAGGAGTTTTTTAATTAAACGAACCCTCAGACGGGTATTTTCTGATTAAAGGTGTAATTTCGCGAGAAACATATCCCGACGACAAAATGTGGCATAAAGTCCCTCACTAATGACAGGGATAAAATTGCAGTATAATCCCTGGCTCGTCTACATGATTATTTATGTCCAATTTTGAATCATATTAAATTCTGTAACACGCATTAACAGTGACAATTTCTTCGTAACACCTCCAAATTATAGCGAGAAGCTGTTCGGACTTGTAGCAATTAAGAACGTTCTCCAATTAACGACTAAACCTCGTCCCAGGGAGGTTCGTCAACTCGACTGAAAGAGAGAAAGAGAGAGTTTCTGGATACATATAAAAGATGTGAGTTGTGGAATTTCTGATACTAAAACAAAAAAACATCACCTCCAAGTGGTGCACCGCTAATCAGATGGTAAACCGTGCGATCGAACCTTAAGAGCTATTTCAAAGTCGTAGAGCAGTTTTCTAGGATTTGAAATTAAATTAACTTCTTTAAAATTTACCACAATTAAACAATGATTTAATTTTAATTAACCAAAATTAATAGCGTTGGACTTGGAACATCAAAACTCACCTCGTTACCAGATACGTCTGCACCAGAGTGGAACTGCTGGTATCATTACCATGGCGAACAACAGGTAAAATGTGAGTCTTCAACATGGTCTGAGTCGTGCTAAAGGTTTCGGTAAGGGTCTCGAGGGGCGGCGTTTCCATATCGGAGGCGAGATACAGGGGCGGTAATGTCGCAATGCTCGAATCCAAGAAGTTATTGTCTTTGGCGTAATTGCTAGACGTCGCCAGGATGTTCTCGGTGAGAGGTTCGGTGGCTTTGACGATGGGGTCGGTGGTGTGTTCTAGGCTTTTTTCAAACGTGGAAGTCACTGTTACGTATCGCGTATTTCGGACGCTGCCGACCTGAAATAAACAAACAATAGATAAAACGATACGAAAATGCTGTGTAAAAAGCAGAGGAAAATGGTTTTAAAATGAATAAATCGGAAAATCGGAAAATATGAATTTGTAAAATACAGATGTTAAAAAGTGTACAAAAAATTTTAAAAACCATCATCGAGTTTTATTATAAAAATAATTTATGTACAGAGCCGCTTCTGTCCTCATTGATGAAGTATCATCATAAAAAATAATGGAAATAAACTTTCTTCCACATCAATTATTAAATTTAATACTTGTTTCCGAGGACCGTTAAAAAACGCTGTTAAATATATTTTAGGAAATCTTGGAAACAACTCATCAAATCGGAACGCTTCCCTAACATCCCCGATTTATTATTCATATTTTTCCACTCCCGGTAAAAATTCTACACTCCTGTAAGTGCTTATTTCCATGCCCCTTAAAAATTTATTATTTCTTAGTAATCGCTTATTATCTATGGCGCGTCGGGAAAAATAAACAGGCGTTTTTTTTTTACGCAGGAAAAAATTTCGCTTCAACATTTTAAGAAGACGAAAATCCGATTACGGAGTCATCACTTTGAGGAAAAACTCCATTTATTCTTAATTTTAAGTACAGAGCGAGTAGGTAATTTTCCTCAAAGTGAATTTTAGATACGGAGGTATTGACCGGAAAAATCGATCAGAACTTCCGAATAACCGAGTGGCGTATACATAATTTGTTTTTATAGATATTTCAATAATTTCTTTTACACATTGTGTTGTATATTGAAAAAATGATATCGATCAATGAAAAAACCGGGATGTTTAAAAATTGGAATTCTTTTATAGAAGTCCGAGAAATATTTTACAGTTGGGATGACAAATTTTTCGGCGCATGATTTTTGTTAACGTATTTAATCTATGCGACTCGTACATTACTAAGCCGTTTTCCTCGTTCAAATCGGTCCAATAATAGCAGAGATAATATAGTCTAAGGCCCTTTTGTTGACATCACTGCGCATGATTTTGGTTTATGTATTTAATCTGTATATCCCATACAGTACTGTACGGTTTTCCTCGTTCAAATCGGACCAATAATAACCGAGATATAGTCTAAGGCCCATTTGCCATCGTTGCTCCCTCAGCATATGTGACATCATTAGCCGAGTTGCCAACATTAGCCGCGTTCCAAACCCCTTGAGTTAGAACCCGCCTAGTTTTTACCTGAGTTACCTGCATGATCATATGTCAAATCATATCAAACGATCTATATCCCCTGATCAACACGGATTCATGGCAGGTAGGTCTACGGTCTCAAATCTTATTTGCTCTACACAGTTCATATCGGAGGCCTTAGATAGAAGAGGTCAAGTAGATGTAATATATACTGACTTTTCTAAGGCCTTTGATAGAATTGACCATGTCATTTTACTCCAGAAGCTGTCATCTATAGGTTTAAGTCCACAGCTACATCTGCTAATGTCTTCGTATTTGAAGAACAGACATCAGTATGTCCAGTGTCGCGGTTTCAGATCAGATAAATTCCATCAGGCATCATGAGTTCCGCAGGGATCAATTTTGGGACCGCTTTTATTTACTATTTTTCTAAATGATATTGTTATTAACACCAACGATATAAATGTTTTAATGTACGCAGATGACCTGAAACTATTAGTTGAAATTCGTTCTTTCAATGACTCTTTACTTCTCCAAAACTGTCTAAATGATATAGCAAATTGGTGTCAAAATAACTCACTTCCGTTAAATCCAGACAAATGTTCTGTTATGTCTTCTACCAGGCGACATACAGCTCTTATTTTTAATTACTTTGATCCCGAGCTAAATTTTGTTAAACATATAGAATCAATGGTGTCATCTGCTAATAAAAGTTTAGGGTTTGTCATAAGAAGCTGCAAAGAATTCTCAGATATCTCTACATTAAAAATCTTATTTAACAGCTTCGTCCGATCGAAACTCGAATATGCATCGGAGGTATGGTGTCCTAGGCAGAAAGTCTATATTGACCTAATTGAAAAAGTTCAAAGGAAATTTATGAAATCGGTTTCTTTTATATTGGACGGTATTTACCCTCCAAGGGGCTACTCTCATGATCTACTATTAACACGATTTAAACTTCCTGATCTAGAAAAACGTCGAACCTATCAGCAAATTTCATTACTCTGGAAAATTCTTAATGGTCAAATAGATAGCATTGATTTGTTAAATTATGTTCATTTTAAAATACCACGCGCGGGTCTAAGAGTTTATTGTAGTTTCTATTTGCCAGCTGCAAGAACAAATATTTTAAATTCATCCCCATTATACCAAGCAATCAATGAGTATCATAACATCCAGGACAGCTTGGATATATTTGCCTGTAATAAATACCAAATCAAAAGTGTAATTCTCTAGGTACTGATGTGTATTATATAAGTATTACGAACTTTTAGAAAATTGTGTAATTGCATAGTAGATGTTCCGTACACTACCAAGTTGTCCAATGTTAACGTCCATTTTTTTTCCTGTCTCACGCAGACACAGGTTTTTTTTTTTAATGGACGTTAACCCTGGACTGCTGGCAGTTTTTGTATTATATATATATATTGTGCTTGTTATTATTAACATTTTTGTTATGTTGTCCTTTTCCCACCCATTAAATGGTTGGTACAATTGTTGGGTGGTGTATCAAAATAAATAAATAAATAAATAAATAAATAAAAAATGATTTAGTTTACCTACTGTTGCTCCTCTTTCCGTTCAGTTTAGTTTTCGAACTTCAAAAAGCTCACAGCAACTAACTATATCTATCGATCTATATTCATCCGGAATTTATAAAGAGGGAAATTTTCTACTCATATTTGAAATGGCTACTTATAAAATTAAAGCATATTACATTAATCTCCTAACCGCCATAATACATTTTTCCAAAAATCGAAGGAATGGCTCTAGCACTATTTCCTTTTCGGTCCCCTACACCGAAAAAAAAGCGGGAATGATAAGCTGGAGTTTCCCATTTTTCATCAGTGCGTTCCGCAAATAATAACTTACCGAATATTTCAAAACTGTGACAAGGACAAGGGTTAACACTACTACGAGCTATCACGCACCCGGGCGTGATGTCAGCAGGTACATAGGTGGCGCTGTCGCCGATCAGGGCCGGATTTAACGGATTACGTTTTTCGAACAGTCGTTGAGTCAGAAGAAAATCGTGTTAATTTTTAACAAATCCAATGAAACTGACGTGATAACGGAATGATAGATAATGACAGGTCGAGAGGATGACAGGACAAGATAACATTAGAAAATGACAGATGACGACAGGATAAAAGGCTGATGGAATAATAGATCACTAGATGAAAGGAAACTTGACAATTTATTTTCTTTATAAAAATGTTTGCGGAAACAATACCACATACGAAAATAAAGGTAGGCTTTATGTACAAATAAATACAGTATAAAATAATTTGTCTCAGCATTTTTAAATTTAGCACGCTTTTAATAAGCGGCGAGGCCAGAGCACTGGCTGGCCGGAGAGTTAAAAGTGGAGTGAAGGGGATGTGGCAAAACAGGATGACAGAATGACAGGGTGATAGCTGATAAATTAACCCATGACAAAATGATAGAATTACTGATGAAATAATTTATACTTCCGAAAAACCTTTGAACAGTTCAAAAATCAAAAATTGTGGAAATGTAGGAATTATTAAAGATGAAGATAAAACGATATTTAATCTTTAGGATTAAATTCCTGAAGGAAGCAGAAGTGCATATACTTTCGAGTTGAAGTATTTAAAGTATTTTAAATTTGGAATGCTTCTACATATTTTCAACTATAGTTTTTATAAATAGGAAGATAGTCGAGCAAAGAAGAAAATCCATTTTTGAATTTTCCTCTTGAACAGTTGATGTCAGGAAATATTTTGAATGCTTTGGAAGGCTTTTTATTATCATTAAACTGCCCAAACCAACGTCGAACTGAAAATCGTATCAGATTGTCGCGTCAAATTTTCCGAGTTTATGAGCAACTTGGGTGAGCTCGTTAAGGGGGATTTGTAGCAGGTAGGTAAACGATTTTAAAGTGGTTTTTATCATAAAGAATGAGGGATGTTTTTTAATAATTCTGTAAACAAATTTCAAGTGTTATTGGAGAATCCTTCCTTTTAATTACATTGTTCCACAAAAAATCTTGTAGTGGTAAATTAAAATCCATTAGGAATGGAAACATAAAAATCGGCCTATTTTGGTACATATAGAGAAGAGGTTTTTGAGGAGTTTCAGGTCTAAAAAACATTAAAATTCCAAATAAAAATATTAACATTATCCCTAAATAAAATAAATAAATTGAAACAAAATTACTGTATAGCGTTTGTCTAATTGTAACATTATATATTACATTATTATCGCATAATTTGCTTGTCCTTATGGATTATAAAGGTTAGATACTTTAAAGAAGTTGAAGTGCTCAATAATTCAAACCTTTTATAGGGTAATTATGTAATCCTGAGGCAATAACGGTCAACGATAGTTAATATTAAGTTTAATCACTCACATTATCCTTATCTACAATTATAGGTAATTAAGAAATACTCACGAAACAGCTGTTAACTTGTTTGTTTAAAGTTTTAAACTTGTATAGCTATACCATAAAAATTTTAATGGTAGTGTATTATTTAATGGGGGATAAAATTTGTTTCTTTTTCTTCAAGTTCGTGTTGGAAAATAACAAATTAACCATTAAAAAAGTGTGTGAAGTAGACAATTAAACTCTAATAGAAAATTTTCTGCAAGCAGCAGTCAAGGTAAGGATAGAAAGGAGCAGCTGCTATATTATAGATTAAAAATTATTAAAATGGTTTTTTTTCTGATCAAATAAGAAAATATTATGAGTTGATGATATCTCGCGAAAATTTGTATATTTATAATTTAAAAGGCGAGATTGTCAATTTAAATAATATTAAATAGTTGGGATACTTAAAATATTCCACGTTCTGCATTTGGATATATGACGAAAGTGATTACCTGGAAAGTATAAGGCGACTTAATGGTGGCAATCTCGTAGTAAATATCTCCGAAATCGGATGGCGTTGAAATTTCGACTTTAATGGTCTCAACAGGAAAAGCCGGTGGAACCGGAGCCGGAGGATTCGCATCGAGTTTATTCGCCGTGGCGCTTTCGTCGTCAATAATTGAAGCAATTGATTCAGATCCTTCTAGACTATCTACGTCGTCGGATCGGGCCTGGGGTGTAACGACGTCGTTGATTGGAGACTGGGGGACTTCCTGAGCTGATGGCGGCATTGGAGAAGAAGATGTCGTCCCCGACGCTTCGTTATTGTTTGCCGCTTCGTCGCTGTTTTGTTTTCGGATAGTTACCCGGGGCTTCGAAGTGGTTTTGTACTGCCATCTGCCCGGAGATCTGTAATATAGATATATGTAATGAGATTCGGTTTCCTCAAGGCAGAAATATGAGAGAAAACGGGATCGTGATAAGATATACAGCTGTTTTTTTTTTTTGCAGATAAATTCTTCCTTATGGAACGAATACTTCTTTATATTAAAATTTAAAATATGGGTATGCTTGCGGAAAAATTGTATTATACAAAAAATTAAATCTAGATTATATATTAAAATACACTGATCTGTATATTCAGTGTACCGCATGTCCCAACAGATGAACATAAACCTTTAATCTATTAGACAATGTCTTAATGAAGAAATTATATGATGAAAAGATATGCCAAATAACTGTTTGTTGTTTTTTTAAATTATGAGACCGCCAGTATTACTAGGTAAGTAGGGATAAGTAGGTACTGTATTTGACAAGGAGCTACCTGAGATTAATTATTTGATTTTTTCTCAAATATCAGTAAGCACTTAATAAATAACTTTTTAAGGCGCATTTTTTGATGATTTTTTATTGCTTAACAAAGAATATAAAAAAATTAGAAAGAGTTTAAAGAAAGTCGTAATTTTTATCAAAAAATTGTCATCCGATCTAGTCACTAATTTTAACTAAAAGTATTTTTCCATGTGAATATTCATATCTAAGAGATAAACCTAAGATACCTAAGATATAAATTTGCAACTTTGCTGTATAATATTTATCACACATTTACCATTCACAGAAATTCCTTGTCCATAACTGACATTATACCGCATTGTTTGAGTTGAAATTTTGTAAACAATGGACAAGTTTGTAACAAGAAACTCCCTTCTCCTTCTTATCTATCATCTAATTTGTTCCCTAACCGCACCCTTCTGGCGAATCTTGTTTACAAATGGCCTTTCTAAAGTCAGAACTTTCTTTATCTGCGAATCTACCCCATGAGGCCAAAGTTAAATCGCGATGGTAACACATTTCGTTGATGTGTCTTCTTTAAGAGGGAAAGTAAAAAAAATCGCGATTAAAAATTACAAACATTTTTTTTATATTTACTATAAAAAATATATTGATAGACAAACAATTCAATTTCCAGACGAGGGTTTCATATTTAATGTTCGAATACCTCATTTATATAATAATAATTCATTTCTGTATTTCATAGTAGTTTATAAAAAGACAGAAGAACATTTAAAATAATAATAATAATAATTAGGATCGTACTTATTTATTTTATGTTAGATTTTTATTGTAACCATTTTGTAGTCCACTCATGACCTACCAATGCCAATAAAAAAACCATCTTTGGTGGTAAAATAAAATGTATGTTAACAAAATTCAATTAAATTTTTCCAGCATATTTAATTATTAATAATATTAAATATACATATACATAGTAGAAATTAATTCTTTATTTTTAGAAATCTATAATTAAAGTTAGATCATTTTACCATTTTTTAATTTGGTATAAATTATCACTTTCTATGAATTTTCCAATTCGATCTAATTTTTTTGAGGAAGTATTCGTTTGGGTAGTTTGTATGGATCACCCCGTAGATAAACAAAATAAATATGTGCAATAATCTCCTTTACTTGTTTCTATAAAAATCGAGGATGTTTTTGAGTCGCTTTAACATTTTTGAAGTGGACGTAAGAATGTTTCAAATTCTGAAGATTTTTTTTTAAACATTTCATTATTTTCCTACTATGGCATGTAACAAAATTAAGTATTAAATGAAAGATTATAAAAACAATGTAGATTACAGTTTTACAAATGACTAGAGACATAAATTAAATTTCATTTTAGCATATTTCAACCGTCAATATTTGCTGTTAAGTTTTATGAAGCGTGTTTTTTAATAGAGACCAATATATAAATATTCAGGCGTATCTCTGGATTTTTATTTCGCACACACACACATTTATTTTGATAACCATTTATTTTATCCGGCAAAGCGTAAATCATCGTATGACTGCTCGAATTACAAATGACGCATAAATAAAACAAACATGTTTATATAACAAATTAGCCTTTGCTCTTAAATCCCTCTCGCTTTATTTATTAATTGGATGTAAAATAATATTTCTATTAATTACTCTAAATATATTTAGTGAAAAACATATTATTATAAATTCGCATTTTGCGAATTAAACATATTGTATTAGTGTTATCGGAGAGCTTGTCGACTCTTTCTATTTCTCTCCCCCTTCCTCTCTCTCTCGTTCTTTTTCTCTTATCTGTTTGTGTTCTACTCTGAAAAGGAGGAAAACTCCTATAGTATAGGGTATTAGGAAAATGAAATAGCCTAGAAAAATCTATCAAACGTCTAAAAGTTAATAAATGATAAAGTAATAAAAAAAAGATCCGTTTGTGTTTAAATCTTTTTTTTATTTTATTTACTCTTAGTCTTTTATGTTTTTAAAAGAATTCTAAAAAATAAAAATAGTACTGGTACAGACTACATTTTCGCCAAAATCTTAAAGGCTATTGCTCATCCTATTAGTGAACATTGTTCCTTCCTTATTAACATGTCTATCACTACAGGCATGTTTCCTTCGATCCTAAAAATGTCATTCCGGTCTATAAAAAAAATGCCGCTGATAACATTGCAAAATTTTGGAAAAATAGGTATCAAGTAGGATGTTAAACTATCTAGCCAAATTCAACATAATTACTGAGAGCGAGCATGGCTTCAGAAATGGCAGATCAACCCAAACAGCTGCCTATAAGTTTACCGAATTCATCTACAAATCTTTGGACGAGAGGCGGCATGTTGCTGGATTATGTTTTGATCTCTCACAGGGCATTCGATCGTATTAATTTTAAATTCATTTGAAATAAATTATATAACGTCGATATTAGAGGCATATTTTTAGAATGGCTTCGTAGTTTCATCTCGGATCGATCTATGATGGTGTACCTCAAAGTTCGGTTTTAGGACCTCTTTTGTTTTTACTTTTTATCAACGATTTGCCTCAGCATATTGATGCTACTATGTTGACCTTGTTTGCTAATGACACATCAATAGGTCTCTCAGCTAGATTGACTGATGAGTTGATCGAATTACGCGATTCTTTAATCCTACAATTTATCGATTGGTGTAACATTAAGGGACTGATGGCTAATGTTAATAAAACAGAATGTATTTATTTTAGTAACCATCCAAGTAATTACTCCTTAAATTTATCCAATAATGGCATGGTTTTAAAATCGACCAATACCGTAAAATTTTTATGTCTATATATAGATAACAATTTAAAATGGGATCATCATATTTCATATTAACAATTTAAGTAAGAAATTAAATACCTCGTACTATGCTATTAATAAAATAAAAAATTCTTTACCATTACATGCGATTATGAATGTATACTATAGTCTTGTTTATAGCCACTTAACTTACAATGCAGTAATGCAACTGACAGCTCAAGAATATTTATTTCTCAGAAAAGAATTATTCGAATGATTTTTAATATAAAACAGAGATTCATGTAAACCCGTATTCCGGGAAAATCGGATAATGACAGTTCCAGTATTTACATGATTGTTACTTATCTATGATAATTTGAACAATATTACCAAACTTTCAAGTCATCACAACTACTCGACCAGACATGCAGACACACTCAGTGTACATAGGACTTCCAAGTATGAACAGTCGCCAACATATCAACGTATTAAATTATATAATATTCTACCAGACCAATTCAAATGTCTGAGTAAATTTCACTTTAAGAAAGCGATAAAAAACATATTACTTAGCAAGGTGTACTATTATAAAGTTGATGAATACCTTCAAGACAATGATTTTAATTATTCTGATGAATAATTTTAAGTGTAATTTAATTTGTTTTTCTTATTTCTTATACTTTTGTCTATTCGTAGATAGGTATTTATATATATATATTTTTTGTTTTAATGACCTGTCCTATACATTTGTATAATGTCTTCAAGGATCAACAAATATTATTTATTTTAGTTTAATATATTTTATCTCTGATTTAAAAGTATTTTTTGAACTTTTTGTGTCATTATTGTTATTATTTTTTAAATCTTGTTTCTACTTATTCTACCCCTACTTTGATTGATGATTGATTATTTATTGCATTAATAAACTGTTAATCAGAGATTGTAACATGAGAATATGCCGACGGCCAATTTACCGACATACAAACATGCCGATGACAAATTTACCGACGATTTAATTACTCGATAATATTAATTTGAAACATACAAATTGTTTTGTGAGGTTGTTTATATCTGTAAGAGGAGTTTTAAAAATAACATTATGGTGGGTTCTAACCATTTTAGATAACGAGATACAGGGAGATTTGTTGGTTTGGTACTGCAACATTAGATCTTTATTTACTGGTTTTTGTTAGATCTTTATTTACTGGTTTTAGCGATTAAAATATTTGCCAGATATATTTCTGTCGGTAAATGGATTGTCGGCAAGTTTGTTGTCCACATATTTTCGTAAAAACTGGGATATACGAATAAAAGGAAGGAAATAAAACAAGCGACGAAAAAAGAGTAATAAAGAAACTAAACAGATTAAGAAAAAGAAAAATTGAGAGATTAAAAAGGTAGACCAATAAATAAAACCAAAACCAGCGAACGCTAATAAATCTCGGTTTACATTTTATACAGAAAAATTCCTGTACTACCCACCTGTTAAGTTTAAACTTGTACAAACTCGACGAACTGCTTCCGGCCGCATCAACAGTAGAAGCTTGCACTTTGGGTTTGTAGGCTCTCCGAGTAAATCCGGAACTGGTGGACGACTCGTTAGGAGTTTTGGTACTTTTGCTTGTCCTTCTTCCGGCGTACCTCTTTCCTGACGGACTCGTCGGCGGTTCCTCGCTGTGTACAGACGGTTTGGGTGTAGTAGGAGGTTTTCTGTTTCTACCCACTTGGAATTTTTGCTGAGGTCTGTGTGTGGTTGTGTGGTGTCTACATTTATTTACAAGTGTTAGTGCTAGGTGTTCCTGCATGCTTTTGTTGGGACATGCGGTCGACTAATTGGAGAGATCATTTGATAATTTTCGCGGTTTTATAAGATTTTGGGAATGGACATGCACAAATATTATATTTATGTTCTATACACAAATCGAAAAAAGGTGTGTCTTAATCAAAACCACCTTTATTTACACAGTGTGTCCCAAACTGCTATTTGATAAATGTAAGCAAAAACAATGGAAAATGTCGTTTTGTATGCCCCAAGTTAGCTGTATACGCGGTCTAACAATCGCTGTAGCCACACCAAAATTGGAACACTCTACGGTACCTTAGTACATCTTACTGGAGATTTGGACACCCTAACGGTTCGCGTCTTGAATATTTAACCATATTTAACCCGAATTTCGAATGTCCCAAATAATTAAAAAAAGTTAAAAGAGTCACAGGACATTGTTATTGATTGAGAAAAATTTATAACAAACTATACTACAATGTCTGCGTGTTCTAATATTTGAGATTGAGTCGTTGAATTAATAAAAAATTGAACGAATATCTTTATAAGAGAATTTTGGGACAACCTGTATAAATTTAAATTATAAATGATTTTGTAAAACATATTCTACATGCTGGCATGCTTGTATATATTTTCTTAAGTATCTACAAATTATAAATATTTAAAATTATATGAAAAACCAGAAGGATTTAAATAACAGAAAAAGAAGGAAACCAAAACCAACATTCGCACACAGTATATTTACAAAATTTAAAATATTTTAGAAATAAAACTGCAAAAAGTTATGATAACAAGCGCGCTTTTGAAAGAGGGTACTTTTTTTGAAAAATTAACAAAAGACAAGAGTTGAATTTTAATGAAGCAACATTAGAAAAGAAAGACATTTTTTGCGGTACTTCATTGTGTATCAACGCCAAACAAAAAAAAATCGTTTGAATGTAGCGTTCTTTCTTTCCGGACATGGGCGTCGCTGTGGATCATAATTCAGAAGTCCGAATTGAATACTGGATTGGAATAGTTTTTTAATAGATGTATGAGATTAGTTCGAACGTTATATATATATATATATATATATATATATATATATATATATATATATATATATATATATATATATATATATATATATATATATATATATATATATATATATATATATATATATATATATATATATAGTTTAAGTAGAAAAAATTCGTGGGAATCAGTCAATATAAAATAAATTAGTTTGATTTCTTCGTTTTGGTCAAGATTTCGAAAACGTTTATTTTCTTTTTCAAAACTAATAACATGAAATACGGAAAAAATTAAATACAAAAAGAAACATCGGTGTTAAAATATTTTAAAATGACAAAATGACAGTTTCCAAAAACTTCAGAATACAATTGTAACATACAGAGTGTGATTATAAAAAGTATAAGAATGTGTAAATATATATATATATATATATATATATATAAAAAAAAAAAATAATAATAAATATCAATTCAAGGAGGACGAGTTGAGAAATTTTCTTTATGTTTTTTTAATAGAAATGTGTATATTGTACTCAGGTCATTGATGTCTGTTCTTTTATTCATTGAATTTTGATTGTTATTTATATGAACCATTTCAAGAAAGAGACGCTTATTGAGATTTCGTTCATTATCGAGAATTTTGACATTATTATAGTCAATCACATGATCTTTATCTATTACATGTTCAGCAAGGCGACAAGATCTCACATTCCTTCTGCAGTCACTTTTGTGAGAAGTTATTCTATCTTTAAGCATTCTACTTGTTTGACCAATGTATACTTCATCACAGCTGCTGCATGGGATTTCATAGATTATATTTGATTTATTTTTGACTGGTATGGGTAGAATGCTTAAAGATAGAATAACTTCTCACAAAAGTGACTGCAGAAGGAATGTGAGATCTTGTCGCCTTGCCGAACATGTAATAGATAAAGATCATGTGATTGACTATAATAATGTCAAAATTCTCGATAATGAACGAAATCTCAATGAGCGTCTCTTTCTTGAAATGGTTCATATAAATAACAATCAAAATTCAATGAATAAAAGAACAGACATCAATGACCTGAGTACAATATACACATTTCTATTAAAAAAACATAAAGAAAATTTCTCAACTCGTCCTCCTTGAATTGATATTTATTATTATTTTTTTTTTTTATATATATATATATTTACACATTCTTATACTTTTTATAATCACACTCTGTATGTTACAATTGTATTCTGAAGTTTTTGGAAACTGTCATTTTGTCATTTTAAAATATTTTAACACCGATGTTTCTTTTTGTATTTAATTTTTTCCGTATTTCATGTTATTAGTTTTGAAAAAGAAAATAAACGTTTTCGAAATCTTGACCAAAACGAAGAAATCAAACTAATTTATTTTATATTGACTGATTCCCACAAATTTTTTCTACTTAAACTATTATTGAACAGTCACGAAAATATCTACTTATATATATATATATATATATATATATATATATATATATGATTTTAAGAAAGTTAAGTTAAGATTTTCTATAATCATGTCAAATATTTTTATTGGAATTTCAGATTTCTATGAATTTGTTTTTGAGATTGTTTACGATTGATAGTGAATTTTGTTGGGCTATTAAATATATAATTTTTTAGAAGTTATGGACGATTATCTGAAGTGGTGATTTAAATATGAAATTTGTTATTTGTAAAAAGAAATATACCCATAAAAGTGCAAGTAGAATTATTATTTAATTAAATTAGTCTAAGACTGTTTTCTAAGATATACAAAAAGAAAATTAATTTTTTTTCGGTAAAATTGATCCCTTTAAATTGCGACGCCCATGGAAACGTCGAGTACAGAACAAAAATTGTAACGAAAATTCAACCTAACCCATTAAAAATAATTATACTCCGACAAAAGATGAAAATACTCACTTAGAGTTCCTCGCCGGTTGTGATTGACTCCTATTTTTCTGAGATTTCTTATAATTGGGAGCCGACTCATTGTCTTCCTCCGCTACTGCAGTGACATCTGGCTCTTTGTGCCTGTTTTTGAACCTTTTGTAACTACCCCCGATGCCAGAGGGTTTCCTCGCGAATTTTATGGCGTTCTGAGCTGAATCGGCCGGTAATGCAGATGCCTCTTCGTTAGAATTACCGGCTGGAGGAGATGGATCTATGTGTCTTTGCTTATTTCCTTTGGATAATGAGGGAGCGGCGGTTTTTAATATTCGCAGGCTTTGTGTCGGTTGGATTTTTTTTGATGTGCTTTGGAGAACTTGAGCGTATTTGCCTGCAATAAGCAAAAATAAAGGATTAGTTTCTACGTATATTGTGTATTGACTAAAACTGTATAGTCATTCATCAATATTTTCTAAAAAAAAAAGGATAATTTTGGATTAGAAATCGACAAATCACAATTTACAAAAAAAAATAGAAAAAGCAGAGAAAAAGTTTGAGAAAAAATTGTGAAAAGTTATGAGAAAACGATTAAAAAATAAAAAAATTTCGGAAATTATAAAAATACCAGATATAAATATGAGACATTTTTAACAGAGGGAAATTTGTAAATTTACATTATTAAAATTTATAATGAAATAAAGTTGTTTAGAGTAAAATGATTAATGGGAAAAATTATGTGTAGGGGACTTAAAAAATGTATTAGATGTGCTGCCATCTATGATTAGAAGAGAGTATTGACAATTACTAAAAGCAAAAAATTCCCGGTGTATTGTAGTTTTTAGTTGGTTATTGGGAAATGTCAAAGTCAGAATTAAGAAAATAAAATACTTGAAAATTAAAAAATTTCATTTTATTACAATATATTAAAAAAAACACTTTCAAATTTGTTTTTTTTTTATTTAATTTAATTCTGCAAATTTACAATCAACTCAAGTAAACTAATAGAGTTATAAGTAAATGTGTGGAACAAATGAGGCGGGCGAGAAGAAATTTGTTTAAAATATTTTTTGTATGGCTAATTTTTAATTTTCTTCTTTTTTATTTTTTATTTAATTTTAATTACCAGACTAATGAACTGTTAACTTCTTAATTTCATATCCACCGACAACCTTAATTATTTCGCTAACAACTTCTTTAAAAATAATTGCTACGATAAAATGACAAAAAAAACAATAAAGAACCGAAAAGCTTTTATCCAGGTCTCATTAGAGTAGAGGCGGAAATACACTTTGCTTGCAAAACAAAGAGCCGTTCCGCATTTTCCATTAAAATTGCTTAAAACTATTGTTCCCGAACTCACTCAACTCCGCGCTCCTTAATACTCTCGAATGTCATTCAATCAATATAAATATAAACCAAGTCGTACTTGAGGGAAAAATCCGAATAAATATTCAGAAAGACGTGGCTCTTGAAACTTAATCAAATCAAAAGTGTTCTAAGTGGAGAACTGAGTGTGATGATAATACGTAAGTTTCCAAAAATGTTGTATTTTAACAATGACAATATAGTAAAATATAGTAAAAATAAAAAAAGTGCAGATTATTTAAAACCACAATATTCAACTGTAAGTAAAAAATGTAAATATTTCGGAAGCTCATTGTGGTTTGTATTTTAATTTCTCTCTCTTTCCATTGGATTAAAACCACTTAGTTGTTAAAAAAGTTTTTTTTTTATTGACGTTTCGGCTTTCCAGATCGAAAGCCGTTATCAAAATGACATAAAATAAATAAATTTACTAGAAACAGAACACTTGATAATCTTGCAAAAATATGACATCAACATAGTATACATAGAATAAGATTTTGAGATTGAAGATGTCAAAATCTGTTTCAATCATATTTTTGTGACGTTTCTGGGAACGAATTTTTGAAAGGATAGCGCATTTGCATATTATAAGAGAATTTATACTTCGTCATAAATGAAGTTTTCTTATTAATATTATCATAAGAAAAACCAGATAAAAACTTATGATACTATCCCGATATAGAGGGTATCCTTTTTGCAATTAACTCTTTTTGTAAAATAGGTATCCAAATTTTTGAAATATCAACCGAACAATTAGAAACACATTCGTTATTATTTAAGCATATCAATGCTGCTTCTTTAACTTTGCGGTTATAATTATTAGGTTCTTTTAATAATCTAGTTGAAAAATTCCATTGTATTTTATGACCAGAATCCCATGCGTGTTCACATATTTTGGATTTTTCGAATTGTTTATTTTTAATGTACGATTGGTGTTCATTAAGTCTAATATGAAAAGGTCTAGATGTTTCTCCTATATAAAATTTATTACATTCGCATGGAATTTTGTAAATACAATTTTTTGTGTTTTGAGTATTATTAATGTATTATTAGTTTGAAAAACTGTTTTTAAATTAAATTTATTGCCAATCCTTCTAATTTTTTCCGATAATTTTGGAATATAAGGGATTTTTACTATATTTGAAAGAATTATTGGGGGGTTTAAATTTTGATCTTTAGTTTTGATGTCTCGGTAAAGTTCACGATTTATAAATTTACTTGGGTAGTTGTTCTTAATCAAGACAGATTTAACAAGTGATAATTCATTATTTAAGATATTGTCATTTGAACAAATTGTTTTTGCTCTATCGGAAAGAGATTTGACAATACCTCGTTTAACATAAATTGAGTGGTTTGAATTAAAATTTAGATATCTATTTGTATGTGTTTCTTTTCTAAAAACTGATGTATCAAAACAATTGTTGTTATTGTGTATTAGTACATCAAGAAACGGTAATTTTTTATTATTTTCAATTTCAATTGTAAATTTAATAGTAGGTTCCGAATTATTATTAGTATAGAAAAATGTATCAATATTTTCCCTATCGTGTTGCCAAATTGCAAAGATATCATCTACATATCTAAACCAGACAGAAGGTCTTAAATTTTGTTTGTTTACAATTTCCATTTCAAAATTCTCCATGAAAATATCACACAATTTTGGTGATAAAGGAGAACCCATTGCCATGCCAAAATTTTGCTGATAAAAATCACTATTTAATTGAAAATATGTAGTTTTAATACATAGTTCCAATAATTCTAGAATTGCTGAGACGCTTAATTTAGTTCTATTTATTAATGTATTATCACTTGTCAACTTTTTTCTCACAAGATTAAGAGTTTTATCGACAGGAACATTTGGAAATAAACTGACTACATCAAAACTAACCATTATATCTGAATTTGTAATTTTGATTTTTGATAATTTTTCTAAAAAATGTTTTGAATTTTTGATAAAGGAATTAGTATTTCCTGATAACGGATCTATTATTTTAAGTAGAAATCTTGCTAAATTTTGACAAGGTGAATTTATAGAACTTATTATTGGTCTTAATGGTATTTGTTGTTTATGAATTTTGGGTAAACCATAAAAATGTGGAGGTTTACTATAATGAGAAGTAAGAGATCTTCGTTCTTTATCACTTAGGAATTTTTTATTTTTATATAAAGTTTTGTAAATTTTGTTTTCAATACTAGTAGTTGGATCTTTATTTAATTTTGAATAGCTACCGTTTTCAATAATTTCGTTAATTTTGTTATCATAATCTGTTTTGTTCATGACAACCGTCGCGTTACCTTTATCTGCCGGTAAAATCTTAATTGTATTGTCATTTTTTAAATTTTTAATTGATTTAAATTCTGCGGAGGTTAAATTTTGATTAATTTTGTAAGATTTTTCTAATTCAATTTTGCAATGTACCTTGTATTCGTTGCTTAAGTCAGTTGGTAAATTTTGAGAAGCGTTTTCTATAGAACTAATAATATCAAATTTTGGTACATATTTTGGAATTACTGAATAATTTAAACCTTTGGCCAATAATAAATTTTCTGTGTGATTAAGATCTCTACTTGAAATATTTATTACCGTATTTAAATTTTGTTCTGAATTTCTAAGGTTGTAAAAACTTTTTTCTTCAATGTGTTTCTAATTGTTCGGTTGATATTTCAAAAATTTGGATACCTATTTTACAAAAAGAGTTAATTGCAAAAAGGATACCCTCTATATCGGGATAGTATCATAAGTTTTTATCTGGTTTTTTCTTATGATAATATTAATAAGAAAACTTCATTTATGACGAAGTATAAATTCTCTTATAATATGCAAATGCGCTATCCTTTCAAAAATTCGTTCCCAGAAACGTCACAAAAATATGATTGAAACAGATTTTGACATCTTCAATCTCAAAATCTTATTCTATGTATACTATGTTGATGTCATATTTTTGCAAGATTATCAAGTGTTCTGTTTCTAGTAAATTTATTTATTTTATGTCATTTTGATAACGGCTTTCGATCTGGAAAGCCGAAACGTCAATAAAAAAAACTTTTTTAACAATTAAGTGGTTTTAATCCAATGGAAAGAGAGAGAAATGTAAATATATCAGAACAGTTTTTCTAACCTCTATATTATCTAGCCTGCGAGTAACCTTAAAGAAAAAGATACTTTTTGACACCCTGTAGATGAGACTTATCATAAAAGTATCTCATTGATTTCATAAACTTATAGATTTCATCATTGATTAACTCGCCTTACCTGATATATACGTTCCTATAACGCTGGTCTCGATGACTGTGGTAGTTCCATCTTTAACAACTGTTCCTCCCAATTTTGTAACCAGACCCGTCGGATGTGCATCTCCTCTCTTTGTAGATCCGTTTTTCTTTGCGTCCGTAGCCGGGCGATGTTTCAATAGAAATTTAGAACTCGGTTTGAGGTTGATGATTTTGAAAGTTTCTTCCACTACTTCGGATGGTTGTCTGGAGAGGAAGTCATACTCCGGGTCTCCTAAAGGACGGAATAATATATTGCAATGAAAAATAATCACCTGGTATATTAAAAAAGGTAACCAGGGAACGGAAAAAAAAGAGTGAGAGAGTTACTGAAAGGAAGAAAAATGTCAAAGGATTTTTTTTGGAGATTTGAAAATTTGAGAAGAAAAAGATATAAATCCACAAATATAAATCCAGGAGTTGCAGAAAACTGTAATAGAGGCACGAGACACGAGGTTTGAACGTTTGAACTTTTAGATAAGAAGACAAGTTTAATAGGGATTAGATTTGATTAGAAGGACTTAACGTACAGGTCAAAGTTTCAATATATCATATGTAGATGGTTTGTTTGTGGGTGTAACCAATAACTAATTTTGTGTCTCTATAAATATTGGTTAATTTTTTGTACCCTTTATTGGCCTATTTCTAAAACTTCTACTTTTTTAAATACTCCTACTTACATTTTAAATATAATAGAAAAATATGTATGAAAAAACTATCAATTACCTGTGAATTTGATTCTAGAATCTATTTATAAAATACCTATGTTATTGCCAATGATAGCAGCCGGCTCGTTATCAGATTTAACTTGTACAATACTGGATACGATGCTGGATTCTGGCTCTTTACGGGTTTCCACTTTGCTCGCAATTATCGTTTCCGCCGACTTCGTGGATCCGCTAACAATTTCAACTTTTGTCAAAATGCTCTGAGTTGCTGAGGATAGTTTGGTGGACGCTGTACCGTCCACGACCTGTAATCAACTTTCTACATTACGGAAAATGTTTTTGGTTTTGCTGCATTTACATATTAAATTATTTTAATAAGTTGTTCATTATATTCTAGAGGATTTTAAACTATGTTTAGAACTATGATGACAATTTGCAGAAAGGGGGAGTATTTTAGAATGTTTTATTGAATACGAATTTTAGTTATTTTCTGCTAAAAAACAAGAGTGTAGCTAGGAACGATCAGAAAGGGTTGATGCCCTCAAAATTTTTTGCACAAAAACGGGGTAATTTTTATGTTAATTTACGAAAAACAAATTCTTAATGGAAAAAAGGGTCAAGAAATTTGGGAAAATAGTGTAAAGGTGTAAAATATACTAAAAGAATTTCTAAAATTATTTTTTGGGTAAAGGATTTTAAAAAATATGACATCCAATAATTTAATTATTGGATTTTTTAACAAAGAAAGGCGAGTAGCAAAAAAATGTGAAAAAAGTATTGAAAAAATAGTGAAACAGTGTGGAAAGTTAACTCAAATCTAAAATTAATTGTTTTTTGAGCAGACATTTAGATATATTATCCAAAAAGTATATTTTCATAAGAATTTTCCTTAAAAAAATTTGCATTAAAGTATTTATTAAGTAAAAAACTGAAAACAAAGAAACTATGAACCTCTACTTTACTGCTAAAAATCACTGGTGCCGACTCCTTGATACTCGATTTTTCTTGCACTTTAGTTACAGTTGATTTTATCTCTACTTTCGTTGACGCGGTCTGTAGAGGATTGGACTGACCTTGGACGACGGAAAGCACCTTTTTTTCCGAAGATTTGTCCTTAGACACTTGGGTCTTGCTCGGTTTGATCTCTGCTTCTTTCTTTGTTACAATAGGTTTGGTTTCTATGACATTGTTTGAGGTAATTTCGTTTGAGGACGGTTTGGTTTCTAAAAAACAAGACAGATTTTTCAGACCATTTTTTTAATCCTATACTGTATTTGAAAATCAAGAGAGAGTAAATTCCCAGAATAAAAAGTAATTCGGTATGCAAAACTATAGTACAGTACGTGCGGTAAAACTTCAATATTTGTAATGCATTCTAAATTGTTTTTGTTAATTTCAATACAAAATTTATTAAATTTCTTGGACTATCACATTATTTTATGATCTTTCATTGTTACTACAGTTGGCCTAAGAGGATTAACGTGCGTCATAGGCGTAACCAGAATAGAAAGGGATAATTGTTATTTAACGACCTCCGAATGGCAACAGCTTCTAATGACAGATATTTTGACTTAAATAGTTTCTAGAAATGCAGTTATTTGATTTTCGATAAACGTGACAAATAGTAGTGACTAAAAATGGAAGCAGTTTGTGAGTATACGCCAGTGAAAAAATTAAAACTAGACCATTTATCGCTCAATGAAAAGTGAATGTGGACCACTATTTTAAACATCAAAATCCCTCAAACACTATTGACAGTGTAGTTGAAACAACATCTAAGGCAATGGGATATGGAAAATCTACAATATATAGAGTTCTAAAGGAGGAAAAATCACCAAAGCCGAAACCAGGTAGACCAAAACTATTAAAAGTCAACGTGGACGAGTTTTTTAAAAATGCTATTCGTAAGCTTGTTCACTCATTTTTTATAAACAAGCAAATACCAACTTTAGATAAAGTTTTGCAAGCCATTACGAATGATGTTGATTTACCCACAATAAGCCGGGATAAACTATGGAAAGTGTTACATGAGTTAAACTTTAAATTTGAAAAAATGGGCAGACACTCAATGCTAATTGATTCTGAAGAAATTGTATGTTGGAGAAGACAGTACCTCAGAAGAATACAACAAGTTAAAGCTCAAAATAAAAACATTTATTATTTAGATGAAACATGGGTTAATGAAGGACATTGTGTAGGAAGAGTTTGGAAAGACAAAAATATAAAATCTTTTGTGTGTATCAGATGTTAAAAATCTCTTCAATAAGGCAATATCTGAAGTAACAAGTGAAAATTGGCAAAAATGTATTAGACACGTTACAGAAATAGAAAAAAAAATGTGGGAGCTAGATAACATAATTGATATTACTATAGAGCCCATTGTAATTTCTCTAGAATCAGATGGTGAATCTTCTGACACAGAGTGCGAGGAACCATAACTTTAAAATTATTAATTTATGTACTTTAATTTTATTTTTAGATTTTTATTTTTTAAGATTTAATATTGTCGTATTTTTTGCATGTTGCTCGTCAAATTTTATCCTTGCGATTGGTTTTTTTTTTCTCATATACCTACTTAATTGTTTTTTTAGCTCCTCATATTAATTTATAAATAATTGTAATTATATGTACATATTATATACATATTTTGTAAATAAACATATGCCTAAAACAAAATGCCTAAAATAATATTGACTTTTTCTTCATTTTACCCAAATTAAATTAGTACTTACGAATTATGTTTATCTATCTAAAATTGGTAATCTAGGTATAAATAACTAAAACAAATTAAATATTTCTATTTCCATATTAATTTAATTTTGAAAACGCACGTCTATGGTTTACTGCCTTTAACACTGATAACTGCAAAACATTTCTGGGAATTTACTCTCTCTTGATTTTCAAATACAGTATAATAAGCATTGATTTTGAAGTTACGAAAATATATTCATAAAGTGTGTCCTTTATTACTTTTTAGTATGACTAAAATTATTTGACAGTTCATCTACTTTAACTATGTTTCTAATTTTTTGTACTTTTTTATTTTATATTAGGGTTTTTATTTTTTTTAAGGTATTTACTTTAGGTTTACTAAGTTTAATATTACAATTGAAATTTGATTTAATGTTGGCAAACAATTGTTGTTCTGGGATATGATATTTATAAAAATCAGGTAATTATTTAATAATTAAATAATATAATAATAAATTAGCATCAGAATATGCCGAATAGTATGTCAATCGCGAGTCGCGAGTCAATCAAGCAATCAAGTAACATCTAATAATTTTATTCTTCTCAATTCTGGCTATAATTACCTGGCGGGATGTTCGCGGCAGCGCTCTGCGGCGAGAAAACCATGACAGTGTTACCAATTGTCGTGGTAAAATCCAGGAAGCCATAGACGGTTTGAGTGACGTAATTTCCCTGGTTCGCAGATGTCGTCTGGCTTTCTGGCGCTGCATTGTCAGGGTTAATAAAGACGGGACCCTGCGAGCTTGCCATTTTTGCTGTAACGAAAAAAATATGAATTAATTATGAGAAAAGCTTTTTTATAGAGGGTAGATTATTGAGAGGAAAAAATGCAGCCATATGTTCGGAAGATACATAATTTTTACAAACCAGAAGTTACATGGTTTTCTTAGTAACTGACCTATTTATTATACAGCATGTTTCTTTCAAATTGTTGTGTGTATTTGCAAATAGTCCACTTGTCAGGTAGAATTCATATTTAACTTGATAAAATATTTCCTTAAAATTTACACCACAGACAAAACGAAAAAAGCCTAAAAGTACACGTATAAGAACACATATTTACTTCCATATACTCCACATCTCAGTTATTTACTATCCCATAAATCTTGTCCCACATATATGTAGTAAGACGGAAAAGTTTAAAGCGACTTTGGGGAATTGTAGAATTTATAAATCAAGAAAAAAAAAATCCAAAGTTTTTTCCACCGGAAATGGCGCTCGACAAAATGGATGTGGTCGGATTAAATATGAAATTCAATTTTCTTTTTTGACAGCGAAAAACTTTTCGAATGTATGAATAAATTCTTGAGCGAAGTACATCGGCAAGTTTATTAAACTTTGTTGTCAAATGGTGTCATGATCTATTGTTTCTTTTCAACTTTTAAGTGTCTTTGGTTGTGTAGAGTTGAGAGGTCGCATTCACGCAGACATCTTTAATATACAGTGGCGTACTTCCTTTTTTTTTGTTGCTAGTACAAGAGAAAGATTTGCTTTCCTATGGCAACTGAATTAATTTACAGGTTCTGTGATTAGTTTTATGTTATGTATTTATTTGAAGCAAAGGATTTTAGAAAATAAAAATGTTGAATAAACATTTTTTATACATCTTCAAAGTTTTTTGCCATCTCTAGCGGCTAGACTAGAGTACGTACTAAATTTTAAGTTGTATATTTATAAATTTAAACAGGTGTAGGTCATGCTAAAAACGAAATAAACCAAATATGTACTATAATAGTACAGTGGTACAACAAAGCTTATAAGTTGTCGATATATGTGTACCATTAAAGCTACTTAAAAACTAAAAAAGATTTTCTGGAGTAGCTAGAAAATTTTATAATTAGTTCCAGAAGGTTTAAAGTTGATAATTTTTTTATGTACGTCAGCGGAAACTCTTCCCAAATGTTCTTAGGCCTGAAGATAGTCCGAGAGAAAGAAACTAGGCTAAAGAACTAGAAAATATTGACAAATTTTTCAACAATTTCATTTTTTGCTATATTTCTTTACTTAAAATTATTAATAACACTAAAACCATGTATTTTTTAGCTGAAAATTATTTTATTCTAAAAGTTAAAATCCAAATAATTGGTCGAAACGAATCAATTTAAAATTAAAGTCAACCCAAATCTGCGATTACCCTCTATATTTTAAAACTTAATTCAATTTAGCACCCATCACCCGTCACTAATTAACCTCATCATGAAAAACGAATCAGACAGCAGCTCAAGTACGATTTAAATTAAAAGATTTAAACTGTCTGGCAACCCTTATCAAAAGGGGGCCGATCGAATTTAAACCGCCTGACCAGCGCAGCGACCTATACCGATAAGGGTGGGCTTTTTCAATGTAGCCATGACGTATCTGGAATGATCTGCTGTTCGAGCTACATGAGAAAAATCACGATTAGTGGGATTCAAAGCGGATTTTGGTTAGTGATAAAATATGGAAACGTCAGTCATCTAGGCCAGGCTCAAAATAGATTTTAATAAAGGTTTTTGCAAAAACTGGATAGTCGATTTAATTGAATAAAATAGACATTTTTACTAAAACAATTTTTGGTTTTCGCCATAATTGCCTTTAAAATTTCAGTGTCTTTTTTATATATCGCGTATTTTTATTTAATATTTTTGTTGTTGACCTAATAATAAAATAAAAAATATCGAAAATTTCTATATATTTTAGGAAATAAAACTACACTACTATGCTATTAAGAGTTCGGTCTGGTTCGTAATATCCTTTCCGTAATTGTCCCCAAAACTTACGATACGAGTTTTTAAAGAACTCTATTAACTTTTTTAAAAGAAACGTACCTATAATTACAGTTCTTTATTGTTATGGCATGAAGTCTACAAAAGGTAAAGTTTTTCTCAAGTTGGAGGAAACGACCGAAACTTCAGACTATCATATTTCATAAAGTTCCAGGGTAGCGCCCACTAAACAGCCTCCATTCCGCATTCCGTATAACGAATCATTACTTAAATTTCAGTTTTCTGAAACATTCGGAAGCCATTATGAGATGTCTGGAAGTTAAGACGAACCACGTCGTTATAGCCACAAAATATTCGGTATAAAAGTGGCAACAGGATTAGAGATATTAGGATGAGCCGTGATATAATGGACATATGATAGATGACAGAGTGACTTACGAAAGATGACGGGATGACCGATGATAGAATGACAGATAAATATTTATAATATCCGTTAGAGAGTACAAAGTGGTAGAAGGCAAAATAAACCTTTGAATCTTTTTTTCTGTTATTCGGGAGATTAGTTTTGGTTTTGGTCGAGGTGCTTTATACTTATTTCTCTAAAAAAGCATATCAGTAAAATGAAGTATTTAAATTAAATTTGGATTTAAAAACAAGTGTAAGTATTCACAACATTTTTCTAAAGATGTTACATATAATGGCAGATGACAGATGACAAGATGATAGATGACAGAAGAAATAATGATAAAAGAAAAGGATTGAATTATAAAAATGTATACAATTTGATAAATGTAGGAACGGCAATTTCTGAAAATATTTTTCAAACGATCCGAAAAAGTATTTATTTTCACTCGGAATAAGGCGCCTGCATGTTTTGACACGAGAAAAAAAATGGGATAAACTTTTAGATCGTTAGTGTGGCTTCGGCGGAAATTTAGAACATTATAAATAAGAAGAAAAAAGGTGATTTATACGGCCTTGCCAAATACATTAATACTGATATATTTTTCCAAATGGAGACACCCATTGAGTTGTATTCTTACACTCCATTACATTGGAAACGGTTATGAAATACGTAAACATCGTATAGAATTCGTTTAGGATCTTTGTCAAAATCTTAAAAATTTGCAATTTTGTGTCGCTTCCTCAATCGGAAGCTGGTGTTGGATATATCGTTTTTTTTTATTTATAAAATATCACCCTACATCTCGATTCATCCAATGCTAACTTAGATTTGGTGTATTTTTTAATTAATCGAGTAGTTAAAAATTTAAACAGACCGGTTTTTTTGATTCGTAGCTTTTTTTGGTATTTTTTTAAACATCTAAAGGTTTTGATTTTTTTTAAATCAATTATTTATTTAATATCATTCTTAATGTTGATTTTATGCTTTTGGAAAGAAATAGACATGAAAAATAACAATAAAAAACTCAAGAAAACTGAAATTCTGTTGAATGGGATAATATAACGCTGTTGTAATCCAACGCTGTTGCAATACTGAATTAATATGCTCTCGGTACCTCGCATTCTTATTTGTCCACCCTGTACGTTTAATCTAATTTTTATTAAAAAAACAACCACCGTCTTGTCAAAAATTTACAATGTAGGTAATTAATTCATTGAGTTAAAATAAACCATGATTTTTATCTATTATTTCAGTGAAAACATTTAAATTCAAAAAATTTGTGTATACAAAATACATGCCTCATGAGACGAATAAGAATATTTCCTTGAATTCGCTTCTCAAAAGACATCAAACACATCGAAGAACACTTTGTAAATTAATGTTTAATTTTCGGTTCATCATCGTCGTCAATTTTAAACATTTTAAACATAATTTTGCCTCGCTAAATGATTTTTAATTTCACTTCCTTTTTTTATTCGACTCAGAGTTATGAAACATAAAGAACTCCACGGTTACATTCATTAGTCAAATTTCGTTCTGGTGAAAAAGCTCCTACCTCACATCTCTTTTCCGTCTCTTTTCATTTGGGCCCTCATTTAAATTTAGAAATCTCGAAAATTCCTCAGCTTCGTATAATTCCATTAAATCTATATGAATGGCCTTTCATGATCCGGCCTTTCATAAACACTTCGGTATCGAGGTATACAAAACATTTTGCAACTTTCAGTCACGTCTCAAAGCGAAATAGATTCTGGATTTTAATTATTTTCATTCACGGGGGGAGTGATTGAGTCACAAGGGTGGATGTTTAGAACGGAGGAAAATCATGACTTGAATGTATAATAACATTATGTTGATACGTTGGCAGTGATTTAAATTAGAAAAGTATATGTCACTGCATCGAATTTTACGACCTCGGGATTTGAATTTTCTTCAAAAATTATAATTGAAACTAACTGGCTTCAGCGATATCAGAGATCTCGGATCAGGCAAGCCCAGAAAGGGAAAAAACTGTGAAAACTTCTATGATGTTCAAATTTTGACCCCACCATTCGTTTTTTATAGCTCGATTTACCCCCCTTTACGTACAACGTCAGTTGTCAGTTTCCTCAGATTTTTATTGGATATTTTAATTTTATTAGACTAAAAATAAAGCTAAAAATAAATTTATAATAGGACAAAAATAATATAAATTAAAATTAGATATAAAAGGATAATTTTGCTCTTTAGTTATTAATTTAATACCATCCCTGAAAGGTTGAATAAGGCCTAAAAATCCAACTTTATTAGGACCCTTACGAATCTGGATATAACCTTACGTTCTAATAAGGTCAAAAAAGTAATCCTTAATAATACTCTAACTAATAAAATTAAACTTGAAATAAAAATTAAAATTAGATCCATATACAACAAGTATTATTTGTAATATAATTACGTTTAAAGATTTTAAATCTATTGAACTGATCTGCCCAAAATTATAATTAATGATTAGTTTAATTCTGAGTAATTGTATTAAAAAGTTAATTATAGAAATTTTTCACCTTAAAGATATAAAATCAAAATTGAAATGGTTTCCTTTTTCGACAAGTTTCTGGAGAAATGGGATTGAATTCATTTTCAGTAACGCAGCATTGTTATCTTTTGTTGTTAGACTCGTTTTCCAGAAACTCCACAATTTACGGACAAAAATGTTTTTATCCGGACTTTAATACCCGCGGGCGTTGTTAGATGGCACTCGAGAAAATTCAAAGTGGAGAAAATTGAACCGCAAATAAAATTGTTCCTATTTACAAAGAAATATACGTGCATTTGAGCCGGGCTTTTTTCTTTATCTTTCAAAATCAATGTTTGAAATGGAGTAGGTGGTGGCAAAATGCCTGTGAGACTTTTTTTATTCGGTTCCCAGAAATTGGTTATCCCATTTTTTATTGTAAATACCTTTTATCAGAGTGGAAATCGACTGTAAGAGATTTGATTGTGTTTCAAATACGAAATCTTTCCTTTTAAATTCTATTTCAAATGTTTTTACCAGGTGTGTCACAAGTTTTTTTTATTCTGGTTACTTCATTTATTAAATAAAAGCTACAATCTTTTTCTGAATTAATGTAATTTTTACTCGAGCATTTTTCTGGATTCATATAATTTTAATATCAACACAATTTTTTTCGTCAATTTTTACTGAAAAGATTGAATATCCCCCTCCAGTTTATTTTTAGAGATACAGCAAAAATTGTCAAACAAAAAAGGCGGAATTCACAGAAACATCACTTTCTTTGATGCAAGATTGCAGTTACGCCCCCTAGCGGCCATTTCAGAAACTTGAAAATATTTTCCAAGTTTTTCTCTTGGCCGTTTTTTCGCATTATTATTTGGCCACCCTGTACATAAATAAAATAAATTATAAATGAAGAATTTGAACAAAAATACACTGACATTTCAAGGGATGCTTTTAACCTCTAAATTTTTATTCTAAAACCCATTTAGAACTTATTCGTAATCCACATATTGTATGCAAATTTTGCATCGAAAAATTCTGAAGCGTATATTAAAATTTCGCGATTTTCTACCGAATTCCCATCAGTTCAGGTTTTTCTTTGGGATTTATGAAATAACAAAATGCGGAACATTAATGTGTTTCCATTAAAACGGTCCTTAGAATTTTGCTCACACTTAAGTATATGAGAAATGTTTTCAACAATCTCTTCCATGAAATCCATTTTTGCACTCTAAAAGAATATTGAGTTTCACTGCAACGATTTGATTCGGAAATGAGATATTCTCCAGAGGTGGAGACCGCAATGAAGAGAACTTCATTTTAATGTGAAATAAAAACAAATTTCCTAAGATATTGTGTTTGTCATTGTTTTGTTGAGGTATTTTAGTCATAGTGGATTTGGTAATCCTTTATCTTATGCCAAATAAAGGTCTTTTGGGGAATTTTTAGCAAAAATTGAATTAAAACTAATTAAAATTTGGTAAAACGATTGTAGACGAAAAAAGTTTTTACTTAAGTTGAGTAACAATGCCGGAATATCCCAAAAGGACGAAGTTAAATATCTAGGATTACATCTAGATAGAAAACTGACATGGAAGGTACATATCAAAGCTAAGAAGAAACAAATTAATATTAAAATTCGAGAATAAATTACTACTTTACAAAATCATTATAAAACCAATATGGACATATGGTATTGAGCTATGGGGCTGTAGCAAACCAACTAATACGAAAATCCAGTAAACAGTTCAGTCCAAAATACTAAGAAATATAACAGATGCCCCATGGTATGTATCAAACTACACCATACACACAGACCTAAACATACCATTCGTTGTCGATGTTATAAAAATGCATGCTAATACATACAGACTACGTAACATCACTCAACAACCAATAATGGAAAGAAGACTGCAGAGAACATGGCCAGAAGATTTAACCAGATAGATTGTAGAGGACTGTCAATGGACAGTTCCTGCCTCAAGCTTCAAACGTTTATCAAATTTACTTAATACTCTTCTTTTATTATCGAGTAGATTGTAAATGAGCAATAAATAAATGAAAAATATTTTTTCTGATTTTGGAAGAATTTTTTTATTACCCTATCATTCATTGTTGTCTTTGATGTAATTAAAACATTGCAGATCGTGTTTAAGTGACTTAATTTTACCTACACTTATTCTGCATTATATTAAAGCGCCGAACTTTTATTTAAGTTCGTAATATCAGTGATAAATAATATTAACTAATTTTAAACTTTTTTGATTATTTGTTTTATTCGTTTTTGAAGTACCTATATTTTTATATATATTAATGATTATTTGTTTTGTTCCTCCGAAACACTTCCTCTTAAATTCTGGATGTTCTCCTAGTTCAGTATTTTCATTAGACTCGCGGCCTGACTTATTTTTGAGCTCAATATAATTACTTCATAAATTCGGCGGCAGCAGCTCGCATTATTTGACGCGAATTTCTCTAAAAATGTACGAGATTTATGTCACCACAGCAATTTCAATCTAGCTGGTTGTACATATAACTTTGTTACCAGTGCAGAAATACCAACTCATTGTTCTGGCGATTATTAAAACCATTTCTCTTCCCGTAAACTCGTAGCAGGCGCTGCTCCTACATATCATTTGTCACTGCCTGGACCGCTTGATGCGATATTAGTCGTGTGCCATTATGCCCTTTGACTGACGTTATCCGCCAAAAGCTTAAGATACTACACATTTTTAATTCTATAGTAGCCATCGGAAAAATATTTGCAGCCGGGCGAAATTTTCTGGGAAAAAATTCTCATAAAGTTAATTATTTATTACATTGGATGTCTGCTGCTTTTTTTTAAAATCACAATTTTTTGCTGGAAAGAACGATTTTGGCATTAGTCTTAAGATTTGACGTTTTCTTTTTCTCACCCTTTTTCCCCTTTCCCACTAAAAATATATATAAATTGCAAAAATCTACCTCCAATTTTAATATTGTAGAAATGTTATATTACAAGGGGAAGAAGGTCACTCGAATGTGACCACCTCTGACAAATAGGTGGAAGGGGTGAGGAGGGTAAAAAGTTTAATATGACTTTTCATTTTTCTTGTATAATTCTTGGAAAAATTATAGATAATTTCGTTACTTGAACTATATTTTCAAATTAACAATTTTCCATGTCTTTTAGCCGAAGAAAACAATTTTAACATTAGTTCTACTTAATTTTCTACAACTTTTCACTATTTTCCCGACGTTTTCCTAAAAAAAATTAATTTCGGCATTTCCGATCGCTTTCAGAAAACCTTGTTCCTAATTTTCCCTAAATTTAGCAAATCTACTTCAAATGTCGAGTCAAAGAAATCCTCCAAGTCTGTGTTGTTTTGACTTTCGTGTCCCTTTCGGGATTAATGTGGACTGTACTTTCTTTGTATTATATATTTTTGATGATTAAAACATTTTCTAACACTTACTAATAACTTTATTAAACATCTTGACAATATGACAAATCAGTTAACAATGATTAAAAAACAAAAAACTGCTTGACATCCCCTGCTACCGATAATATTTTATATGCGAGGTTGCCAAATTATATAAAAATACGATATTATAATTAAAAAAAATAAAAAAGTCAAATGAGGCCGAACCATAGCCGCCAGCCTTGAAAGGATTGCCTTTCAACATAAAGCATAAAGTAAAACATAAATAATTATCAAACAGAAAAAATGTATATAAAGTTTAAAGGTCAGAATTCACTGGTAAAGCGCACACTTTTTGAATAGACCTTTTAACTACACCCGAACAAGTTTTGACACTCACTACGCGAACAATACCATCCGTGCCAGGGTGAGTCTCAATAATGCGCCCTAATCTCCAATGTAGGGGGGCAATGTTGTCTTCCTTCAATAAAACTAAGTGACCAGCACTTAGATTGCTGGAGGATTTGGACCATTTGTTTCTCCTTTGAAGAGTAGAAAGGTACTCGTGGGACCAACGGGACCAGAAATGTTGGTACATTTTCTGGATAAGCCTATACTTGGGCAAACGGTTGTCAGGAACTTCCTGGATATTCATCTCTGGTAGAGCGGTGAGTGGGGCTCCAATAAGGAAGTGACCAGGTGTTAATGGGGTTAAATCTGAAGGATCATGGGAGAGTTCGGTAAGAGGACGAGAATTAAGAACTGCTTCTATTTGAGAAAATATAGTTGAAAGTTCCTCAAATGTCAAATGATAATTTCCGATAATACGATTAGCATGAAATTTCGCTGATTTAACAGCACTTTCCCACAGTCCTCCTTGATGAGGCGATTTAGCAGGTATAAACAACCATTCAATTTTATTATCATTACAAAACCTTGAAAATTTTTCATTGTCCGAAATATTAGATACTAATTCAAATAACTCTTTAATTTGATTGCTAGCGCCCACATAATTAGTACCGTTATCAGAATACA
The DNA here is from genome assembly GCA_949320105.2 of Crepidodera aurea. Classification (NCBI taxonomy): domain Eukaryota; kingdom Metazoa; phylum Arthropoda; class Insecta; order Coleoptera; family Chrysomelidae; genus Crepidodera; species Crepidodera aurea. The sequence continues at coordinate 276,368 of OX439475.1, read as the reverse complement.
CCCGTTTACATATACCTCGACGAGAAATAAACCTCTTAAAGGCATTAAAAAAAGATTCAGTGGATAAATCGCTAACCACTTCAATATGAACCGCCTTAGTGGCAAAACAGACAAAAATACACATATATGCTTTAATTATAGCGCGATTCCTTAATTTCCCATCCTTTATAAGAAACGGAAATGGGCTGATTAACGCGATCAAGGGGGAGATCACCCATTTTTTGAGAAGATGAGACAGGTTTACATTTAAAACATGTCATACATTTCGAAATAACACTTCGTACTGCCCTCCTGCCATTAATTGGCCAATAATATTGTCTTACAGAATTTAACGTAGCCTGTTGACCTGCATGCAATTGTAAATGATGCTCATTTTGAATAATTAATTTACTCAGATTATGTTTATACGGTAAGATAATTTGAAATTTTCGATCAAAGTGCAGAGGCGCTTTTCGCAGCCTACCACCTACCCTTAATAAACTGTCCTTACCGATAAACGGATCCAAAGATTTAATTTTACTTTTATTGAAAACAGATTTATTTTTTACTAAAGAACTTATTTCCTTTTCAAATGATTCAGTTTGTGCTATTTTAATTAATTTGTTTAAAGCCTCATTTAATTCTAACATTGATAATTCGCCGCTCAATTTAGATGTCGCATTTGATTTGCAATTTTTAACAAACCTTAGAATCCATGCCGTAACGCGTTGTAGCCTAGTTAAGCTAGAAAATCTATCTATAAGTGAAAATGGTTCAAGTTGATTAATCAAAGTCATAGGTTTAACCTTTTTTCTCTCAGGAATGTCAGTGATATTAGAATTTATTATATTTACATTTCCAATTATGGTTTCACTTAAAAATTGTGGTCCCTTCCACCACAGGTCTGAATCTAACAATTCTCGCGGATTAACACCTCTAGATATTACATCTGCAGGGTTTTCTTTAGATTCCACATGTTTCCAATTACGAACGTCACTCATACCTTGTATTTCGCTAACACGATTGGCTACAAAAGTTTTCCAAATATGTGGCTCTTCAGCTAACCAACATAGTACAATTTTAGAGTCACACCAATAAAAGGTTGGTATAACATTATCAAATGCCTGTTGGACCCTATTCATTAAATGCGCCAATAAAAGAGCACCTACTAACTCCAATCGCGGTAATGAAATAGTTTTCAAAGGCGCTATACGTGATTTAGCACACAATAATTTAACATTAACTGTACCATGCGAATCTATCGTTCGTACATAAATACATGCTCCGCTAGCCTTTTCCGAAGCATCACAAAAACCATGAAATTCAATGCTCTTATTAGCATTCACTGATACGTGTCTTGTAATTTTTATGTTTTGTAAATACTGTAATTGATTTTTAAATTCCATCCAAATTGTGAATATTTCAGAAGGGACTTTCTCATCCCATCCAATCTTTAATTGCCATAGTCTCTGCATTAGTATTTTTGCTCGGGTAATTATCGGACCGATTAAACCAAGTGGATCGAAGATCCTAGCAATAGAAGCTAGAATCACGCGTTTTGTCACTGGAGAATAATCCCTTACTTTGGTATCAATGACATATTCAAGTTCATCCCGTTTTGCGTTCCAAAATATTCCTAAAGTTTTAGAATTATCATTATCTGTTAAAAAGTGCCCCAAATTATCTGATTTCCGGTCAGACAACTGATTTAAAACTGATATTTTATTCGAATTCCATTTTCTTAAATTAAATCCGTATTGCTTAAAAACACGCGTAATTTCCTGTGCTATAACGATTGCATCTTTATCTGTTTCACATCCAGTAATCAAATCATCTACATAAAAATCCCGTGATATGGTTTTGCTTAATTGAGGAAATTTATCCTCAATATCATCAGAAATTTGCTTAAGGCAACGAGTAGCCAAAAATGAAGCCGGCCCTGTGCCATAAGTAACTGTTTTTAATTTAAAATGTTGAACTTCGTCATCGGGACTTTCGCGCCAAATTATACGCTGCAAATTTTGTTGTTTCTCATTAACATTTATCATCCTATACATTTTTTCGATATCAGAAATAATAACTACATTATGCCATCTAAACCTACACAAAATTGAAAAAATGTCGTCTTGAATACACGGCCCTATTTTAAGTACTTCATTTAATGCTAGACCGACAAACGGTTTAGCAGTGCCATCAAATACCACTCTTAATTTTGTGGTACTACTAGCCTCGTTTGATACCCCATGATGTGGCAAATAATAAATTTTTTCATTACCCATACTTCGTGAATTAATATCTTTGTCCGATATTTTTTCCATATGACCCATGTTCAAATATTCCCTCATAAACTTAACATATTTTTCCTTGAATAAAGGATTTTTCAAGAATTTTCGCTCGACTGAAACTAGTCGCCTCTCAGCAATTCCTAACGAGTTCCCTAAATCCGAAATATTTTCCCGCGTCGGTAAAGTAACCACAAATTTCCCGACTGCGTCGCGAGTAACCGTTTCGGAAAAATGATTTTCACATTCCAATTCTTCGATTGATAGTACCTTTTTTGGCTCATTTTCCTCAATTTTCCAAAATTTCTCAATGTCATTTAATTCTTGGAATACCGATAAATTACATTTAACTTCATTTTGCTTATTTTCTTGTGTCATGGTCAATGGACCTGCTATTACCCAACCGAATAAAGTATTTTGCAATATAGGCAAACCTATTCCGAGATTTATTTTACCCTCAATTAAGGTTTCATAAAATATACGAGCATTTAATAAAATATCAACTTCACTGGCCAAATTGAAGTGTTGGTCAGCCAATAAAATATCTCTAGGAATATTTAAACGTGACGTATTAAAGGAATAATTAGGAATACTTGCAGTAATTCTTTCTAACATTAAAAATTTTTCAAATGTTTCGTAGTTACCAAAAATTGATGTAATCGTAGCTTTAGTTTGCATTGTTATCATATTTCTAACTTGATTAACTCCCATTATGGGCAAATTTAATTTAGTAATTGGCAAATTTAACTTTTTAACTAAGCGCTCTGTTATGAAACAAGCTTGCGAACCGCTATCAAGCAGGCATCTTACTTTATGCTGCTCACCATTTTTTCCTGTGACATAAACTACAACCGTGGCTAATAAAATTTGTGATTCGGGAGTACAACAATGAGCGGATACTTCGTGATTTATTACATCTAGCTGAACCGGCAACGCCGCAGTTTCAGCTGATCGTTCTAATTCCGAATGTGAGGACCCTTGATTTCCAACTGATAAAAAATTTGTTTGATTTGCATTTCTTGAATTTTCGTAGTGTAACAACGTATTGTGCTTTTTACCGCACCTTTTGCATCCTTCGGATCGACACTCTCGAGCAAAATGATTAGGTCTCAAACAATTTATACATAATTTTAAAATTTTTATTTCTTGCCAACGTTTTTCAACAGCCAAATCTTTTAACTTATCGCAAAAGTAAATAAGATGTTGACCGTTGCAAAATTTACATTTGTTATCGAAACTAGCCACACATGATTTTAATTCTTTTTTATGATTTGAAAAATGCGTCATTGAGTTACCTGGTCTCTTTTGTTTATCTTTATCTTCTAACGCCTCTATGCTTTTGCATCTCTCAGTTAGAAACAACTTAAAATCATCCATAGTGGGTTCCCCCTTAAATTTACCTATTCGCGCCTCATTCCACAATATTTTCGTTTGTCCCAATAATTTTCGGGACATTAATAAAATTAAAATTCTGTCCCAACGCTCAATAGGCTCCCCAAGTGATTTTAATGCTCTCCAATGGCTGTTTAGTTGATCCAAAAATGATCTTATGTCATTTACTGGATCCATATCTATAAGACTTTTTAGATGCTTTTGGATAATACCGGGTTTATCCTCAAACCTTTCTATTAACATGTCCCAAGCTACTTTATAATTTCCATCAGACACCTCTAATTCGGACAGTACCTTTTCTGCATCCCCTTTTAAACATTCTAATAATCTATAGAACTTTTGAACATTATCAAATTTTGCATTATTGTCAACTAATGAAATGAATGTATTTTTAAATTTAAACCATTTATCATATTCCCCACCAAAAACGGGCAAATTAAACTTTTTTAATTCCAAATCAATGCTTTGGCCTCTACTTGAGCCACTTGTATTTAGAGTGATCTGCGCCTGAACTGTTGCGTCATACTCTGCTAATTTCTGTTTTGCTTGGGCTATATTCTCAAATAAAAATGTCTCAAATTCGTCACGGGTATTAAGTTCTAATTCTGCAGGTTCTAGCAACTCAATTCCCAATTGTACTTCATTAAAATTATCTAACACGCTTTCTTCCAACTTTTCTAATCTAACGCGTAACTGCTGTAAACTATCATTGTTTATAGTGTTTATACCATCTAAAAAATTTTTAAATCGTGTGATTTGGCCTTTCAAGGCACCACGTTTCTGCCTTAGCGTCGCCAAATCAGTCATATTTCTAATTTAATTTTAATACCAACAAAAATAAACCTCAAATTATCGTCTCAAACAAAGCAATTCCAAATTACAATAATTCTCTTGGTAAAAAATGAAAATAAGGAACAGTTATGCACTCACCGCACCTCCCTCGATCTGATTGTATATTGTCATCAACCTTGAATCTCCATACAACGGCTTCTTTCACAAGTGTCGGCTTTTCATCCAATATTTTTTTTGACGAGTTGCAATTATATTGCAAGTAAATAATTCGCTCGATGGACCATTATGTGTTGTTTTGACTTTCGTGTCCCTTTCGGGATTAATGTGGACTGTACTTTCTTTGTATTATATATTTTTGATGATTAAAACATTTTCTAACACTTACTAATAACTTTATTAAACATCTTGACAATATGACAAATCAGTTAACAATGATTAAAAAACAAAAAACTGCTTGACATCCCCTGCTACCGATAATATTTTATATGCGAGGTTGCCAAATTATATAAAAATACGATATTATAATTAAAAAAAATAAAAAAGTCAAATGAGGCCGAACCAAAGTCCGTTAAGAGATTTTCTGGTCCGCGACTATATTATTTGTGGTCTGAAGCATGGGTTGCTTGACGTAATATTGCTCGCAACGCTATGCGCTTTTTATGCGGCCTTAGGAGGTCTGGTAACGTTGTTAGGGGTTTAATACCTTATCTAGAGGTTATTTCCTGTAAAATGCTACTTGGATCATCGACCAAGGGTTGGCTGCATAACTCGATAAACTATCGAAGGAGGAATGCCGTAACTTAAGCGATAGTTCGAGTTAGGGGAACTCGGGAGAAAACCGTTTAAAATATCTATTAAACTGTTAGAACATCATTTTTTACATTATTAAAACTCATAATATTGTTGTTGTTGTTTCTGCACTAAATAAATATTTCAGATGAACTACGTATTAGAACTTAAAATTAAATATCACACGAAAATTTAGAACAGGTCATATTTTAAATTATATTAGAAGAAATTTTCACTAGAGTTGGGTCTTAAATTTAAAAATTTAGATAAATTAATAAAATAAAAGTGTTTCGTATAATTACAAATATCTAGGTTACAAATTTCTCCCTATAAATATATTTTTTTTAGAAAGCAAATAGGTACGAAAATATATCAGTATGAATGAAAAAAATTTCTAAATTCGCCTTTATCTATATTCATATGTTATCGAACATGGCCTCAGCCCACTTCGCGACCATTGTACACACTATCATTACACGTCAAAAAAATGTATAGTCATAAATACAAATGATATACTTACGTAAACCAGACCGCAGTTGCAGTCGTAACAATTGCATAAATATTTAAGTGTCTCATTTGAATACTGAGCTGTCATCATCGTCTTGTTACCAGAGCAGAATCAAATTGTTAATAGCCTTTGGACACTTTAAATAAAATTATTTTCGGTATAAAATTTCTACAACTGCAAAAACTCTTTAGGCGAGAAAATCTGCAGCTCTCCAACGTATCTACTGTTGGGTAAATAATCCCAATGATTAAGCCCAAATAAACTGAAACAGTACAATTTTTTTATCCCTTTTACCTTACACCTTATATTTTCTCACTTAGATTTATCACATTTTGAGTCATAAAGTTTATATTAAATTTTTCGCAACACAATTGAAAACCCAACAAGATTTTCTTAAGAAAATCCCAAGTGAAATGAAAAAAAAATAAGAAAAAATTCAATTACTATTTCTGGCAACAACAAAAATCATAAATTCCAATTAACGGCCGCTCTATGCGGAGTTAAAAATGAAAAAAGTTCAGGACCCGACACTTTTTTTTAAAATTTCTCTAATTGAAGTGGAAACAGCAACCTGTTCAAATTTATTAAGATCGTGTCGTCCAATTAAGGTACCGAGAAACAAATAGATCACGCTGCTTCATTTATATTTATAAGGAGTGGAAAAGATTCCGGAATTCTAGCTGAAAATTTCATTATTCCGAGCATATTTAACAAACAAAAACGAAAAAAGGAATATAGGATTTGTTTCTCTGTCATGAATATATGCGCGAATAAAACATTTAGACCGTAATTAAGTTTGTTCCAATTAATTAGTTCTTTGTACTTAATTAAAAAAATATTTTTCAGCAAAAACATGAGTTTTAAATAAAAGAGATTTACAAAAATTTATCATAAAAGTACAGATAATTTGAAAGCGTACTTCTAGATCCCTATTTTAGTCTAACATGTCTAACAAGTAATGAAAAATAAGGGAAAAAGTTAAATTTCTATTTTCTAAGATAGAAATAGATAAACTCGCAGCAGGAAGGAGACAAGAACCTTAGAAAATTATCAGCGATTTATATACTCGACAATATTATACTCATAATTCTGTTTTAGATATTTAGAAAATTCCAAACACCAATTAATCCATGTACAATTATTTATGAACTATTCAGTATCATAAATTAACGTTAGAAACCTAATCCGCAGACAAGATTGGATGTCCTTCGAACGAGCATGTCTAAAGCATTAAAAATTGCCCCATATTCTTGAAATATTCCCGACATTTATCAAGTCCCCATACGGAAACAATAATTATCACACCGTTTTACGTCCTCTCATCCAGAAATTCCTCGGAGACATAATGCTAACCCGTTTCTGTCCCTCATGACAAAGAAAATAAATTGTTCCATGCATACATTCTCACGACATGAACTATGCGACACTATAAACTCCACGACGAGCTCCCACGAAAAGGATACTCTCTAGAATATATTAATTACTACGCTATACAGGATGTAATGCGAATATTATCAAAAGAAATATGTTGTGTTGCCGAAAGAACCACAAGACAATTTAGAATCCTTTTAAGAAAATCTGACGTTCACCTCTGATGGTGCCTACATTGTAATAAATATCCCTATTTACTTAGTTTCAATATTAATACGTGAAATTGATGAGAAATGTATTTCTCAAGGTTCAGTTATTGACCCTCTATGTTTTATCATTAGAATCAATACAAAAAATGAAAAAAACATTTAGACGGAAGACGGGAAAAATGTAATAACAAGTAACTACAGTGGCAAACTAACAGATAATAAGTGAGAGTAACAGAGAAATGAACCTAAGAAACTTGCAAAGAAAATAGAAACGATAAAAGGTGAAATAGGTTATTCATATATAACAACACTTGAGGCACGAATATTTTGTAACTGTAAAAAATAAATAATCCAATTGTAGTTACGCTATTAATTTTATATCTTCTGTTTCTCGTGAAATGCAAAATATTTCACTCGTTTTATTACCCTCTGAATTTCGAAACACCCTGTAAAAGCCGTAGACTACATGCCCCCGGAATATATTAATTACTATAGCGTCTATATTTAATGTTAGACACAAGTGCAATGTCCCGTTTAATTATTTTTGAAAATATGCTTAGTGAAATACCGACGCCAACATAATTAAAATGGCGTCCTTTCATGCAAGCTGTTATTGCATAGGGTATGATGTACCTCAAACTTTGCCGAATAAAATTATTTTTAGATTAATGAGGTGTTAAAATTATATGAAACTTCGCTATTTGTATCGAAAAAAAAAACCTCTAGGGATTTTTATAATTTTATATTGAATACGTAAAATTCATTAAATATTAATGTTAGACCAATATAAAATAAAGTGGAATTTTAAACGATTCAAGCTCAACTTATAAGGTTGGATTTATTAGCTGTAGAATCGCTTTTAATACTTTCGCTTTTGATTCTCATTCTCATTTTCATGACTAGTAATTTTTTCTTTTAATTTTATATGATTCCTTTAAATCACTTATATTCTCACTAACTGAATTTCTAAGTTACGTACTTCATTTTTTCTAAATATGCAAATTATTTTATTTTAACTTCATTTCTCCAATATTAAAAAAGGACAATCGACAAATAATGAAGAATTATCGACCCGTTTCACTGGAGTCAGTTTTTTCGAAGATAATTAAATATGCAATGCTTAGGCAATTGATTAATTTTTTAGAAAAAAACAAAAACACGGTTTTAGATGCAATTATTCAACATCGACTGCTCTAGAATCTTTTTACACAGAAGTTTTAGAGAGCATTGAGCACAGTGAAACTCCGGTAGGGATATTTTGTTATCTCAGCCGGGCTTTCGACTGTGTTCAACACAATATATGAGGTGATAAATTATATAAATATGGGGTGAGGGGTAAAGCTCTTGACTGGTATTCCTCTTACTTATCAAATCGAATGCAAAATGTTAAAATTATTAAAGATGGCTCTAATATGTTTTCCAAGCAAAGAATTAACACTAATGGCGTGCCTCAAGGGTCAATCCTAGGCCCGATTTTATTTATTCTATATATTAATGAATTGCCTCTGACATTGCCTGAATGCTTTACATCACTTTATGCTGATGACTCAACATTGTTATTTAGTGAAAAAATCATAAATATATTGCAAGCCAAAATAAGAAATGCTTTGTTGAAATTCTCTGCGTGGTCCAGGGATCCATCTTTATTGTTTAACATTTCAAAATCTAACTTCGTAACTTTTCATACTCGTCAAAAAACATTATTGCCTGACCTTAATCTATCTATTAATAACTGTGATATTGCTGAAAGTGAAAATGTGAAGTTTTTGGGAGTCATTTTTGATGCAGATTTATCTTTTAAAACACACTGCCTAAATCTTTGTAATACTTTAAATTCCAAATCTGTCCTGCTTAGAAATCTAACATAAACTTTAAATTTACAACATATAAGAATGTTTTATTTTGGTCAAATTCAATCCAGAATTAATTATGGAATCGGCGTTTGGGGCGCTTCGTCTCATGCTAATGACGTTTTTCTTTGCCAGAAAAAAATTATTAGGTGCACCTTATAATTGTCCTGCAAGACATTTATTTAAAAATTTAAGAATTTTGACTATGGCTAGCCTTTTTATATTGGAGTTGCTTACGTCAATACATAAGAATAAAACTAATTATGTTTGCAATAGCAACGTATATATTTATAATACACGTCAAAAAGACAGTTTTTCTATACCCTTTAGATGTCTTGATATTACATCAAAATCTTCAACTGTTCTTGGAATTCAGTTATACAACAAACTGCCGACTCATTTTAAAGACATTAAAACATATTCAAAATTCAGAGTAAAAGTTAAGAACTTTTTAATAGACATATGTCCATACAACACACAGGAGTACTTAAATCAGGTGCCAAATTGCATTATCACCGACAAAAAAAAATATTTTTTTAATTAATCTGATTTTAATACTGTAAGTGTATTTTAATACTGAATTTTTATTTTATGAATGTATTTGAAATATTTGTGTTATATTTACTAGTGCATTACTTTTTAAAAATGACTTGTCTCCTAATTTATTGTTAAATTTTTATGAAATCAATAAAATCTATCTATCTATCTATCTATCTATCTATCAAACTATATATCGAATAAGGTATGTGTATTTAAGCAAAAATTAACTTTTGAAAAAATTAATCATAAAAAATACTCTACGTGATACAAGGTTAATAAAAATCTTTGATATGGTCTATGATACGAAAAATGTTTGCACGTAATTGTAAAACAGAATCTCATTACTTTGATTGATCAATGACTATAATTTTTATTTCAAAACTTCCAACGCACTTGATAAGTGTACCAAGAACTTTAAGTTACGTGCATTCTAAGTGAAAAAGAAAATAATCCATATCTCAAAACATACTTCACCTTCTTTCTAAAGCGTTTCTATTGGGCGTTCCAAAAAAGTCGTATACAACTATTCATATATAATGAATTTATTTAAATTTAGGCGAAGGCGCTAAAATATATTTTTATAATTTCCATTTATTATAACAAAGAAAAGGGATAAAAAAATAATTATAATTTCATCTACACATAAGAGTATTTACATTTATTAAAAATTGGAAAACTTTGATTATTTTTTGGGACGTTTAGTAAAAGGTGAATAGCGCGTTTTCTAACTATTAATGTTACACTGTGAAACCAATATAACGGACCTTAACTTTCTTAGTTCTAGTTGGTGTGGTGTCTACAAAAATTCTTGCGATGATTACCGGTGTTAAGGGAAACGAAAGTCATAATTTAACAAAAAAAAAACCTACTGATAACAAAATAAGCGGTCGAAAATAAATTGTTATTGGTGTGTTGCGTTTAGATTAATTCATTGATAAAATGTATATTTATTTGAATACCTACTTGGGCAATTTTCAATATAATACAAACAACCAAAACGTGTTTGTTAAGATCAAAATATAAAGCACAAAACACAAAAATTGTCTGACATGATTCTAAACTAATTTTCAGAATTTATTAAACAAAAAATCTTGAATAAACTTTAGTTATACAAATTGAAATTTTTCCGAACGAAACTGAAACCGAAAATGAAAATTTTTATTCCTTAATTAAAACTCTATACCAACACTAATTGGAATACAACACCACGCATTCTTTTGTTTACAAATAAAGAATTTCCGAGTCGAAAGACTCGTGGATCCGGAATGGTTGGTGGTGGTCAGAAAAAAAATGTCTAATTACTTGTATACCGCAAAACAGGAAAAACTCGATACGGATTTTAGTTTTTTTCTATTGCAACTGTTTTTGCAGTTACTCGGTGATGAGTTTTCGAATAAATAACTGCAGATGTGTGTTATAGGATCCAGTGGTAGATCGTTAAAGAATTCGACCTAGGACAAAAAAATCGAAAAAACTAAAATTATACAGAAAATGGTAAAATCAAGGATGAAAAATTGAAGTCTCAAAATAAAGGCGAAACAAATTTATTTTATGGAATCTGCAATATCTCGATTTAATTAATTCCTTATTCCTTCATACAAGTAGAAAATTTTCAAGATTGGTGTGAATTTGAAAGTGGTCTTAATTGATTTTTGATAAATTTGGTACACAGATTTTGAGAATTCTCAAATATTTACAACAATAAAAAGTTTAAGTATATAATATATATTTTTATGAAGATATGAAATATTTTGGATACTAAAATATTTTACTGCACAAATGATGTGAAATAAGTTAAAAAATCCAGACGTCGTTGGTTCAGTATGTGACATTTTCTAATTTCGTAATTCTTGGGAGCTGCGATTTTAACTTATTTCACATCATTTGTGCATATATTTTTATGTTCGTTTTTGAATAAAAAGTACTTTTCAATAAAAAAAAAATAAAACTTTAATATGTACGATTAATCTTCATAGTTTTCATCGCATAATTTCCTTTTATCCGAAGACCGGTGTGAAAATTAAAATAAACCAACAACCTGAAGTGCAAACTAATCGCCGATAGCGAACCAATTAACAGAGAAGAGAAAAACTTCGTTTCGCCGGAAAATTGATTTAGTTTTCCGTGAGAGCGTTGCTCAATGGCCAATTCGGACTCGGCCCGACAATGAAAAGGCGTACTCATAAAATAAAGAAAAGAGAATGTTCCCTGTTTACTCTTCCCGAAAATTGCGGGTGGCCGGTGTGTTGTTTCTTTCCTACGAAATCTCTGTTTTAGGACTAATTGGATACGAGCCGATTGAATTAGATAAGTTTTGTTGTTCGGGTAAATATTGTTGTCGACCATAAATTCTCTGTTGCTTCTACAGATCACGTTTGAATTGCTTTTACTTTACTTTCAATTGATCAACAATATAACTTGTAAGTAATATAGAAACATTAAAACTAATATATATTTACAAGGTATATACATATTGCAGAAAGTCGTATCATATGTTTCTACAATTGTCAAGTAATTTTTAGCCCTATGGGTTAATTATTTTTTAAGTTTTGGTACCTGTTACAGTTGAACTAAATTTTTGTTTTTTATAAGATAGAGAATTCAAGAAAAAACTCATTGTTACGCTAAAGAAATGGACTTCACATTCTCCGAACTCTTTATCGCCATTGAAATTATACCATTTTGGCAGCGAAATTTCTTATATCAGATAGAGTTCTCTATTTTATGAGGATTTTCTAATATAAAATTGTTTTTATATGCGCGCCACTGGGAACACTTTCCGATTGAATATTTCTCGACAGCTTTAAATGTATGTAACGATGTGGCAGCACTTTCCAAAGATATTTAAAAAATAAATGGGAAACCATATTATTTAAAAACTACTTGATATTTATCAAAACAAATAGAAGCAAATTTTCATAGATTTAATGCAGAATGGCGCGAATATTTCTTTTTGTGATTTTCCATTTAAAATTAACAAAATAAATACTTTTCGAAGGTTTACAAAAAAATCAAAGTTTTGTAAATATTAGTATTTCTTGAAAATTTCACATAAATCAGACTAAAACTAAAAGCTTAAAAGGTTATTAAAATTTTTCAAGTGGTTCGGTTTGCTCTTAAAGAAACTTTCTTTGAAAGAACCCCGCACAAAAAGATAGGAAATGGCCGCTCGGTCAAATTGTCTGAATTTTTGATATGTTATACATTTTGTCATTCTGAACAAAAGTCTCAATGGGCACTAAGCTCCAAAGTCCATCGTTTGGCTGCTATGTAGCTCCGAAGCTCCGTGACTCCACTATAGTATAGAAACCTTTAAAACGCATATCATCTTTTTAAAAAACATATTTTAATTTACGTGCTTAAGTTTTTGAGGATGCTGAATTTAAATATGATGTCAAATCGATAATATTGACAGTTGAGAGCTGTCAAATGCTTTAAAGGAAAAAGAAATCTTATATTAAAGAATGTTATCATATATTTTTGAGGACGCTGAATTCTAATAATCGATAATATTGACAGTTGACAGCTGTCGAATAGCTGTCAAATGCTCTTAAAAAAATAAATCTTACACTAAGGAATAGGAACTTATGTTTTTGAAGACGCTGAATTCAAACATGATTTTAAAATACGTTTGTTGAAATCAATGAAATTGACAGTTGGTAGCTGTCACCTTACAGTCAAATAATTTTTTCCAACTGATAATTTTTCAGTATCACATTATATTTGAATTTTTAAGCCCAAATACTATTTTTCATATAATAATGTTAACTATTCTTAATTACTTAATAATTGCTTAAGATTTCTCGAAAGTGAAATGGATTTTTGAATGTATATAAGTCTTAAAAAATATATCTCGCCCCTATGCACGTCTGCCCAATCATAACCATAGTTGCATAATAGTTGTAAACCTCAAGCCTGCCGAACGGAAGAGCATTTGACAACTATTTGAAAGCTGTCAATTGTCAATATTATTGATTTGACATTACATTTGAATTCAGCGTCCTCAAAAACATATGATTATATTCTTTAATATAAGATTTCTTATTACTAAAAAGCATTTGACAGCTATTTGACAGCTGTCAACTGTAATATTATCGATTTGATATCACATTTGAATTCAGCGTCCTCAAAAACATAAAGGTCTTATTCCTTAGTGTAAGATTTATTTTTTTAAGAGCATTTGACAGCTATTTGACAGCTGCCAACTGTCAATATTATGGATTTGACGTCCTCAAAAACTTAAGGGCATACATTAAAATAATTAAAATATGATTTTAAAAAAGGTGATATGCGTTTTAAAGGTTTCTATACTATAGTGGAGTCACGGAGCTTCGGAGCTCCATAGCAGCCAAACCATGGACTTTGGAGCTTAGTGCCCATTGAGACTTTTGTTCAGAATGACAAAATGTATAACGTATCAAAAATTCAGACAATTTGACCGAGCGGCCATTTCCTATCTTTTTGTGCGGAGTTCTTTAATCTTGTATACAGGATTAGTTGAGATATATACAAAGTGTGAATTATTCAAATATTCTATAACAGGATTTTATGGTAGATTTAAAAAAAAATGTGTTAGAAAATTTGTTGTTCTTCACCTTTTGCAGCATATTATTTTTGAAACAAAATAGTATAGCGTCGCCGTGATTTCTTTATAATTGAATCGTACGTTTCCCTTCAGCATAATGCATTAAAAAGTTGTTAGGCAAGAGAAAAATTCAAATTTTTACGCTTGGACTTTCAATTTGAATGTCGTTTGCATGGATTGGCGTAATGAATTAAATTAACGGCGACTTTGATATTAGTAGTTAATTAAAAAGGCGCTGTATATAAAGCAGACTCCATTAAGGGAGACAGGAAAAAAGATGAAACCGGCTAATATCGATTATCTCAGAAGAAATTATCTAATGGAATTAGTTCACTTTTTATTTTAATTTAAAATTATGCATTTTTAATTAAATATAAATATTGAAGAGTTGATAATTTAAATTATAAATATCTGGTCACCGAGCTTCGCTCTTAATATTCAAATCTACATTTTTAAGCAGCCCAATGAGTATATAATTTAAGTATATTTATAACATGACAAATTATTAATTAATTCGCGAAAATCACGGAGTGGGCGACATGTACTTGAACTACTGATAGGGAGATAAATAAAAAGTTGATTGGCGATTGGCTTAAAAGTAGACGGGAAAATTAAAAAAGCTGTCAGTGTTAATTTTCAATTGGCTGCAGCTGTTGTTGACGTTTATCAACTGCTTGTCACAGAGGTTAGTTAAATGCATTAAAGTTGCCTAGTTTCTGGGGATTTCACCCTTTTAGGGCAACTTCTACTGACGCTTGATCTTCGCGAATTGTCACGGTGGACAGGCCCCGTTTCCGGGACGTGCAACAGCAGCGTGTAGGGCACACGTCCCGTCAACAGAAGATCGCTCAGCTCACTCTATTTATCACTATATAAGAAAAACTCTATGTTCAATTGATTTTATTATTTTTTGATCTGCAGTGAAGGAAAATTATAGGTCTGATATTCATACTTGGGTAAAAACCTCCACAAAAACCTGTGACCAGACTCTCGAGGTGTGGCAGATATTGATATTTTTCAAAAATTCTTTCTCTCTCTCTCTCTCTCTCTCTCTCTGATCATGAAAACTTAAATATTAAAGCTGTCCGCATAATAAAATAGTAGCCGTAAGGGGTAGTCTCACACTATCGGGGAAGGGAAGACAGGTGTCCATTTTAACAGTGTTACTCAACGTTCCTATAAATATTTACCTAAACCCATGATTTCTGAAATTGAATTGGCAACGTTGTATTTTCAACTTTGAATTAATAAGATGGCTGTCATTTGACAAGCAAATTATTTATGTCCGTCAAATGAACCTTTCCTTTTTTATATAAAGCGACAAATTTAAAATTGAATTCTTTCTGATTAAAACGCCAGAAATTAAATAAAGTCAAACCTTTTTACTACTATACTATACAGAAGAAAGGAGTGCAGTATTTAATTTGCAGAACGTAGTACAGGTTCAAGAGGTAGAAATTTTATTTTTACCTCATGCTTCAATGCTTATTTGTAGTTAAAATTTAAATTTTAATACATCTGATCGGCCTAATATAGTTTTTGTCTAGATTCTTGTTTCCATGGTTTTTACTGTAATAAATTTGTTCTTTTGACAGATAAGTCAGACTTTATTTATTCATAGCCGTATCGTATGTATTTTAATTGATTCAGAATTTTGTATTAATATATATTTCAAAATGGCCTCATTCTAAAAATATTATCAGTCCTCCTAAATCCTTGAAGGCAGAATTATTAGTAATAGCAAGGCAACATAAAAACAAATTCAAAAAATATATTATGGATGAGATGGCCAGAGAAAAAGGAATTAAAATTCTCAGATTTTCTCCGAACCACGCAGAGTTAAATTCCATTGAACTGATCTGGTCTCAATTATTAAAAGGTTATGTTTCTCAAAACAATAAAACATTTAAATTTCCTGATGTGCGAAATTTGTTTTTGAAGGCAGTTTCAGATGTAAATAGAGAACATTGGGGAAAATGCATTGATCATGTTTAAAAATGTGGAAAATTTATTTAGGAAAGTGGATATATCAATGGATAATTTAATAGAACCGATAATAATAAACATCAGAAAAGACAATTATAGTGATGCCAGTAGTTTTAGTGAAGACAGTGACTTTTAAAGATAGTTCTTGAACTAACTTTTTTTTTAATCTTTGAGTTTAGGTAAGTACTGAAGCGTTACTTTTAATGCCAAGAGATTTAATTGAATCCCAACATATAATCCTCCTTGTTATTTATTGGTTAAATTTAATTCGTTCAATGTTAAAGTGTCGGATGCATAAAGTTTATTTTTATTTTTTGTAAAAATTTAATCTACGAAGTGCGTATATATATTTTATATGCTGTGACCTTATTTATATTATAGAAACTTATTTTGCAAAGTACGCCTATGGAATGTGACGTTATATCCCCACTTTGAATGTACTCATCTATCCTTTATAGTATATATTACTATAGAAACAAGTTATTATTATGTGCCGTTGCTAGGAAATAAAACTAAAAGCTTAACTTTTCTTGTAAATATCTCGGAAGATCGAATTTTCACAGACATGAGACCAACATTTTTCGCCGATTTAGATAGGAATTAGTCTACCCTGAAAGTTTCATTGAATTCTGACGAGTGGATTTCGAGATCCTCTGGACACACACACATACAAACCTTGCTCGTTTAATAGTATTTGATGTTCATGGTTCATTTTATAATTTTTAAATATTTTTATATAAATTGTGCAATGCTGTGCAATGGGAAACTCATTTTTCTTGAAAAATAAATTAAAAAATCATGCAAAAATTTATCTGAATTCTCATATGTATTTTTTGATAAAAAAAGGATTTTTTTATGTGATTTTCTACATTATTTTTAATATCAAGAACAAACAGGAAGTTTTGGATGAATCTTTAATAAATCTTTCGAAACTCGGCTGGAATAGCAAAAATCGATAGAAATGAGTGTAATTAAATAAAGAATTTCGATTTTCTTAACGAAAAGACGAAAGAATCAGAGAAAGCAAATGGCATTTTATTTAAAATAAAAAAATAAGTGAAAAAATTTGAGGTGACAATAGTGAATTAGAAAAAAAAATCACTACGCCACTGTAAAAACAAAAAACGCAATTATTTCGGCAAAATCGAGCGACAGGCCGACTTGTAGGTGCCGTTATAAATTAAACACGGGCACAAACGTGAGATTTTTTTATTTCTACGTTGCGGCGGGATTCTTAGTCATATATCACTTTTTTCTGTCTTCTATCTCCAGAAGGGAATAGCCGACAAAAAGATAATATGTCTTCTGTTCTCTTTTAGGATTAGATAATTACTTATATTATGTCGTACAAGCTTTTAGGATGTGAATTATTTTTCTTTTAAAAAAAAACTTGTTTCTATATTGTCGTATAGTAGCTTCGAATCAATTTTACCCAAACAAGTATTACAATTTATAATAGAAGGTAGACATTTCCTATTGTTAAAACTATTATTAAATAATTCAAAACGACATTCTCGTGATTTTTCCGAGTATTCTCGACTACTGAAACTAGAGAATTGGGAGCACATTTTTCCAATTAAAACGGTAAATAATTTACGTAAAAATGATATCCCTAAAATTCGAACGACAATTCGAATCACAGACATGTTAAATGCCCGTTTGAACAGTAACATTCTCCTAATAAATTCTCCATAATGTCTGCTTTGAAAATAACATGGACTGGGCAAACGAATGCAACAACTGAACCATTTTACATTTAAAATCCAATTATGTAGACAGCGACCGATGATGTAGCAAATGGCATTTACACCACACTGGATAAAATCGCTTCACTCTACCACGATTTAAAATTTTCATATTGATTTTTGTACACACTGAGAACAAAAATAAAATATTGTTGGAGTAAAAAATATTTGTAGAGAATTCCAATCGATATCTTCTAAATCGCACCTGCTTTTGATTGACAGACTAGAAAAATTAAAAAATAGTAAAGAATGAGCCGTAGCAATAAAATGTTTGTTAAGAAAAATATTTCGTTCATGCATAGATTTGACTTGAATTTAACTATGAAACAAAAGACAAAGTTTTGTTGTTTAAAAACGAATATTTAAATATGTTCTTATATCTCGAGTGTTGTTCCGATATCAATGATTCAAAGTGGGAAAATTATCGCGTTCCCCGTTTTCCTATCGTCCCAAGTTCCAAAGGGAAAGCATGAATAACGATTTTCGCTTTATTATAGGTGCAAAAAGCGATTCATCAGGCAGACTAATGTCTGCAAAAAGTCAGCACGCTATGCCTCCACTTGTAATAACGATTATTCGGTGAGCTTTCCCCCTTTTTTTTTGATGGATCAGTTGCAAGGCGAGAATTTATCTCTTAGAAACGAAATTAACTCTCTGTGGCAACAAGCACTATTTTGTTGCTGCAATAAAATACTCGAATTTGTTCGCTTGAACCAAGAAGGAACTTACGTACACTTCGAATTAACTCTGGCTGCCGAATTGTTAGAATTGTCCGAAAACGTATCAGGCTTCCTTGTTAACTGTTTTAAGTCAATCCGTCTGTAATTTTACTTTTGTTAACTAAAAAAAATAAGTTGAAAATGCTATTTAAATGTATATTTATTTTTTTTTATTAAAAAAAAAGTTTTGCAAATCTAAAAAACGACCTTAAGTAAAGTTTTAATTCGGGGGTGGTCCATCTCAACTATTGTGTTGAAAAATTTACAATATTTTCTGCATCCAGAATCTTTCCAAACAAAATCGATAAATCCAAGATTGGTATAGACACCGCCATCCAATTTTCTAAAAAGCAAAATTCTAAAATCCACACCCACAATATATTCCCAGTTGGCACATTACATTGGTCGATCGTATCCCTTATAAGAGAGCTCATAAAATAAAATCAATAACTCCTTCTCTCCTTTTCAGACTAATATAAGAAATACTCCCACAAATTATTGGCGCCGTAAAATTTGCGCCTATCTCCAGACGAACACGGTACTAAAAGAAGGTGTAGCGTTAAAATAGCAAGGGCATATGTGAATTTATTTCTTTGGAAAACTAGAAAATGGGACCACAAAAGGCATATAAAAATCGTATTTATTTGGGTCGAAATTAAGAAAGTTTTTAGGTAAAAATACTCCAGATATCAAGCTAAATCCACCAGGAATTGAATGAGGAACGTATTTCTTAACGTGTTTGCAGCATTGGCTTTTTTTGAAACCTGAAATTGATGGGAGACAGATGTGAATTAT
The DNA here is from genome assembly GCA_949320105.2 of Crepidodera aurea. Classification (NCBI taxonomy): domain Eukaryota; kingdom Metazoa; phylum Arthropoda; class Insecta; order Coleoptera; family Chrysomelidae; genus Crepidodera; species Crepidodera aurea. The sequence goes on along the minus strand of OX439475.1, from coordinate 256,826 downwards.
TTTTGGGGGTTTTGGAAAATTAAAACACAAATCGGCCGAATTGGGAGATGCTTAGGTATGAAAATCAAAGAAGATGGAAAATATTGATTTGTAGACATTTCAAGCCTGAAAAAGTTGAAATATACTTATCAACAAAACGGGTGGTGCGTACTATTGATATAAATCCATAGCGAATTAAAAAACGAGAAAATTATCTATTTTTTTGAGAATTTTCACGTCTAAAAAATTTTTAAATCTACAATAAAAATATGAAAAATGTGAAATATTTTTTTATTACTATAAAATAAAACTAATTCATTTTCTTTTTTATATAAAAAATATCCCCCAACGATTTTTGTATTCCTCCAGCAAACTTCTGAAATTTTCTTTTTCACTACATCATTTTTCCAACGAAAAAAAATTTTCCATAGCAGCATTCCACTCCCATATTCTCGTAGTAACTCAAATTAGTTGTGTCAATATTCCCTTCTGCCCTAAAGTACACAAAAGGTCTACTCTTTAAGCACATTTATCCCAACCAATGTTTACCTCGCTCTTCTCTGCTTTCTTATTTAAACTCATTATCCAGGTAAACACGAATAACAGCTGACACTTTTACCAATTTTCACAATCATAAATTAATAATATTAATCGGACTTGTATTAACCATAACGATGAAATTGAAACTTGATGCTTACTATAAAGACATTTTTATTGAACATAATAATTGTGATATACTAATTTATGTATTTATTTATTTATTTATACAGGGTGTTTCATAGTTAAACCGACATACATTAACTGTAAACAGAGGGAACTTAGGTGATTCCAAATAACCTTGGTTAATGGGTCTAACGTCTTTATTAACCGAGATACGGGGTGTTTCATCCATTTCGGCTAATATTTTGATAAGTCGTAACTTTAGAACCATCCTGTAGATTTCTCTTATACTTGGTACAGGTACAGGGTGTTAATAGCCTAATACTATGATGTAAGAACTATAATTAAAATCCAGATCCGGATTAAAATTTGAAAATCCCCAAAACAACACCCTGTATAACAAATTTTTTAAAATTGAGATGGATATTTGAAAAGAACGGCAAGAAATGTTAAAGTGAAAATTGTTTTTAAGTGCACATCCCATTCTACTACTGGAGTTTTAACGTCAAATTACATAAAATGCATTTTTTTCATTTTCACAAGCAGTAACTTTCGAAATACCTGGTAGATTTCTTTCATATTTGGTACAGGTATCATTTTTTAGTAGCCCAATCGTATAATGTATTGACTATACTACAGTTAAAATTCAGATACGGATTAAGAAAAATTTGTAAAATTTGAAAATTCCCAACGCAACTCGCTGATATTTTTTAAATTGGATCAGACATTCGAAACGAATGAAAAAACTGATATGTATTCTGACATATTTTTATACATGCACATCTCGTTCTACATATTACTAAACTTTTAAAGTAAATTCAATTAATGCAATACATATTGTCATTTTCAAAAGTCATAACTTTGAAAACACCCTGTAGATTTTTTCATATTTGGTACAGGTAGATTGTTTAAATAGCCCAATCGTACAATACAAGAACTAAAGTTAAAATTCAGATCCGGATTAAGAAAAATTTGTAAAAGTTGATAATCTCTAAAATAGCACCCTGTATATCAGATTCTTTAAAAATGTAATCGGACACCTATTTGAAAAAAGAAAAAAAAAAGAAAAAGATGTGTTATTGTCGAAGCTTACTTGATAGTTTAATGAGTTAATCCGAAAAATTAAATCTGTATTTTTTTTTTGTAGAATGCTCTTGTGCATTTATAAAAATATTTTAGTATAACACATCTTTTTCAGATATTTCTTGCCAGATTTAAAAATAGGACCAACGAGAGCTGTTTTCCAAATTGTTCGTGAAGTGATTTGTTAAATAAAATATGTATCTATATATATATATATATATATATATATATATATATATATATATATATATATAGTTTAAGTAGAAAAAATTCGTGGGAATCAGTCAATATAAAATAAATTAGTTTGATTTCTTCGTTTTGGTCAAGCTTTCGAAAACGTTTATTTTCTTTTTCAAGACTAATAACATGAAATACGAAAAAAATTAAATACAAAAAGAAACATCGGTGTTAAAATATTTTAAAATGACAAAATATGACAGTTTCCAAAAACTTCAGAATACAATTGTAACATACAGAGTGTAATTATAAAAAGTATAAGAATGTGTAAATATATATATATATATATATATATATATAAAAAAAAATAATAAATATCAATTCAAGGAGGACGAGTTGAGAAATTTTATAAATTATACTTTTTATAATCACACTCTGTGTGTTACAATTGTATTTTGAAGTTTTTGGAAACTGTCATTTTGTCATTTTAAAATATTTTAACACCGATGTTTCTTTTTGTATTTAATTTTTTCCGTATTTCATGTTATTAGTCTTGAAAAAGAAAATAAACGTTTTCGAAAGCTTGACCAAAATGAAGAAATCAAACTAATTTATTTTATATTGACTGATTCCCACGAATTTTTTCTACTTAAACTATTATTGAACAGTCACGAAAATATCCACTTATGATATATATATATATATATATGAGTAATACCAGTAATTTTAATAAATGTTATATTGTAGATTAACTGTTATGTAGAATTTTCCAAATTTAATGAGTATTTTATTATTATAATTAATAAAGTAATAATTATAAGTTTAATGAAAATAAACAATAGGGAGATAAAACGCTATAAATGAAAAATGGTACATACACAACTCAATCCAATTTTTATTCGAAGTGAGCGAATGGAATCCGGATTGCATAAACCCATCATCCAATTAGGATTCAGCGCATCTGATCAAATACAAATTAAAAAGATTAGTATTATGGAACTGAATTCCCGATAGAAATTTGTTCTTCGATGCGTAATGGACGATACCTGCTACTCTCTCTCCTTTAATCTCCTCAAACAGGAAACGTAGTTCTACACAGTAGCCTGTCTGGCACCAGCGCACACTGCACTGAATACAGATACGAACGGTATAATCCTGGATATATTAGGGCTGCATTCAAAACCAGTGAATACTGACCACCGGACATGGGCGTCTCCTACTCGAATATGTTTTAAAAGAATCAACAAAACGATTAAAATGTAATCTAACATACTTAAGCTTACCTAAGAAGAACAGAAAGAGACAACTGCTCCGTTAAATCAAACCAAATAAATGAAATATTTGGAGATAATGAGTGTACACAAAAGATTACACCCTTTTTATCAAATTTTTGGGATATTCGAGAATCCCGTTCGAGCTAAAGCTTTTTCTAAATCTTATATTTTAATTTTACTCTGTAATTAACGCATACAAATAAATTTAAAAGTTTTAAATATCCTTTAGTCAGTTGAAATCCTGGAAAAACTATTTAAGAAGTTGAAAGTAAAACTGTCTGAATATCATCACGTCCGAATTCGACGTTCGCCGTTCATCTTTCGAAAGATTTGTTTGTTTGCGAACACATATTGGGAAAGTTTCAAATATTTGACCGGAGGAGCGAGAGCAGGAATCTCAGATAAAAACTATTCTGCTGACATGGGTCCGACGTCTGTATTGGAAAGGCCAGATTAAAGTTAATCGCATGATCTGATAGTAATTGATCAGTATTGTGAGACCAGAAACTTTATCCTTTTACCATTACATACACGGATTTGCCATGACGACCCGATTATATCGTTGCCGAACTTTTCTAGACGAAAAACGGATTAAGAGGATGAGATAGAGCATCAGATCGCTGTCATTTTCAGGAAGATTATGTTCTGTTTTATATACTTCGGTTATTAAGTGTTGGTTTCGGTTCAAATTAATCGTTTTTTTATGGTTTTTATTTTTAATTTCACGGTAAATTTGCTTCTAACAAAATTGGTTTGGTAGTTTTACTAATTTGAAAATAAATGCAAATTAAGAATTTACATTGTTGGTAAAATCCGCCTTTCACCTTTAAACTAGCAATCCTATAAATTTGGAAAATAAAATTTATTTTTAAGTATTACATTTTTGGCTTACGCTATTTTATAGATAATTTACTTTACAAATCTAAAAATGATTGAATTTTTACCATTATATCCAAGATACTTGGAATTATTGGAAATGTTGTTAGGAGGGAAATCTTTATTTTACATATTTTTTATAAATTTCGTTTAATTATTATTTCTAACGCTTTTAAGAATATTTTTCTATCCCCCTTTACCTAACTATTCCATAATTTAACAACGGACCATTTATTATTTTTTTTAAGTATTCAAATTAACATTTTTCTTGCGAAAAAAATCGTTATCTATATCGATATCAAATTCAATTTTATATGTGCTAGATAGACAAAAATACAAATGATTTTGGTATCAGGTTTAATATTTTTAGATGTGCTACCATCTATGGTAAGAAGAGAGTATTGACAATAAATTTTGACTGAATCTAGTCAAGATGTCACTCTCTTCTTTTTTATCCCTTTCAGAGATTAATACAAAGTGAGTAAACCAGTAAGGAATTTTAATTTATTAGATTCGACATCCTAAGACCGGTTTCTGTCTTTCGACTTCATCAGTTAGGCTTTTCGAATCCAATAAATAAAATTCCAAACTCGTACAAATCAATAGCTATATCCGCTATAAGATAACATTTTTAGATGTGCTACCATCTATGGTAAGAAGAGAGTATTGACATTAAATTTTGACTGAATCTAGTCAAGATGTCACTCTCTTCTTTTTTATCCCTTTCAGAGATTAATACAAAGTGAGTAAACCAGTAAGGAATTTTAATTTATTAGATTCGACATCCTAAGACCGGTTTCTGTATTTCGACTTCATCAGTTAGGCTTTTCGAATCCAATAAATAAAATTCCAAACTCGTACAAGTCAATAGCTATATCCGCTATAAGATAACATTTTTAGATGTGCTACCATCTATGGTAAGAAGAGAGTATTGACAATAAATTTTGACTGAATCTAGTCAAGATGTCACTCTCTTTTTTTTTATCCCTTTCAGAGATTAGTACAAAGTGAGTAAACCAGTAAGGAATTTTAATTTATTAGATTCGACATCCTAAGACCGGTTTCTGTCTTTGTATTAATCTCTGAAAGGGATAAAAAAGAAGAGAGTGACATCTTGACTAGATTCAGTCAAAATTTATTGTCAATACTCTCTTCTTACCATAGATGGTAGTACATCTAAAAATGTTATCTTATAACGGATATAGCTATTGACTTGTACGAGTTTGGAATTTTATTTATTGGATTCGAAAAGCCTAACTGATGAAGTCGAAAGACAGAAACCGGTCTTAGGATGTCGAATCTAATAAATTAAAATTCCTTACTGGTTTACTCACTTTGTATTAATCTCTGAAAGGGATAAAAAAGAAGAGAGTGACATCTTGGCTAGATTCAGTCAAAATTTATTGTCAATACTCTCTTCTTACCATAGATGGTAGCACATCTAAAAATGTTATCTTATAACGGATATAGCTATTGACTTGTACGAGTTTGGAATTTTATTTATTGGATTGGAAAAGCCTAACTGATGAAGTCGAAAGACAGAAACCGGTCTTAGGATGTCGAATCTAATAAATTAAAATTCCTTACTGGTTTACTCATTTTGTATTAATCTCTGAAAGGGATAAAAAAGAAGAGAGTGACATCTTGACTAGATTCAGTCAAAATTTATTGTCAATACTCTCTTCTTACCATAGATGGTAGCACATCTAAAAATGTTATCTTATAACGGATATAGCTATTGACTTGTACGAGTTTGGAATTTTATTTATTGGATTCGAAAAGCCTAACTGATGAAGTCGAAAGACAGAAACCGGTCTTAGGATGTCGAATCTAATAAATTAAAATTCCTTACTGGTTTACTCACTTTGTATTAATCTCTGAAAGGGATAAAAAAGAAGACAGTGACATCTTGACTAGATTCAGTCAAAATTTATTGTCAATACTCTCTTCTTACCATAGATGGTAGCACATCTAAAAATGTTATCTTATAGCGGATATAGCTATTGACTTGTACGAGTTTGGAATTTTATTTATTGGATTCGAAAAGCCTAACTGATGAAGTCGAAAGACAGAAACTGGTCTTAGGATGTCGAATCTAATAAATTAAAATTCCTTACTGGTTTACTCACTTTGTATTAATCTCTGAAAGGGATAAAAAAGAAGACAGTGACATCTTGACTAGATTCAGTCAAAATTTATTGTCAATACTCTCTTCTTACCATAGATGGTAGCACATCTAAAAATGTTATCTTATAGCGGATATAGCTATTGACTTGTACGAGTTTGGAATTTTATTTATTGGATTCGAAAAGCCTAACTGATGAAGTCGAAAGACAGAAACCGGTCTTAGGATGTCGAATCTAATAAATTAAAATTCCTTACTGGTTTAATCAGGTTTAATGTGACGTAATTTGTATTATTTCCTAACTTTCTCTATACTTTTTCGTCCCTTTTTCTATCATTTTTTTTTTTTGCAAATTTCGATATTTCCAATCGATTATTGTCATTTCGTTTGTGTGATTTTTAATGAACATGTTTACTACTATACATGTATATAGCAGTTAATTTCTTGAGTTAAATACAATGTTATATTCCTTAGGGTAATAGAAATTTACTAGAATTGAGAAACAATAGATGTATTGCGATCCGTTATTGCGGTTAATTAACAAAAATCGATGGATTGAAAGTCAACAAGACGAAATAGTCGAAAATCGTTTGAACCGTAGAACGTGGCGTTCCGGCTTAATAAATTGATGTTGCTTTAATTCGTACGAATCAAAATGGCGGCAAATTGGGGACTATAATGACTTGTAGATTAGGCCCATCGCTGAATATCTAAAGCCGATTCAATTAACTGAGTCCATTTGCAACAGATAGATGAATATTTTAATCAAAAACATGAGCGATATCTCTTCTGCTGCTTTTGTCTCCTCTATTCATAGGTGGCGTTATTAGTGGTCTCAAAATAGATTTAGATTTTTGGGATATGTGGTCGTTTGCATGATTAAATATACATTTGAAACATCCCGAATTGTAATCGTTATCAATGAGCATCATTTTAGATCTCTATGTTAAAATTAGAAACATTTTTGGCAAACTTTCTGATGTAAACCTTCAAATTTAGAGTATTAAAATCGACAAAAAGAAAATTTGGATGAATTTTGAACAAAAAAATTAAATTTTCTTGGGTAAGAATTGATATCGTTATAGAAAAAACCTCTAGGGATAAATTGAGTAGAGCTATCAATACAAGTCCTTCGGAAATCGATGCGATGGAAATCACTACTTCGGATTCAGCTAATTTAGGTGACACTAAGATGAAAAAAGAAGATTTTCTAGCCTAAAAAGAAAATTATTTTGATTTTGAAACATACAGGAAATGTAAAAAATTTTTTATGATACCAGCAAAAATTTTAATTTGTTTTCAATAATGATTAGTGAATCCTCCTCGCATTAACCTGTTGCTGCGTATAAAACGAGTAAAACTGACATGAACGTCTTGAAATTGAATAGTCATCCATTATGTACCAGAAGTCTGTGAATTTTCTGGCGAACTGAATGCTGTGAATATAATATTTCATGGCATTTTCACCAGCCAAGACTTTCTAACCGAAAACAATAAAAAATTCATGAGTTTAAAATGAAATCTTCCTCAAAAGGTTTAAAGACGAGGAATATGTTATTTGCTAAAAAGGTTTGGAATTTCAAACAGTCAACGTATCCATACCGACTTTCAACATACTTCATTCCCTTCTGTCTTCTAATATTTCGTAACAAGAGAACAAAAATATTTAAACGAAAATGTATTAATAAATTATTTTTCGAAACAGAAACAGAATTTGTTCTTGAATTTATAAAAATATCTGGTCACCGAGCTTCGCTATTAATATTCAAATCTACATTTTTAAGCAGCCCAATGAGTATATAATTTAAGTATATTTATAACATGACAAATTATTATTTAATTCGCGAAAATCACGGAGTGGGCGACATCTACTTGAACTACTGATAGGGAGATAAATAAAAAGTTGATTGGCGATTGGCTTGAAAGTAGGCGGGAAAATTAAAAAAGCTGTCAGTGTTAAAATTGGCTGCAGCTGTTGTTGACGTTTATCAACTGCTTGTCACAGAGGTTAGTTAAATGCATTAAAGTTGCCTAGTTTCTGGGGATTTCACACTTTTAGGGCAACTTCTACTAACGCTTGATCTTCGCGAATTGTCACGGTGGACAGGCCCCGTTTCCGGGACGGGCAACAGCAGCGTGTAGGGCACACGTCCCGTCAACAGAAGATCGCTCAGCTCACTCTATTTATCACTATATAAGAAAAACTCTATGTTCAATTGATTTTATTATTTTTTGATCTGCAGTGAAGGAAAATTATAGGTCTGATATTCATACTTGGGTAAAAACATCCACAAAAAACTGTGACCAGACTCTCGACGTGTGGCAGATATTGATATCATATTTTTTCAAAAATTCTTTCTCTCTCTCTCTCTCTCTCTGATCATGAAAACTTAAATATTAAAACTGTCCGCATAATAAAATAGTAGCCGTAAGGGGTAGTCTCACCCTATCGGGGAAGGGAAGACAAGTGTCCATTTTAACAGTGTTACTCAACGTTCCTATAAATATTTACCTAAACCCATGATTTCTGAAATTGAATTGGCAACGTTGTATTTTCAACTTTGAATTAATAAGATGGCTGTCATTTGACAAGCAAATTATTTATGTCCGTCAAATGAACCTTTCCTTGTTTATATAAAGCGACAAATCTAAAATTGAATTCTTTCTGATTAAAATGCCAGAAATTAAATAAAGTCAAACCTTTTTACTACTATACTATACAGAAGAAAGGAGTGCAGTATTTAATTTGCAGAACGTAGTACAGGTTCAAGAGGTAGAAATTTTATTTTTACCTCATCCTTCAATGCTTATTTGTAGTTAAAATTTAAATTTTAATACATCTGATCGGCCTAATATAGTTTTTGTCTAGATTCTTGTTTCCATGGTTTTTACTGTAATAAATTTGTTCTTTTGACAGATAAGTCAGACTTTATTTATTCATAGCCGTATCGTATGTATTTTAAATGATTCAGAATTTTGTATTAATATATATTTCAAAATGGCTTCATTCTAAAAATATTATCAGTCCTCCTAAATCCTTGAAGGCAGAATTATTAGTAATAGCAAGGCAACATAAAAACAAATTCAAAAAATATATTATGGATGAGATGGCCAGAGAAAAAGGAATTAAAATTCTCAGATTTCCTCCGAACCACGCAGAGTTAAATTCCATTGAACTGATCTGGTCTCAATTATTAAAAGGTTATGTTTCTCAAAACAATAAAACATTTAAATTTCCTGATGTGCGAAATTTGTTTTTGAAGGCAGTTTCAGATGTAAATAGAGAACATTGGGGAAAATGCATTGATCATGTTTAAAAATGTGGAAAATTCATTTAGGAAAGTGGATATATCAATGGATAATTTAATAAAACCGATAATAATAAACATCAGAAAAGACAATTATAGTGATGCCAGTAGTTTTAGTGAAGACAGTGACTTTTAAAGATAGTTCTTGAACTAACTTTTTTTTTAATCTTTGAGTTTAGGTAAGTACTGAAGCGTTACTTTTAATGCCAAGAGATTTAATTTAATCCCAACATATAATCCTCCTTGTTATTTATTGGTTAAATTTAATTCGTTCAATGTTAAAGTGTCGGATGCATAAAGTTTATTTTTATTTTTTGTAAATAATATAACTTCAAAATTCAATCTACGAAGTGCGTATATATATTTTATATGCTGTGACCTTATTTATATTATAGAAACTTATTTTGCAAAGTACGCCTATGGAATGTGACGTTATATCCTCTCTCCTTTATAGTATATTACTATAGAAACAAGTTGCCGTTGCTAGGAAATAAAACTAAAAGCTTAACTTTTCTTGTAAATATCTCGGAAGATCGAATTTTCACAGACATGAGACCTACATTTTCTGTCGATTTAGATAGGAATTAGTCTACCCTGAAAGTTTCATTGAATTCTGACGAGTGGATTTCGAGTTCCTCTGGACACACACACATACAAACCTTGCTCGTTTAATAGTATTTGATAATAATAATAATAAATTGAGGAATTGAAATGAAAATATTATCATGATTCTGCAATTAATAGTACGTTGCACAGAAACCATGGTTACCTACTCCAATAAAGTATATTTCAAGAAAAGGTTTATTACCTATAATTGTTAATAAATAAAACAGCTCATAAATAAATATTTAGTAACTGTTACAACAAAATTGTAAATAGTAAGTTGTGATTTATCTGAAAACCCATTACAATCAATTATTTACTCCAATGTTGCAGCAAATACTGTTATAATGCTCTAATAAAGGGTATTATAAAAAGGTGCATAATTCCTTTTAAAGATTATTGACGTGGGAATGAAAAACTAGACATGACAAATATCCCTTTTAGGTCGTAAATATATTCTATTTAAGTTGCTGTTTGTATTCTTTGCCAATTCATTTGTTACGCCGCTTAAAGATTATAAAAAATTACGGAATAACAAAAAAATAAATTATTGGTATTTCTTTATCTTAAAATAAACTGGTGAAACTTACTAAGGAATAGTATTTTATCATTTAATAAAGTAGAAGAAATTTTTTGAAGATTTTAGAGCACAGAAAAATACATTTACAATAAAAATGAATTGAATTGAACTCTTTTTTATGCACGAAAAAGCCTTCAGAGCTATAGATTTAAATCCATAGTTAATCGAAAGGAGAGCAAATTTTCAAGCGGGTCTTAAAAATTTGACTACAACTATTTATTCAAAGGTTTTACATTCAATTAATAATTATGGTTTTTTACTACTTAGGCCAGGAGAAAAACGAGTTGTTGAGAAGTGGTTAAGACAAAAAAAATAAAATACTGAGAACCTTCACCAAAAACTCAAATTATGGTGTAGGCGCGTACATTTAATGTATTTTCGAAATAACTTTAAAATTAAATTTGTTAGCGGAATTTTTGACTTAATTCACCACCATATGAGGGCTTGTAGTTGTTCGTATTAGATTAGACAGAGAGGGGAATGTGTTAATTACAAAAGAAATTAATACGAATAAATTGTCATTTAAATAAAAATATTGTTCAGCAGTCTTCCTGGATGTAAGCCAGGCCTTCGACAAGGTCTGGCATGATGGACTACTTTATAAAATCAAAAAGTGTTTACCTTCTTCATACTTCACTCTAATAAAATCATATCTAATGGACAGATGTTTTCGAACAAGATTGAACGGAGAAATTTCTGAATTTTACCCAATTAAATCTGGAGTCCCGCAGGGTAGTGTCTTGGGACCTGTTCTGTTCCTAATATATACTTCTGATCTCCCAACAACTGATTACACAACAACAGGAACTTTTGCGGATGACACGGCTCTTTTGGCAATCCATGAAAATCCTTTAGTAGCATCCTCAAATCTCCAGAAACATCTATTTTACTTGGAAGAGTGGCTCACAACATGGAAAGTTAAAATTAATGAGACGAAATCCCAACACATTACATTCACAACAAGAAAAGAACAGTGTCCCCCTGTATACATCAATAACATTGAAATTCCAACAACCTCCTGTGTAAAGTATCTAGGGATTCATCTTGACAGCAAGCTGATTTGGAGAGAACATATAAGAAAAAAGCGAAAACAGATCGACATAAAAACAAGAGAACTCAATTGGTTACTTGGTAGAAGATCCAAAATGTCACTAGAAAATAAAATTCTTATATACAAAGCCATAATCATACCCATTTGGACATACGGCATTGAATTATGGGGATGTGCTAGCAGTTCCAACATTGACCTCATTCAACGCGCACAATCAAAAACTCTTCGCGCTATCACCGATGCCCCATGGTACGTGACCAATCAGATGCTTCACCAAGACCTACGGGATACTAACAGTTAAAGACATAATTAAAGAAAGAAGCAACAAACACCACCATAGACTAGAGTCACATGAAAACACACTCCTTCAACCACTCCTACAAGAATACCCTCAAAGAAGATTGAAAAGGAAATGGCCAGCTGACCTGAAGTAAGGTGCAAGAGGTTTTCTCAATGGAGAAACCTCATCATGTCAATCCAAGGAGCTCTTTACGTATTGTCTCTGAGCCAACAAAATAGCTTAAAGAATTGTATTTTTCTGATTGCTGTTCAATTAAAAAAATAAAAAAAAAAATAAAAATTTAAACCACTTGTAAAATAATAAACTGTATATATTCTATTTTTGAGTTAGAACTATGGAAGAAGACCAATGAGAATCTTTTGGTGATTTCTGATCATAAAAATTCAAATTATAAAAAAAGTTCGGGGAAGATGTTTAATCTACCTCCTCATATCTGTTCAAAATTATTAGAAAATTTTTTATTGAACTTGTTATGTAAATTTTTTTTGTATTTTTGGTTTTCTTCTCTCTGGATTAGTTTTTATTGTTTGATATTATAATTATTGTCTCTCTTTTAGATCCAAACCTTATATTGTAGTATAAACCGTTTGGTCGAGTGTACAAACAGAGAATAATTTTCAAATCGTAGGATTAACCTTGTACTTGTAACCTTGTACCAAAAACCGATATGATGCACATTTTACGCAGCTATCACGTTAGTAAACACGCACAACCTTGGATCCGTGTAATCTACGGTAATAACCGTTAGCCGAGGGCATACAAACCACACATCTGACCAAGATGTAGATGCATACATGCGGCATTCCTTTTTTCTTTTTTTCTTTTATTGTATGTAGCCACACCTTCGCATCAATTCTCGATGTCGATACATTCATAAAGATGCCGACGAAAGATGCAAGTAGCTTTTAATTTTTTTTTCTACTAAAGTAGAAGGCGCACTTTCACTATCCAGACTATGAAGAGATTAGAGGAATCAAATGGAAGCAAAATGTCTGATTACAGTTTACAGACAAAATGTATAAAACAAATATGTAATAAGTAGAAAACCCAAATCAAAATATTGGGAATAATTTGAAATTGAATTAAATAAGAGATTTTGTGTCTGGGCGAATGAAATAAAAAGCTATCGACTGAAAAATAAGAGATAAGAATAACGACATATACTTTAAAACATTAAAAATAATTTAAATGTGGAGAAATCATTTTGCTGAAAAGTATGACGATATGAAAGAATCTTTGCCATTTTTACCCTAAAAAACTCGTTTCATTTCATCAAAACTCACTCAAAAATAGTTTGTGATAGTTTTGACATTGTAAGCTCGTACAGATTTTACAGCATATTTATATTGGTCTTAAAATTACCCTATTCGAATAATTTTAGTTTCTCTAAAAACCAAGTTTTTTATTGCAATTTAATTCTTTAGATATGATCCAAAATTTCCATCTCTTTAGATTCCCGATAGATGTAGATCAATAGTTTATTTATGTTTATTTATAAATCCATATCATTTTTTTTATAGATTTTAATATTTTTAGTCATTTTATTCATTTTTCATAAATTTTTAGAGCTTCTATAGTACACAATACTTTATTTACGTCAACATAATCCTAAAACAATAACCAATTTTAATAATAGAAGTTAATTGGAAGTAGAGATTCGACCTAATAACTTTGATATATAAGTTGGAAGTTTTCTACGTCCAACTTACAATGAAAAACTTTGATTTTGTGGTGTTATTTCTGACAACATCACAAAAATTGGTAGATGGTTACATCAAACAGATAAATATACAAACTTACTTAACGATGTGTTAAAATATTACTTACCCATAAAGAGTAGACAGCAAAGAAAGATAGAAAGATGTGGTTTGCAATTCATTTTAATCTCGTGTGATCACCGAATCCAGGTTTTAATACATTATCAGTGGACGAGATGATCTGATGGACGTAAACGTGGATGTGGACGAATTTGGACGGCTATTTGCGGTTACCTGAAAATGGGAACTCCATTTATCATCATTTACTTCATTTTCGAAACTGAAAATCCATAGTCGTACATTATATATTACCACATGTACCATTTCAATGAAAAATATTCAAGAAAATAATCGTTTCTATTTGTATATAATTTAATTATCAATTAGCTACTCATTTTTCGAAAATACCTACTCATTTTCAATTCGAAGAAAGTAGTATTTTTTAAGCGTGTAATTTAATTATTCAGGAAATTAAAGTTTAAAAATATACCTTTACTAAAGGAAATATTGCGACACATGTTTATAAACAAGACAATGAATATTTTTTTTTGCAAAAGAAAAACTATGGAAAATTTATTAAATCTGTTAGACGACCACAAATTTAAAACTATTAATTTCTCTATGTTTTGAATACTCCACAAACGTATTAAAAAATAAAAAATAGAAAAATTAAATAAATATTACTAAACAAATATTTATCTTTATTTAAAACACATTTTCAAATTTTTATTTTGCAGATATATTTTCCCAAAAATAATATTTTCCAGATCTGTATATCGTTTATGTTTTTGTCACTGTAATCTTAAATTTGAACTATCAACTTCACCTTGCAGTGTAATTAGCAAAATAAAAACATTTCCTGTTTAAATTAATTTTGTATACGCCCATGGAAAAGCTTTCGGTCGAGCAATCGATCATGTGGTCCAGCCTTTCACAAAATTTTAATGAACATCCTAATCAAGATTTCATTACTGGCTTTTTACTTTGCATTTTTAAAAAATTAGATAATTGATGAATTGACCAAAGGTAAATAAAAAAAAATCGATAAACTACTAACAGGATCAAAAATTCGTAAAACAGTTTATATATACAAGGTATTCGGATTTTGATTTACAATAACATAGATGTCTGAGAAACTACTTTTGATATTTGTAGGCAATCGCAGTTGAGTTTTCTATAAAAAATAAATACTGACACTGTTCTTGATTTTAAACAAAAGTAAAGATCCATTCTAATCCCATATTTTATATGTTCTTTCTATTAAAAGTAAAATTAATACATTCGAATGTCCTGCTAAGATCAAAGAACATAGCAACATGACACTCGGCTGCCATAAAATAATTAATTACTGATGTTGATCTACCAATGCGAAACATATCTTATTTATTAAATAATGTTTTACAAAAAATAAATACAGGTTGTCCTGGAAGTACCTTTTTAAAATGAAAATATGAATAGAAGAGGTAAAAATAATGTTAATACGTCATATAACTTTCAAGGTGTAGGCCTCTAATGTTAAAAATTAAAAGGAAATCACGTAAGTGTTGTATCATCACTTTAAATTGAACCAAAGTCTGAGAGATGCCAAGGTTTAAAAAAAGAAAAAACGGTTAAGAAAAAGGTTCAAAATGAAAAGAAAGTTGAAAAAAGAAAATAATTTATGATCGCTCTGTTAGACATACAGTTACTTCCAACAATAAATGTAATCTTTGGAAAAAATATGGATGAAATTTTAGAGAACCCAAATTTATTAAAGTAGCTATAAAAAAGTTTGGAAGCCATAAAATAAAATAATTACTTTTATCGGAAACAGTTCGAATTCTAACATCGAATCCGTTAGAAGAATAAAAAAAAAGTTTAACCCTTAAGCTTTTGAAAGGGGCATTCAGAGTGACTTACAGCTTTCAATTTGGGTTTATTATTCAAAGGGCAGATTCGCTGGTAATATAGAACCGTTCCGCAACGCCATTCCTGGGATAGAACTCCAATAACAGTTTGAATTTATATGTATTACGGAACAATTCCATTTTATTGACACAAACTTTAAAATATCTCTCCAATAATCCACAGCACGTACCGAATTTAAGGGCTATATACTCTTTTGTTTTGTTCTACTAACCACCTTCACTTATTTTAACCACATTTGCTCAATGAATTCAACTTTGAAAATTATTGATTACTTTGGATCGTTAGCTTTACACTTTTTACCACTTCCAGCTTCCTTTTAATCAAAATTCACCAATTATTTTATTGTCGATTGAGGCATTGAAATTTTTGTTCAATTTTAATTTTTTTGGGGCTTCCACAATACTTCAATCATATTTTTTTTACCTCAATTTTGCCTTTTTGTCAAATTTTATAATGATTTAAAAAATCTACGGAAACGGTTTTGTTTTTAAACTACAAGATGTATAATTAAATAAATTTGCACACAGAAATTACTCTATCTACTTTTGGAAAAGTTACAGTCAGCATCTTCATCCAACAAAATTATTTAGGTATGATGTAAGCTGGCAGCCAGTAGCGGATCTTTCTGTTATTTATCCATTTTAGATTATTCTTTTCTCTTTCAATCACTTGACCATCAACAGATCGGATTATTGGGAGATTTTATCAATACGATAAAATGGCTTAATATAGCCGATTTGCTTCCTGAATTTTAAGGAATTTTTTAAATAAATAGGTTATAAATAAAATTTAAAAGATTTAGATTTATTTATGTAATTTTTATACACCCGTTTCCAATTATTTATAACCTGTTTGATTTATAAATGAAATAGAAATAATATTTTATTTAAGAAATCAGTAGATGGAAATTGCTTTTGAAATGGAAAATAGACAATTATATGTAGAAAGAGATTCAGGTAAAAACGTCAACTAGACACTGTGGTTGTTTATAACAATTAATAATGATTTGCAGGAAAAAAGGATATAAAAATAAATTACAGACGAAGTCTAAATTGGAACTGATTCCTATAAGAAGGAACGAGGTAGGCTTGATCAATGTATCAAGAGTAGGTCCTGAGGAAAGTGACAATTGACAATTGATAATTGACAATTGTAGATACAAATTTGCATCGTAGTATACGAGGAAATGCGGGAAGTGGCTTAGCGTCAATTTCTAACGTTACAACAGGTTTATTAAAAACATGTTTAAAAAAAAGGTTAGTTAAAATGGTCTGAATAAGAATTGATGATCACAAATCAATTATTTTTGCACAGATTTTAATATTTTTCATATTATGCTGACCTGTTAACCTTCATCGTTCTTTAAAATTTAAATTTCTGATAAATCATTTTGAAGAACCTACAATTGTATTTTATGATACAAAAATAATTAGATATAAAAAAGGAGTTTTCGAGGAAATTGGTAAAAAACTTTTTAAGCATTAATAAACACGTACGGCACTGGTTGAAGCTGCAATACGCTAACTCGATATTTGTGGTTGGTGATTCTCTTTTTACACGTAAATTGCAGGAAATAATTCAAGCGCAGAATCAAACGCTACCAAACTTGGAAAATGAAGATGTAGAAAGTTAAGTTTTAATTGTTGCGTGAAATATAAATTTACGTAAAACTTATCACTTAATTAACTCAAGTATTGCGCATTATAAAGTCTTTAAAGTCGGGCAAATAACTTTTCGAATTGTTGCATAAATAAGTAAAATCTCTTCTTTGTTTCGAATTGCCTCAGAGCGGTGATCCTGAATTAAACGCAGATTTTATACTTCGCCGTAATAAGAAAAAAATATCCCATGATAAAAATTTATTTTTACGTGTGAGATTTAATATCGATCTAAATTTTAATTAACAATGGGCAATTTCAGTACAATTCTCATAAATATTGCTTGAATATGATTAGCAGAGATCGGGAAAACAATTTATCGCAAGAGGTTTCAAGTTAGTATCTCTTATGGAGTATATAAACTGAACTTTACTTGCACTATAATTTTTAGTGAACTAAAAAACAAAAATAGACTCTTTTTTCTTTTTCTCTTTTCTCGGACACTCCTGAGGCATTTTTCAAAAATATCTTAAATTACTTTGACACTCCCTGGGGCCAGGAAGTTCCATCTTTATTGTAGTCATTAAATTTTACAACTCCTTCACTCATATTTCGCGCGCTAATAAATTTGTGAAAAATCCCAGTTCGGAAGTAAAGTTGTTAGTTTTAGAGGATATCGACTTAGTTCTTTGTTTCTGGCCCTACGGAGAATTGATATTTATGATCAGCGGGGCGGAAGTTATTGGAAACTTTATAAGTTTATGCCTGTACGTTGAGGTAGAACAACGTTATTTATATGATACGCATCAACGGACACGTCACAAATTTCCTATCCTATCTAGACAAAACGCGTTTTCTCAATTTTTATTTCTCAGGCTCAGCGATCGCAATCTTTTACTTGATGTTCCAAATTAGACAGTTTCAAATATCTTTTTTTATATATTTACTTAGTACTCAATCGATCATTCATATTTCATCTTGCTTTAAAAATGTTATTTTGAGAACTTGCTTTTCCATAAAAATCTGAAAAAAATCAAAAATTTTTTCCAGTATCAGAGAATAGAGGTACGAAAACAAAGGTGATTTAAGCTTCGATACAGTATCTGGCTTTTGAAGTTTTGAATTTTTCATTACAGTTAAGGCTGAAGAGACATACAAACATGAAACCACTTGCAATCGATATAGGAGCATTCGTTTTATTAGAAAAAATAAAAGAATAACATTATACTAAATTTACATTAGCTGCCAGATGTAAAAGCAACATTTTCGGAAAAATATTTTTCACCGGAATTTTTGCCCTTATGGTGGAGAATCAGAATTGCTTTATTGTTTCGAAAAAATAACATTTTCATAAACAAAGTAATAGGAACTATATAGATGAAAAACTTATTAAAATAAAACATCACAACTACTTACTTAAAATAACAAAAAATGTAAAAATTTTCTTTTTCATATATAAAAGTTCTTGGGAATAAGTGTGATTTATTTCACAACCTTAGGTAGTTTTGGTACGCCCATGGTCCTTTTTTGGTATTTTTATGGTACAAAAAATTCCACCGTCGTTACGAGTTTTCTATAGTTTTGCAAGCTTTGATTTTATTATAAAAGTGAAGATGGCGTTGCACTCACCTCCTCTTTCTCGACTTAACCGTTTGTATTAAGAGTTGGTGGGTTCAAAGCGACCTTCAGAATCTCTTTAGAGATAGCAATTCGAGCTAGTCTACTTCTTACTGACGAGGCACAATAATGCCGAAACCGGTATAAGAATGGCAAGCTGCTTTAATAATAAAATCAAAGTTTTTGGTTTAAAGCCCCGACTTGGTCGGGCGCCAAACCACGTCTGGACTTTCGTAATTCAATACCTGGTGGGGCATATAGCCCAATGAGTAGTTGTTGAAGTCCAGACGCTGGTGCAGTGCAGGACGTTTAATGTCTTTGTTCTTGGGAACAAGTGTGATTTATTTCACAACCTTAGGTAGTATATAAAAGTAGTTTAAAATTAAAGTTAAAACATACAAAGGTAACAATCACAAGTAATACAGTTGAAAATGTTTCAGAATGAATCCAAAAGGTACTCTTCTTTCATGTAAAATATGCTTGACTTCTCGTTTAAATAGACTTGCATTAGATATATTTTTAATTTCCGAGGGTAAGTGATTGTACATTTTAATACCATTATAAATCATGGAATTTTTTACTAGATTTGATTTTGGGATGGGCAACCTCATATTATATATGTCATTTCTAGTGAAATGGTTGTAATATTAATTTCAGTGTAGTTATTTTTATACTTGTGTATTGGATAATGGTTTGCAGTGTTCTCTTGTATCTTTTTTACTGCTCTATTTTGCAACACAAATACTGAGTCGAACAAGTATCCAGGACATGATCCCCAGAAGAGTATTCCGTATCTCAAGCGTGATTCAACTAGGGCAAAATATACCTTTTTCGCTGTGAGGATTCCTAAGGAGTTTCGTATAAGTCTTACAACGTAACAACCGCTTGAAATTTTTTTATTTAGTCTGTAAATATGCGAGTCCCACTCAACTTGTTGATCCATAACAACCCCCAAAAATGTTGTATTAGTACATTCAGTAAGTGTGGTATCATTTACTTTAACCTCATTTAGTGCACCTTTAAAGATTTTGCTAATATTAAAAGTAGTTTTATTTGCACAACACAATTCATTTAGGATGAATAGGCCTTGCGAAATAGTGTCTTGCAGTGATTCAAACGGCACATCCCACCAACTTAAATTTGCATATAGTAGGTATAGTATGGGGCCCAAAACGGAGCCCTGAGGAACACCACAATTGAGAGCGAGTGTATTCGACTTTGTGCCACAATTCCTAACGAGCTGCTCTATAGAAGTTAAGTAAGATTTGAACCATTCCCAAGCAATACCTCTTATGCCATAACGGGTCATCTTTTCAAGTAATATATTATGGCTGACACAATCAAATGCCTTAGTAAAATCGCAAAATACGGCATCTGTCGGGAAACCACCATTTATGCCAATATATATTTTTTCCAAGGCGTGAAAAATTGCGTCACCGGTGTTTTTGTTTGTTTGAAAGCCAAATTGATTGTTATTTAGTATTTTATTTTTGTCAAGGAATGAAATCAGACGTTTTTTTGCAATTTTTTCGTACAACCTATATTTCTCGATATGTTGTCAAGCAGTTAATTTAAATAGAAAATAAATTTAGATCGAACAATCTATTGCATCTGTCAATGATAAATTTTATCAATCAAATACTATTAAACGAGCAAGGTTTGTATGTGTGTGTGTATGTGTGTGTGTGTCCAGAGGATCTCGAAATCCACTCGTCAGAATTCAATGACACTTTCAGGGTAGACTAATTCCTATCTAAATCGGCGAAAAATGTAGGTCTCATGTCTGTGAAAATTCGATCTTCCGAGATATTTACAAGAAAAGTTAAGCTTTTAGTTTTATTTCCTAGCAACGGCACATAATAATAACTTGTTTCTATAGTAATATATACTATAAAGGATAGATGAGTACAGTCAAAGTGGGGATATAACGTCACATTCCATAGGCGTACTTTGCAAAATAAGTTTCTATAATATAAATAAGGTCACAGCATATAAAATATATATACGCACTTCGTAGATTAAATTTTGAAGTTATATTATTTACAAAAAATAAAAATAAACTTTATGCATCCAACACTTTAACATTGAACGAATTAAATTTAACCAATAAATAACAAGGAGGATTATATGTTGGGATTAAATTAAATCTCTTGGCATTAAAAGTAACGCTTCAGTACTTACCTAAACTCAAAGATTAAAAAAAAAGTTAGTTCAAGAACTATCTTTAAAAGTCACTGTCTTCACTAAAACTACTGGCATCACTATAATTGTCTTTTCTGATGTTTATTATTATCGGTTCTATTAAATTATCCATTGATATATCCACTTTCCTAAATGAATTTTCCACATTTTTAAACATGATCAATGCATTTTCCCCAATGTTCTCTATTTACATCTGAAACTGCCTTCAAAAACAAATTTCGCACATCAGGAAATTTAAATGTTTTATTGTTTTGAGAAACATAACCTTTTAATAATTGAGACCAGATCAGTTCAATGGAATTTAACTCTGCGTGGTTCGGAGGAAATCTGAGAATTTTAATTCCTTTTTCTCTGGCCATCTCATCCATAATATATTTTTTGAATTTGTTTTTATGTTGCCTTGCTATTACTAATAATTCTGCCTTCAAGGATTTAGGAGGACTGATGAAGCCATTTTGAAATATATATTAATACAAAATTCTGAATCAATTAAAATACATACGATACGGCTATGAATAAATAAAGTCTGACTTATCTGTCAAAAGAACAAATTTATTACAGTAAAAACCATGGAAACAAGAATCTAGACAAAAACTATATTAGGCCGATCAGATGTATTAAAATTTAAATTTTAACTACAAATAAGCATTGAAGGATGAGGTAAAAATAAAATTTCTACCTCTTGAACCTGTACTACGTTCTGCAAATTAAATACTGCACTCCTTTCTTCTGTATAGTATAGTAGTAAAAAGGTTTGACTTTATTTAATTTCTGGCGTTTTAATCAGAAAGAATTCAATTTTAAATTTGTCGCTTTATATAAAAAAGGAAAGGTTCATTTGACGGACATAAATAATTTGCTTGTCAAATGACAGCCATCTTATTAATTCAAAGTTGAAAATACAACGTTGCCAATTCAATTTCAGAAATCATGGGTTTAGGTAAATATTTATAGGAACGTTGAGTAACACTGTTAAAATGGACACCTGTCTTCCCTTCCCCGATAGTGTGAGACTACCCCTTACGGCTACTATTTTATTATGCGGACAGCTTCAATATTTAAGTTTTCATGATCAGAGAGAGAGAGAGAGAGAGAGAGAGAAAGAATTTTTGAAAAAATATGATATCAATATCTACCACACCTCGAGAGTCTGGTCACAGGTTTTTGTGGAGGTTTTTACCCAAGTATGAATATCAGACCTATAATTTTCCTTCACTGCAGATCAAAAAATAATAAAATCAATTGAACATAGAGTTTTTCTTATATAGTGATAAATAGAGTGAGCTGAGCGATCTTCTGTTGACGGGACGTGTGCCCTACACGCTGCTGTTGCACGTCCCGGAAACGGGGCCTGTCCACCGTGACAATTCGCTAAGATCAAGCGTCAGTAGAAGTTGCCCTAAAAGGGTGAAATCCCCAGAAACTAGGCAACTTTAATGCATTTAACTAACCTCTGTGACAAGCAGTTGATAAACGTCAACAATAGCTGCAGCCAATTGAAAATTAACACTGACAGCTTTTTTAATTTTCCCGCCTACTTTCAAGCCAATCGCCAATCAACTTTTTATTTATCTCCCTATCAGTAGTTCAAGTAGATGTCGCCCACTCCGTGATTTTCGCGAGTTAATTAATTAATAATTTGTCATGTTATAAATATACTTAAATTATATACTCATTGGGCTGTTTAAAAATGTAGATTTGAATATTAAGAGCGAAGCTCGGTGACCAGATATTGAATCCCTTAATTCCATAGCGTTCGGAAGCTATTTAGTTTACCCACCCCTCTCAAAATCTCCCATTCTCAGCCATGATTAAATTTCAAATCAAACACACTCGATTATACAAGCAAATGTAAGTACAAATAATAGTTAGATTATTTGACGTGCAGGGAACTTTTACTTTGATATTGGCAATCAAAGAGGCGCACCGGAGCACCAGCAGGGGTCCATTTGTTGATCCCAATTTGCATACAATTTAGATGCAGTCTGTCGTCGTCGTGTGTATATATTTAGCTTTAATTTGATTGCTTTCCTAGATCTCGCGATCAATACCTTGAGATGCTGTGTTGTGTGCTCTCCGTGACATGATTGCAGTGGCGCAGGTAAGCGATGGCGATGAATTAACAGCTCAACTTCAAAACAAATAAAAGTAAATACCAATATAGAGCGAGTAGTATCTGTTTTGTATGTGGAAGAGCCAAACGACTGGAAAAATTAGAGATACTGGTCAAGGATCAAAGCTAAAATGCGCTGATTTTTTTCTTTAATATAGGAAAAACCTGACACAAAGCTCTACTCTTGTCAGAATCGTAAAAACAGTAACAATTTAAGCCGTGATCCCAAACGTGCTCGTTAATAAACTGTCAAGCTAAACGTCACTCGTTGCCTTCTCCACGAATACTAAGTCGTCCTGATAGAGGATCCAAACATTTATTGTGATTAGGTGAGCCTTTCCATCGTTCCTTATTTACTTATATTCCCAAAGACAGCCACTGTCAATAGGAATTTAGTCAGGATCCCCCGTTGTGTCTAAGTAATCACTTGGATGCTAGGAGAGGTGCATTAGTTTTCTAATTTAAATAAGTGGAAAAGGACTTGCTTGCTCTTTGTCACAAGAATTGATACTTATTTTTAGAATGCAATTTAAACTGTGCAGTTGTCCCAAATGCTAATTCTAATAGACGGTGTAAAAGAGTTCAGGCGTGTATCACAGGGTGGATAGCTTGCGACTTTCTGCTGTTATTTGAAGCTTAAATTAATATTTAAATAATAAATGCATTAAAAACTAGTAATGGAAAATAAGAAACAATTTTTTTAAATAGTCTCTTAATATTACTGGCTTTATAGTTTAACTATAGGATTTATCGAGTATATTTTGGCAAATTTATTTAATTGAATATTCAGTAGTAATACCCCTAGGGCCTTGATAATACCGAGATAATTTTGTCATAGAGAATGCTGTAAGCGTGTTGCTTGATATTATCCTTAAGCAACACGCTTGAAGGATTCTCTATGACAAAATTTTGAGGATTTATCAAGGCCCGAGGGGTATTCGATAAGATAATTTTTTACTTTGTAGATTTCAAAAAATTGGTTGTCAATCTGACGTTTAATATTTACTCATTTTTATTTAACAAAACTAAAAACTACAGGTATTAAAAGTATCCTGCTGTAATCTTTTACGTTTTGCATTTCTTGCATCTCGCGCATTTTTGAATATCACACTGGTAAACGGGTCGAATACAATTTTGAAGTCATTGAAGTATTTTTCCTGGAGTAGCTTACTCGTAGTATTCCAAATTGTTTTTACAGTCGCTTCTTTATATTCAGTTCCGTCTGCTTTTCTCATATTTACCGCATAATCTCTCAATATATTAGCCAAATTAGGAAAACTCGTTTCAGCATTCAGTTCGTATTCTCTGGTCGCACGAAACTCGAGAAATATTTTCCATATATATTTTTTTGATTTGGTTGTATTTTTTGGTATATTACTTGATATAATATCATTAATTGCATCGTCAGATGCATTACCAAATCTTAGCGACATTGGTAAAATTTTACTATTGGGGCTCAGCCCCAATTTTGATGAGATATTTTTTTTTAGACTAATTTGGGGTCGCTGATCACGAATCTGCAATCAGTTGCTTGCGGTCTCATTAAACAAAAAAGTTATGAATTTTTTAAGTGAAATAAATTGTCAACTTTTCTTTAATACTTACCAGAAAAATATGTATATAAGTAGGTTTATATAAATATATATTAAAACCAAAAGACTTAAGGTACAAGATAGGTCAAGTTTGGTTAGATTAATGATGTACACAGTAATATTTCAGCTAAATATACTAAATTATAAAAGATAACCTAAAAATTCATACAGCAATTTGACGTACTGACATTTGGCATTACTAGGGTCACTTGAGTTGCGATTAGCGTAAACTCTCGCTGTGGCTAGCGTCCCGTCCTTCCGGGACTCCATTTTTTTCTCGTCTGTGATGAACGCATCTGTATTGCGTATTACTTGAAATTAATAGAATCTGGCTTATTCAGACGACAATTAGTTATTTCTCAATAAACAACATTGGTTATCATGATTCCTCAATGTTAAATTTTTCCAAGAATTTTTTTGTATGGAGATATCCGACCTGTCCCAAAATCAATAGGCGTCATCCTTGTATCATTTCAGTGGTCTCAACCCGATCGGTTCCATACGTATTTTTTCACGTTTTTCAGGCCAAATAACGATGAATGGACGCAAAAAAAAATATTTTCTTGACTTTTTTTTTGCACGATTTGAAAAATAACCAATATCCAATGGACGTCTGAATAAACCAGAATTTAACAGATCAGGTGCGATCAGATAAGATAAGGTCAGGTGAGATCAGATAAGATAAGGTCAGGTGTGATCAGATTAACGATGTGCAAAATAATTAGGTCAGATAAGAGATAAGGTCAGGTCATTAATGATGTACAAAGTAATATAAGGTCAGGTAAGAGATAAGTTCAGGTGTGCTCATATTAATGAGGTACAAAATAATATGAGGTCAGGTAAGAGATAAGTTTAAGTGTTCTCATATTAATGATGTACAAAATAATATGAGGTCAGGTAAATGATAAGTTCAGGTGTGCTCATATTAATGAGGTACAAAATAATATGAGGTCAGGTAAGAGATAAGTTTAAGTGTTCTCATATTAATGATGTACAAAATAATATGAGGTCAGGTAAAAGATAAGTTCAGGTGTGCTCATATTAATGAGGTACAAAATAATATGAGGTCAGGTAAGAGATAAGTTTAAGTGTGCTCATATTAATGATGTACAAAATAATATGAGGTCAGGTAAATGATAAGTTCAGGTGTGCTCATATTAATGAGGTACAAAATAATATGAGGTCAGGTAAGAGATAAGTTTAAGTGTTCTCATATTAATGATGTACAAAATAATATGAGGTCAGGTAAAAGATAAGTTCAGGTATGCTCATATTAATGAGGTACAAAATAATATGAGGTCAGGTAAGAGATAAGTTTAAGTGTGCTCATATTAATGATGTACAAAATAATATGAGGTCAGGTAAAAGATAAGTTCAGGTGTGCATATTAATGAGGTACAAATTAATATGAGGTCAGGTAAGAGATAAGTACAGGTGTGCTCATATTAATGAAGTACAAAATAATGAGGTCAGGTAAGAGATAAGGTCAGGTGTGCTCATATTAATGATGTACAAAATAATATGAGGTCAGGTAAGAGATAAGTTCAGGTGTGCTCATATTAATGAGGTACAAAATAATATGAGGCCAGGTAAATGATAAGTTCAGGTGTGCTCATATTAATCAGGTACAAAGTAATATTTCAAGTAAATATATTTATTATGTTACGCAACGGGACCCTAGCCACAGCGAACAATATGACAAGAGTTTACGTTCTGACCGCTATTCAGGTGACCATTTTACTTAAAAAAAATTCATAACTTTGTTGTTTGATGAGACCGCAGGAAACTGATTGCAGATTCGTGATCAGCGACCCAAAATTAGTCTAAAAAAAAATACCCCATCAAAATTGGGGCTGAGCCCCAATAGTAAAATTTTTCCGCGACATTTTTAAACTAGTTGTCAGTTTGACGTTTAATTAATTTTTAATCAAAAACTTGACTTGTTGACAACACCAAACTGAAAACACCACATGTAGGGTGTTATCGCTGTAATACATAGCTGATTGGATGAAATTTGACACATGACTCTAAATTAAATAATTTGATTGGTTACTATAGTTAGTAAAAAATTATCAAAGTAACACCGATCCTACCTAAGCGTAAAAAAACGAAAATACCACAAGTTTACATAGTTTTAAATTTTGATTTCTATGCTTTCAAAATGTAGTTACTCTAGTAATTTTATTCGAGTGTAGAAAAGAGGAGAATTAGAAAACAAACAGAGAAACCTTATCTACTCCTATAGAGACAGTATAAGAGGAACTTTAAAATGCTAATGCATGCATTCCTGCAAGAGAATGCAGTAAACTACGGTTAGTGTAATAGATAGTATCTTCGCATCCTGCAGTCGGGGACCTATTGGTAGATTGAAATTGGGAGTAATATAGAAATGTTCCCGGAAAGGGAAACGGAAACTCTCGAGATTGGAAGAATGCAAATCTTCAGGGAGATCCACTATTTTTGTATCCAACTCCATATGTATTATTTATTTATTAATTTTAATACTATCATTTTTCTCCTATTATTTTTTGTAAAAAAACAATTACATTCTTATCTTTATAATTGAAATATTTTAAACAAAAAAAGAAATAAGTAAAACCAATGTTTAATCTGGAGTTTAGTGTCCTCAATAAAAACTATTAATAAGATATTTAAATTTAAAGTCGATAATTTACAAAAAAAAAGGGGAAAAAGAAAATAATATTCCATTATGTAAAAAATATATCCTTTCAATTTCAAAATTATCAGTTGTAATCTCCGTAGAGCTTGAATAATTTCCGAAAATTTTTTCGAGGTGCGAATTTTTTGAAAATTTCGCGATGCACCAGCCGAGAGAAATTTTCTTAAAAAAATTCGCAACCGAGAAAAAATGTACGAAGAATAATTCAAGTTCGCGGGAGATTCAGTACGAAAATTTTATGCCAAAAATTATATTAAAAAGAAAATACAATTTGTGACAGTTTAGGAGTTTATTTTATATTATAAATTAAGGTGGCTAATGGCTGTAACATGTCTTTTTTTTGACGTTTTGATTGACAAGTTTCCAAGGCGTATCTATACTGTATTTGAAAATCAAGAGAGAGTAAATTCCCAGAAATGTTTTGCAGTTATCAGTGTTAAAGGCAGTAAACCATAGACGTGCGTTTTCAAAATTAAATTAATATGGAAATAGAAATATTTAATTTGTTTTAGTTATTTATACCTAGATTACCAATTTTAGATAGATAAACATAATTCGTAAGTAGTAATTTAATTTGGGTAAAATGAAGAAAAAGTCAATATTATTTTAGGCATAATTACAATTATTTATAAATTAATATGAGGAGCTAAAAAAACAATTAAGTAGGTATATGAGAAAAAAAAAACCAACCGCAAGGATAAAATTTGACGAGCAACATGCAAAAAATACGACAATATTAAATCTTAAAAAATAAAAATCTAAAAATAAAATTAAAGTACATAAATTAATAATTTTAAAGTTATGGTTCCTCGCACTCTGTGTCAGAAGATTCACCATCTGATTCTAGAGAAATTACAATGGGCTCTATAGTAATATCAATTATGTTATCTAGCTCCCACATTTTTTTTCTATTTCTGTAACGTGTCTAATACATTTTTGCCAATTTTCACTTGTTACTTCAGATATTGCCTTATTGAAGAGATTTTTAACATCTGATAATTTAAAAGTAGTGTTATTTCTGGCAACATAACCTTTAACTTGAGCCCATATTAATTCTATCGGATTCAGCTCACAATGATAGGGTGGTAAACGAAGGATTTCAATTTCTCGTTTTTTGGCTATCTCCTCAATATTATATTTTTTATAATTTTGCTTCACCTGATTTTTCCTCCTTTAGAACTCTATATATTGTAGATTTTCCATATCCCATTGCCTTAGATGTTGTTTCAACTACACTGTCAATAGTGTTTGAGGGATTTTGATGTTTAAAATAGTGGTACACATTCACACACTCTTTTCATTGAGCGATAAATGGTCTAGTTTTAATTTTTTCACTGGCGTATACTCACAAACTGCTTCCATTTTTAGTCACTACTATTTGTCACGTTTATCGAAAATCAAATAACTGCATTTCTAGAAACTATTTAAGTCAAAATATCTGTCATTAGAAGCTGTTGCCATTCGGAGGTCGTTAAATAACAATTATCCCTTTCTATTCTGGTTACGCCTATGACGCACGTTAATCCTCTTAGGCCTACTGTAGTAACAATGAAAGATCATAAAATAATGTGATAGTCCAAGAAATTTAATAAATTTTGTATTGAAATTAACAAAAACAATTTAGAATGCATTACAAATATTGAAGTTTTACCGCACGTACTGTACTATAGTTTTGCATACCGAATTAATTTTTATTCTGGGAATTTACTCTCTCTTGATTTTCAAATACAGTATAGTAAAATTTGTGATTAAATACAAAAAGAAAATGTCGCGTTTTGGAAAAGAAAGTCAGAAACAATAAAAGCTGATTATATTCTATTAAAATCACACAATATTATAGTACTAGAGGATAGGAAAAATGTAAGTCTGGGTTATATTGTGGCTTTAAATTGAAAATAAATATTTGTCAAAACTAATGTATGCTTCTATTATCTGGTATCTGCACGTGACAGCTGTCAAGTCAGGAAAATTATCACTTAATAAAAAAGCATATCAAAATCAAGTCATCTGATTGGCTTAAAACAACAGGTATAAAATTTTCATTTCAATTTTTTAACTAAGGGAAATTGTTTTACTCTTCTTTTCTTGACTCTGTAAAGACAAATTGTAGTTTTTTGTTTATTAACTTTTGGAAAGAACTGACTGCACTAAATCTGAATATTATTCTATGTTTAATTTTCTCTTTCTTTTTAGGGATTTGAATATTCTATGAGTTAAGGTGAGTGTTCTCTTTGCTCTAACTGCATGAAATGCGCTTTTTCTATTTATATTTATTCCTTATTATTGCACTCCTTTTGTATATGTTTGTAATTTAAATATACAGCTCCGAAAGATGATTCAATGACTCTCAAATAATATTTTTTAATTATTATCAATGCAGGGTAAACAAAAAAATCCTAGTCGATGATATAGAAGATGATATAGCAGAACAATATACGTAGTTCCACTAAAATCATATCATATACACTATTAATATTTTTTTGGGGTAGATGCCGAAATAGACCGTTTGATGTTGGCAACACTGACATTAAGAATCAAGAATAAATTGGAAATTGAAATTAAACTAACTAAAGTCAAAGAAAAGAAACGAAAAGAATATACAGCAACATCCTGAAACTAACAAAATTATTGTAATAATTTAATATTCTTATGAGTCTTTGAAACTAAAACCGTATATACTTAAAATCCGCATCACTTGCAAAAA
The DNA here is from genome assembly GCA_949320105.2 of Crepidodera aurea. Taxonomy (NCBI): domain Eukaryota; kingdom Metazoa; phylum Arthropoda; class Insecta; order Coleoptera; family Chrysomelidae; genus Crepidodera; species Crepidodera aurea. Next base: position 226,638 of record OX439475.1, on the reverse strand, counting down.
CGTTATCTCAGTTTTCCTTAAAATGTAAATTTCCTTCTTCTCTTTTCCGCTGACTTAGAAAATCTTAAATTTACGATTTCATTTCGTTGCAAGTTTTTATTAAAAACTCTCAAGGCAGAGCATGCATTAATGTACATGTAGATGTAGGGTTTTAGAGTTCCAGTAAAATAAATCAAATGGAAGAAAGCGAAAAGAATTCATACTCTATTTAATTTGGAGCCGTAGTCGCGGGGCTGCTCGTTTATCGCGTACCAAAATATTATCATCACAAATGATTAAGTAACAGATGGGCATTGAAATAATACAATCTATAAAGGCGCGGAAGAAAATAATATTTTTGAATTTTTAAATACTTCGATAAATAATAAAAATCAAAAAATTGGAGCATTTTATGGAAGGTATCATAGTGGTATAGAATTAGGGGTTGACCAAAAACAAACTAGTGTACTGCTATAGCTAGAAAATATATTGAAATCGGTCCATTAGTTTATTGGCAAAATTGAGAAAATCGTCAAGCCCCCTTTATAAATTAAATTAAATTTGCAAAAATCGTTTTGATTCACGGTGTATGTTATATTATTTTCTGCTTTGTTAAGTTGTCAAGACCTTTCAGGCTTCATTTATCAGTTTTAAGTGACCATCACAATGCATATTGCAGCAGGATATATCTCAAAAATACATTAATTAGTACGTTTTATATCCAAACCGCGTCTGGACTTACGTAATTCAATACATATTGGAGCATATAGCCCAAGGAGTAGTTGTTAAAGTCCAGACGTTGGTGCAGTGTATGACATTTTTAATATCTTTTTTCTTGGGAGCTTGTGTGATTTTATTTCACATCATTTGTGCACGTTTTATATATTTTAATCATTTCTGGTGAAATATTTTAATTGAAAATACTATTTTAGAAGAAACAACATCTACAAAGATATTTTCTTTCTATTTGGATGATACTTCATAATTATACCAAAAATTTTTGGTTTTATCAGTACCCCCAAATAAAATAATTTTTTTTAAATTTAAGATTTATAGAAAATAGTAAATATTTTTTGCTGTTTAAATGAGTCCCTTATTCTCTATCTCGCTAGAAATAAAACACTCTACTTGTGTTCCAGCGCCGTAACTATTAAAATACTTGAAAATAGTAATATAAGAAAAAATGAAAAGAAAGATGTGTCTATATGAAACGTGATGCTTTACCTTCGTATAATAAAATCTTGATGGTACAATGGTAAACAATTTTCCGCGTAATAAAACAAAATTAACTTAAAGAGTCTCATTCCTTCAACTTTTATATATTCAAGCGTTCAGGAGATACACGGTGGAAATAAAATGAGGAAATTTAATTAAACTCATATTTCTTTTATTATTTTTACGTTTAAGTAGTAAAGTAATCGATTAAAACAGATTTTTTTTCAATTTACAGAGTAGTTTTTGAGAGCATTTTTATCGAAAATTAATTTTTTTTTAAATGTAGATAAATTAAAGGGTATTTATTATTTTCGAATTTTTCAATTTCACAAAGTACGTCATTCATGAAATATTTTATTAAATGTCGTTGTCGTAACTGGACATATTTAATTAATTATCGGCCAAATAAAATTTGATAAATGAAACTGACTAATCCCAATTTTCACCAAAATATATAAATCGGGTAGAACCTCTCTGACAGTTAATTCCGTTCATATAGGTTAGCCCTAAACTTCCGATCACGTCTTGAGGGTAAACAACCACCGACTTAGTTAATCCCACACATCAAAACAAGATTATTAGACGTAACAGGATCAGTTAATCAGCACAAACAAGGAATACACAGTCTAGTTTACTTAGTCATGTGTGCCGACGGCCTTAATGCCTTAATCGTATCGGAAAAAATGAGAAGGCGTTGAAAAGGAGAAAAGTAGGACACTCGAGGAAGGAGTTGCTCATAAATATGTTTAAATTGATCGAGGTCAATTTTTAGTTTACTAGAATAAGCACAAAACAGATTAAATACGCTTTAGAAGAAGTTTCAAACCAGATATGTTTGAGACCTGTTGAAGCTGATCTGACCAGTTTTACATCTACAAAAATTAAAATTTCATTTACTACTTTTATCTTCTCCATTAATTGGTTCGAATTTGGTTTGTCTGTAAAGATTTTTTTGCATAACTTATGATTAAAATATCAAAAATTGCAAAAATAACATTTTTTATTCACCATAAGATGTAGTAATAAAACGTACTCACTTTTTAATGAAGAAATTAATTTTAATTAGAAATTTAGACACAACAGTCTTTACACAAACTTCAAAACTCACATGAGTTTTCACATAAGTATATCTAAAATAATTTTACAAAAAAAAACTAATGTTAAATTACAGAAAAGCATGTCGTCTACCAGGCTAAGAATAACCTAAGCACTAGTAGCTAAGACCTAATTTAAAATTTGGGCCTTTGTGAAGTATCCAAATCCCATTTTACTACATTTGCAAATCACCACCACAAACCGTATTGAAAAAGTTCAACCGCCGACAAAACCTACACTGACTCAGGTCGAACAATCCTTCCCCGCATTTCCTACTTCTTTGTTCAATATTAAACTGCCATTATCACGTGCTTACCAATGTGATAAATGTCGTTCAATTAATATTATTCGTTTTGAGCAAGTTCAAGGTAGGTAATTGTGGGTGGGTCGTCGGTTTTATCGGCAATAACATTCTTTCATTGTCAGGAAAACAACTGGAATTGAGATTGATTTGTAACGTTTAAGAATTCATGAATTATGGAGCGATCTCGAGGTGTAATGTTCTATTGTTTGGTGTGGAGTACAAATTGTAGGCGGAACGAATGGTGAAGTAATGTCACAGGATTGTGGCCTTAGTTTAGTTATTGTGTCCAGTAAAAAGCAGACAACTTGTGTAGTGATATAAAGAAGTGAAATAAATCAGCTCAAAGTCGGTACCACATATATTTATTAACGATGAAAATTAAAGTTTAGGCTACTAGTTTCGGCTACAAACAGCCATCTTCAGGCCTAAAAAAAATTTCCTAGTGGAAATGATCAAACATTTACAAAAAAAGTCTTTAACAACTTACCTATGGGTAACGTAAAAACATAAAAAAATTAAGTAATTAGAGTATTAAAATTTAAAATTTAGAATAATAATTGCCGGCACATGGTAGTCATGGCTGACAAAGGTTTGAGTTTAACACAAACAACAAACCGGCATAAATGGCTGAACATTTTATAAACTCAGGATTACCAAAAGTTCAGATTTCTTTAGCGTTTAACTTTTTTGTAAATGTTTGATCATTTCCACTAGGAAATTTTTTTTAGGCCTGAACATTGCTATTTGTAGCCTAAACTTTAATTTTCATCACTTATAATTAATTACACGAGAGCTTTTTTTTGTCGAACTAAACTTGACATGTATCAATAAGAATTTTGTTGCCTGGCAATTTAACGAAAAAAACTGCCTACGGACTCCTAATTTTTTCTGGCAGTTTTTTGAGTTGAATTATCTAATGGCAATAAAATTCGAATTATAAATGTCAAGTTTACTTCGACTCAAAAAAAAAGCTAGAATATGTAATGTAATGAATATGTAAATCAATAAATTAAAAAATGAGATGTAAATTAGTTTATTTAATTTAACGGAACAGTACAATTGTTAAAAACACAATTATTAAAAATAGCTTGATTTTCAGAACTTTCGTGTCTTTTAATATTTTGCTGCATGCTAGTATTTTGAGCGGTGGTAGTAACTGTTTCCTGGATGGAAGTACAAATGGAACCAATGATTTCTCTATGACGTTCTTCATCTAACTGAAGGTACAGTTTTAATGACGATGGGTTGCTATGTCCCGTAATTTTCACAAGTTTTTCTTCACCTATACCACTCCTGGACAATTCAGTTACTGCAGCTCGATTAAAATGGTTCGTAATTTTCACTCGCTTGATATCAAGTCCAATATTTTTCGCCGAAGATTTGGTCCATTTAAATATTTCGTTTATCCCAATAGGAGAATTCTTATACCATCCTTTCCAATTTGTTTTTTGCCAGAAAGGACTTTTCACATGTGATATGGTTTCCTCGTCTTCCCATAATTTGTTTAAACAATCTTCTGCAGTGTTTGCTACCAACCATTTACTCTCGGCCAAATTCTTATTTCCCCCTTGTGCTGTCTTCGAAAACTCTAGGTTATATTCAACTCTTCCGGTCTCTCTTCCACGGTTGTCTCTCTCGATTTTAATTTTACAATTTGCTGCTTCTCCACCTCTCCAAGCCAATTCATACGCAGCAATGTGATAAAATTTTCTTTGGAGGTTCTTCTTCACTCCACGACAGTGACATTTCAAAAATTTCTCGTTTTGTGAGAGCATTAGAACTCACCTTCCTTTTTTCTGGGATTGCTTGTAAAATTTTGCGTTTTGTGTGGCGTGCATTTCTCGCTTTCTTAAACTGTATGTCCGTTAACAGATTAAAAATTATTTTATAATCTTTAAAGTGCTTCTCTTGTAACATTTTTGCTGAAGTGTTCCAAATCGTCTTTACTGCACTCTCTTTATAATCTTCTCCACTGTTCTTCTTCATGTTGAATGCCCAGTCACATAAAATAGAAGCTAACTCTTCAGTGAAAGTTTCTGCAATGAGTTCCAAACAAAACATCGCAAATTGTCGCTAAATTGATGTAGTTGAATTCACAGTATTGCGAGGCACATTATCATTGATGGCTTTTTCAATTTCTCCACTCGAAGACTCTCCAAATCGCGACATTTCCACAAATGAAAACTTTTCTGACAACGCAAGTTTGAGAAAAATTGACATAACGTCATCGAAAATTTATTTACAATGCTGGTTGTCATGCTTTCAAAAGTTAGGTTCCGTTAATGTCGCTGGAAAAATTAGGGCAAACTTTTTTCGCTGTCATAATGACAAAATCACGCGGCTTATGGGATTTTTTATACATGAATTAAATTGTCGTTAATAAATATATGTGGTACCGACTTTGAGCTATTTGACTTTTTGGCCACATTTGAGAAAATGGATAACTTATTCCACTTATATAAAGAAATGTTTAGATGTGTGATAATTTTATTATTGTTCTTTTATTTATATTATACAACATTTTGTCCTTTATAACAGTAAAATGAATAAATGCTCGGACAGGTCGTGCTACGCTATGCTAATTTTTTGTAATGAGAACTTACATTAAATAACGTTTTTAAGAATTTTCAAAACGACCCTGGTATTACGAGTTTTATAAAAAAAAACAATTTTCTACTTATCTAAAACAACATTCCGCAAACTTCACTTTAATACATCTGTTTTAAACATCTCCCAATTTGTATCAGTTTTGTTTTTCATACTACCCATATAGGAGACCCGCTTTATACAGTTTATATTCTGTCTGACAACTCACAAAAAAAAACTTTATACCAAACAACAGCGGTCTAACGTAGCGGAAAATATTCAAGCATAAAATGCTCTAGAAGAGTTGTTGTTATGCATCCGACTAAAGTAATTATGTAATACTCTTCTTTCTCTATAATAATTTCACCCAAAATCGCTCGATTCGATAATTTCTCCATACGGGAGGGATGATTTAGTACCTACTTTAAACATAATTTTTGCTATAAATGTTTCTCTTTCTAGTTACAATCCTATTATTTAAAGTAGTTTACCTACGGCCACTACAGAAAACATGCAAAAACACACGACACACAGCCTCATTATATATCTCATTACGCACGATACATCCAAAACCGTGCGATTTGTTTACCGTAAACAAAACGCACAGTTTATACATATAGTTGCCTTCAAAATAAGTTAGACAAATTGTTTTGATCGTTTTAACTTACTGGCCTATTCCTTGAAGAAGAAAGTGTTTTTATAAATCGTTATCTTATCTTTAGAAAAATAATATATATGAATGGCATTTCTTTAGAAATAAAAAGGTAAAATTGTCAAAACAATTTGTCCAACTTATTTAAAAGGGCAACTATAAGAAGGTAGTAATCGCGTAACAGCCCGTCATCAGCGTTGCCATAGCGACTGTCAAAATCAAAATAATAGAAACAAACTTTTTGAAAGACAAGTAAGTTTTAGATAATAATTATAAGATATGAATATGTCAAGTGATAGTAAAATCGACAATTTAACTCCTCCCAACGTCATGGAAATGGCAAAAATGGCAACGAATAATTTACTGCCAAGTAAATCCCGCGAATACTACGAAAATTGTTACAGTAAATTCATGGACTGGAGACTAAAAAATAAGGTGAATTTTTTTTTCCGAAAATGTTTTGGGATGGATTTAAAGAGACATGGTGGCTGGTAATCGTCTTCAGTAGCGGAAGGATATGTTGACGATTCATTAAAAAACAAAGAACTTCTTCATTTCGAATATCCTCCGCTATTCTACATAATACAACCTCAACAACCACAACACATGAAAATTTTACAATGACTTATGACTGAACAAATCGAAATACATCCAATATATTTAATAATTGTTCAGTAATCATAAATAATTATAATGTTCCTAATGGTAAATTGTAAATTGTTTGTTTATAAAAATTCTTACATTCTTACAGGTTGCTATTATCGGGGCACATTTATAAATATTTAATAAATTTTCAATAAATTTACTTTTAATTATTGAATGTATTTAGAATATTAATAAAATTGTATTTGTTGTATAAATTGCTGGGATATAGTATTTATTTATTTTTTTACTAGTATCTTTGTTTAGTTTTAAATTGTAATTTCTATTACCGACCTGTACTTAAGTATATGTAACAATGTGTAATAGGTATGTAACAATTTGTTAATGTACCAAACAGTTGTTTGGTAAGTTTCAATAAAGTTTGAATGTTAATAAATAGAACGAATTATCCTATATGATAATACATCCTCTATAATTTTGTAAAATTGTTCGAAATAAAATTGTTAAAAAAATCTAAAGATGCAATAACTAAGTCCAGACTTTTGGCACACTGTATATGACCGTAGGTAAAGTATAGTACGTAATGCGTGTTGTAAAATGCTATTTACAACACATATTACGTAATATACTATTAAAGTAGGGTTAGCCATATGTGAGTAGTAGGTACTGAAGGTTTGGAAGAAAACAAGGTCCTTTATATCTCACAATTTCATGTTGTTGGCGTTGAAAGCCTGAATTATCTGAAAATTGAATTCATAACCGCGCAAATAAATAAAACCCACAACATTTCAGAGCATTCATTTTCTTTTCAAGTAATACTAGCAAAAAAAATAAGTTAACATTCGCATAGTATTCAATCTGGTATGAATTATGTACTTCCTAAAACGGCATAACGGGATTACAAATGATTAAATGCGGTAATATATGGCAAAAATCCGCGTATGCAACGTTAGAAATTATGATTGATTCGTTTGAAGTGATTCAATCTGGGTGATATATAGTCGGTGATTAATAACTGGAATTTTGTGTAAATAGAAATTATCCTTGCAGGGATATTTATGTCAATACTGAGTCGATAATTTTATCTTAATAACTGAAAAAAGAGCGAAAATGATATAATTATTGTACTACTCGTAAGTATTTTTCTCTTTCTATGGTTAACCTAAATATCATAAAACTATTACTAAAGTAGTAGACGGCAGGTGTGTTTACTGTTTCCATTAAAGTAAAATAATTTGGTTTAATTGTTAATTGAATTAAACGGGTGTGTCATAAATAAAAAACTCAAATTAAGTAATTTATTAAGTACATTTTGGGTTATTGATATCCTTGAGGGCTTCAAAAATGCTATTCATTCGAAATTTGTGTTTTTGAAACCAATATCTCTTGAGGTTTTGTAATTTTTGTATCAGATTGCTCTAGAATGTTTTAACATAAAATGAACCCTCCTCCGTCGAATGGAAATAAATTGAGGTTCATATCTCTACTCGTTTGACTCCTACGTTTTTTTTTAAAGACCCGGTGGATTCATGAAACCTAAAAATATCGAACGTCGTAAAGACATTTCATTTTGCAGTGTATTTTGACCCCAATTCAAATCTGACCTACGCTTTGAGGTACAATATCCGAGTATGTTTGGTAAAACAATATTTCTCTATAACAATAACAATATTTCTGTATTGAGACAAATAATTACCGATGGTGGCGCTACATTCCTCGATCAGCTGTTCAACGAAAAGCGTAACTTTTGATAAATAGTGCATTAAGTTATACTGAGTGAATGGATTATTTGTAGTATTTTAAGACTTTTTGTGATTTTTTGAAGTTTTTGATTTGGAAATTACCATAATATACCTGTACATGTAAGTATTTAGTGCCGTTGTTCTAAAATTGAGGTTATTTATTTAGCATATCTTAAGTTTTTCAGAAATTTATTGTTTACTTCTGTTTCTGTATGCTTTTTTTTGTGTTTCAGGATGAATATACCCTAGAGGTATTATCATCTTCACCTCCACTAATATAGAATGATATTGGAAGGGAGCTAAATCATATTCCAAAGATACCTACAACAGTTTTCTGCTGATAAATTTTATTTCAATTTTTTCAGGATAATAATTGTGATTTAAATAAAAAATGATTTCTAAAAACCTCCTTTTGATTGATTTATTGTAAAACATATCCTATTCCTTGTTTCAAAATTATTTTTTTAAATCAATATCAAATTAAAATATAAAAAATTAAGAAATTTTTTTCTTGGCTTAAAACACTTCATAGGCCATCAAATGTATCTGTTGCAAAACTTTTTGTTTTGTTTATCTACTTTATTTTTTCAAAATAAACACGAAATGTATATTTTTTAATCCTTTATTTTAACATAAGTTCAAAGCTAACTTTGAATTATTCAGTTTTAGTAGTATTTAACATTTTATTATAATAATTCATTACTAATTGTAAATGTATAATTATTGAAAACAGGTGTTGTACAAGAGAGGAACATAATAATGGTATTTTTAAAATTATGATGTGACAAAGGTTTTATTTTACTAAATATTACCTTTAGAAAAATGATAAATTGAAATATCAGCAATGATGTGCACACTTAATTAGATTTTAAGTTTACATATATAAAAGTACAACTGTACACAGTTTCGACAGTTCGTAAGGACAAGTTTACTTAGTTTATAGACAACACTTTGCTGTCTTCTAACAAACCATCATTCCTTGCACATTTAATGGTTTTAACATCAAGTGGCTTACTGGGCAAATGATGTGATGGCACACCCTTTTTGCACTACTTGGGTGCTATTTTGTTTGAAAGAATTCCTGCAAACATTTCAGTAGTAATCAAGAAATAATCTCAGAAATGCTAATCTTTATCTTACCTGATTTTGTAATATAATCTTCAGATTTAAAATTGATTACACGTTTCCCGGAATTTACGACGATCAACTTCCTCGATGACACATTTTTTGTTGCTTTTTGGGTGGATCATAATGGAAGTGTAATTCCGAATTTTTAGATTTCGTAGAGGTGTACCAATAAGCAATAGTTTGTATTATTTTTATTGGGCATTTTTTAACTTTTAACTAACAAATAACAGCAAAATACACGAAGCACAAAATCAAAACACACGTTCGACTGCAGGTAAACAAACAAAATTATGCTTTTCGTGCAGTTCAAATTAATACCGGTGGTGTCGCTTCAAAGTTGTGCTCGTCTCAATAACTTTCAAATTCTTTGGTTATTTAATATTCATTGTTTATGTTCTCAGTATTTTATAATCCAGTTCTAGGATACATTTTTGCTCTTTTCGTTAATTTTTTTGCATAATTTTAACTACATTAACCTTTCCTACATATACACATCCAAGACATGCTTTACTACAAACTACCAATTAGTTAGGAAAAGATAGGAATTACATAATTTTAGTGGATATATATCGCGCATAGTTAAATGCAATGAAGATATCACGTATTCAAACGATTAGGTATATTCTAATAACTAGTGCTCTAGGATACGATCTATTGATGTCGAATCATGCACAGTTTCGAAACGTAAAAGTCTTTTAAGTACTTTAAAGGAGTCGTAAAAGTGGTTATAACAATTAGTTCCTGTTAGAGAAACGAGGAAATTTTCTAATATATCGGAAGTGATTTTGTTTCTGGCTTTATTTAAGTGCATCTTTAAGAGAGAATATTGATAGTAGAAAAAAAATAAATATTTTTACGTAAATTTTTTTCGTACATTTAACAAAAAATGACGTAATTTCATTTTAAAACTTATTTAAGGGTTGTTCTTAACAAAGAAATTCTTCATTTCAACGTTTCCACCGTTTCCTTTTATGTTACACAAATATTTACGGCAAGAGAAACAGACGCACGGTTTGTTTTTGCGTCAAACTGGCACAATGAAAATACCTAAATACAGAGCCGGATTCTAGTCCCGTCGATTGAAAAAATTATTAATATTATTTCTTATAGTTTTCGATCAAAATAAAATGTATAATATGGATTTTTTTGAGGATTGGCATTATTTATTTAGGTACATATTTTTTAACATTAGTTAATTTCATTTGAGATTATCCTTAAAGCACACCACATTATAACAGGCTCTTTTTTGACACCCTCATTTTTTTTAATGTACCTAGGCGGTCCAAAAATTTTCAATAAAATTACAACTTTTTGTGTACTCGAATTTCTTAAAAATACGTATTAAAAATCCTCTGTCACGAGATGCAAATAACGTTTTTTATGATGCACCCTTTAATACGTCCATATATTTATATAATATATCGCTTTAGTTTCAAGATAATCATCATCATTTTTACTTAAAATTATTGACCGATAACTTTGCGGTAGAAAATTTCGAACCTTAAATTAAAAGAATATTTAAAAAAACTTTATAATCACAGCAGTTTGCAGGCAAATACGATCCTGTCCGAAAATACCTAGTTCGTTTTAACTAGAAAACAATTTGTACAAGAGAAAATTAAATAAAAGCCACAAAGTCGGTCACTCACCACTCAACAACAACACAGCTATGGATAATGAATGGCCCTTTTTACCTGAAAACGAAACAACAATTGCAATTAGTTTTTGATGCAAGAAAGTGGGTAAACACAAGAAAATTAGAATATTTCTGCATAATTTATTTCATGGTTTATTGCGGTAGCAACGAAATAATGGTTATTGTTTCAATTCCTGAATAAATTATAATAAACTATGTAGAAGATACCACAAAGGGAACGAAATTCTTCAATGTTAATCCTAATACACCATTAAACTTTATATCTATTATATATATATATATATATATATATATATATATATATATATATATATATATATATATATATTCAAATTTACATTTTTAAGCAGCCCAATGAGTATATAATTTAACTATATTTATAACATGACAAATTATTAATTAATTCGCGAAAATCACGGAGTGGGCGACATCTACTTGAACTACTGATAGGGAGATAAATAAAAAGTTAATTGGCGATTGGCTTGAAAGTAGGCGAGAAAATTAAAAAAGCTGTCAGTGTTAATTTTCAATTGGCTGCAGCTGTTGTTGACGTTTATCAACTGCTTGTCACAGGTTAGTTAAATGCATTAAAAGTTGCCTAGTTTTTTGGGGATTTCACCCTTTTAGGGCAACATCTACTGACGCTTGATCTGCGCAAATAGTCACGGCGGACCGGCCCCGTTTCCGGGACGAACAACAGCAGCGTGTAGGGCACAGGTCCCGTCAACAGAAGAAAAACTCTATGTTCAATTGATTTTATTATTTATTGATCTGCAGTGAAGGAAAATTATAGGTCTGATATTCATACTTGGGTAAAAACCTCCACAAAAACCTGTGACCAGACTCTCGACGTGTGGCAGTTTTTCAGTTACAAAAATAGTTCATTCGTACATTACATTACAATTTGTTCTTGGAAAATACAAAGTCACAATCAACCTTAAAATGTACTATGAAAATAGAGAATTTTAAATGTCTCTTTAAAGTTTCTTGTAAAATAAAAAATTGAAATCTATGCTAATAGTACACGTGTACAAGCGTTCATTCTTTTTCTCTCTCTCTCTATGATAATGAAAATTTAAATATTAAAACTGTCCGCATAATAAAATAGTAGCCGTAAGGGGTAGTATCACACTATCGGGGAAGGGAAGAACCTTTACCCGATGTGCATAAAGCATTTCCACCCGCCAAAAAAAAAATAGATTAGCTTTAGGTTAGGTTAGATCTTTGTAATAAATAAAAAAAAGTACGATACGTGTGACAATTTGACATTAGTTACATTCTGACAGGTGTCATATTTTGACATTTGTTCATTTTGAGATTTGTTCATTTTGACAGTTGTTACATTCTGACACGTATCACATTTTAACAGTTGTCACGTTTTTACAGGTGTCACATTTTGACAAGTGTCCATTTTAACAGTGTTACTCAACGTTCCTATAAATATTTACCTAAACCCATGATTTCTGAAATTGAATTGGCAACGTTGTATTTTCAACTTTGAATTTATGAGATGGCTGTCATTTGACAAGCAAATTATTTATGTCCGTCAAATGAACCTTTCCTTTTTTATATAAAGCGGCAAATTTAAAATTGAATTCTTTCAGATTGAAACGCCAGAAATTAAATAAAGTCAAACCTTTTTACTGCTATACTATACAGAAGAAAGGAGTGCAGTATTTAATTTGCAGAACGTAGTACAGGTTCAAGAGGTAGAAATTTTATTTTTACCACATCCTTCAATGCTTATTTGTAGTTAAAATTTAAATTTTAATACATCTGATCGGCCTACTATAGTTTTTGTCTAGATTCTTGTTTCCATGGTTTTTACTGTAATAAATCTGTTCTTTTGACAGATAAGTCAGACTTTATTTATTCATAGCCGTATCGTATGTATTTTAATTGATTCAGAATTTTGTATTAATATATATTTCAAAATGGCTTCATTCTAAAATTATTATCAGTCCTCCTAAATCCTTGAAGGCAGAATTATTAGTAATAACAAGGCAACATAAAAACAAAATAGAGAACATTGGGGAAAATGCATTGATCATGTTAAAAATGTGGAAAATTCATTTAGGAAAGTGGATATATCAATGAATAATTTAGTAGAACCTATAATAATAAACCTCAGAAAAGACAATTATAGTGATACCAGTAGTTTTAGTGAAGACAGTGACTTTTAAAGATAGTTCTTGAACTAACTTTTTTTTTAATCTTTGAGTTTAGGTAAGTACTGAAGCGTTACTTTTAATGCCAAGAGATTAAAAAAAGTTTAATCCCAACATATAATCCTCCTTGTTATTTATTGGTTAAATTTAATTCGTTCAATGTTAAAGTGTCAGATGCATAAGGTTTATTTTTATTTTTTGTAAATAATATAACTTCAAAATTTAATCTACGAAGTGCGTATATATATTTTATATGCTGTGACCTTATTTATTATAGAAACTTATATCGCACACACACACACACACACACACACACACACACACATACACACACACATACAAACCTTGCTCGTTTAATAGTATTTGATTATTGTAACATTTTAATAAATCAATTTCCACTTTTATTTTCTTTAAGTTCATTTGATAAAAAATATTTCATGCACGCTAAATTTTGGTGAACGCGTTTCTCTTAATAAATTGAAATTTTTTCAAAAGCGGTGCCGAACAAAAGTATTTTATTTAAAAAAAAACAGTTGATCATACGTATTTATTAGTATTTAAATTATTGATATCGTAACGATGAAAAACTTTTGCCATTTTTGTCTCTAGCCTAAAATAAAAATTAGTCGAAATCTAATAATATGGAATCAATGTCTCTAATTTTCTACAAATAGTTTAATAAAATATTTTACATTACGATTTTAGAAATAAACAGCCCTTTATGATCTGGCCTTTAAAGCCGAACATTTCCAAATCTGTAAGATTTAGAAAAAACTGAACCAATAATCTCAATTTTCAAATTCATTTATTCGTGTCATTGTACAAAAGTCTAACACACGTCAAAAATTGTTTAAAACATAGTTTAGATATATAAAATTGGAATACAGTAAAATACAAATTTAGAAAAACATATAAGCAACTAAAATTAAAATTATGTTAAAAGGACTGCTAAAATACAAATCTAAGAAATTCCTCATTACTATAAAAGGCGTTTTCTATCAAAATATGCTTAATTCTACTTTTAAATTGCTGTAATGGCAGTTTGACATCTTCGCAGCCTCCAGTAGGCTGACACAAGATTATGCTTATGCCGGGTGTCATGTTGATGTATGTCCTCATGGGTTCCGAAGTGCCCCCCACTCCCCTTAATAAACATAAGGTTCTCCAATAAACATATATATAGACAGGGAACAGTGAGAAATCTCAGGGTCTTGTCTGCAATCATCCCTATACTTGAGGCCAGCAAGAACCCTGATGGCCTTACGTTGACAGCCAAATCCCTCAACATTTCTGCCGAGTGTCCCCAGACCAAAATGGCATAGGCTAGGTGAGATTGAAATATGACATGGTATGCTGTTTTCAGAACTTTTTGCGAGACATTAGATACCATGTTCCTAAGTACATACAAACTTCTCGCTATCTTCTTTAATAGGTCGTCAATATGTTCACCCCATTAGAGCTAACTATGACGCCCTTTATCATTAAAAAAATCATAATCAAATCGTCACAAACTAAAGTATAATCTTATTTTTCTACCTTAACAAATCGAGTCCCTCAGATTCATATTATTTTTTGATATTCCACTTAGTTCATTAAAAAATTATGGATCCGGCTATCTCTGGAGACAAACATCGCTAAAAGTGAGTCCCAGTAGACCGACCGAACCATTTAGGGATCAAATACCCTCGAACTGATGCCGATGGAAACCAAACCAGTAGAAATTGAATTGATGCAAGAGGGAGAAGTTCCGAAGTCCTGATTTGAATTAGTATATTACATTATTTGCTGAAACTGACGACGTTTTAGTCTCGTAATTCGATAACTGATGATGCGGGAGCGCACCGAAACTCATTAGCCACATGTGATGGACGTCAAATAAAGTAGAAACTTGCACGGTGTACCGACGTTCACCAAAAACTGGTCACAATTAAACTATACTTTTTTCTAATCTCTAATCTAATCGTACCAATAATAATGTAAAAGACCACTCATTTGGTCAAGCACAAAAACGAATATCAAAAACTCTTCTAATGATTAATAAAATCAATTATTTTTTACAAAATGATTCACAGACAATAATTGGGATGGCCCGATTTTCCAAACGCCCTAGAACATTCGCTCCTTTTAAGATTCCCATAGATTTGCCTATAGGGAAGAATCACGGAGTGGGCGACATCTATCATTGATCATTTGAATGACTCGAGGGGTGATCAATAAACGTTGTTTGCATGGGCGTAATATGAAGTTCGAATTTATTTTAATTTATTTGTGCATTAAAAGTGGTATATTTGGAAGGTGTTTTGTGAAGAATTATTGTGAATAAACCATACAACGAAGTACCTGAAAATGCAGAGGATTACAAAAGGCGATATGGAGATAAAATCACAAAAAATGTGCTCTGTTCCACAATGCTCTACATATGGCAATTCGGTCATATCTTTCCTCTGAATCCCAAAGAAATCAAGAAATGGAAGATAATCTTGAAGATAGGAAAACCTATATCAAAGTATATGGTTGTTTGCACCAAGAACATTGTGAAAGACGATTTTTTTAGTGGTAAGTTTGATGAAGGTTCTTGCAGAGACTTCCCCATATAATTTTCAATTCTGTTGTCATTTGCTATCGCATTCTTTAAATTTATTTGTAATTTTACAATACAATGACTTCAACAACATAGAGAAAGCGTTTGAACACTAAGGAATTAAGAAAGAAGTAACCAAAGTAGGGTGAGAAAGGACTCATAAAATAATAACTTTCATTACATCATATTTAATTCATTTCAGGCTTAGGCAGAAATCAAATGAAAAGCATGCCAAACAACATGTAGATGAGCAAGTGGGGGTAGAATTATCAAGTGAACAGGATGAAAGATGTACTCTAAATTTATTATTATTATGAAAAAAAACATATTTTTGCTTAGCCAATCATTTATTTAAACAATAAATATATATCATCTTATTGAAATATTTTTTCTTTCCCCCATTTTTGTGTCAAATCTGTGCAACTCGTTGGTTCCAACATCTCAAATCTAAATCATGAAAGAGACAAGTTGAACAGGAAATGCAGTTTGAAAATAATATCTTCAATAATTACTAACCTGTTGACATATATCATTGTAGCAATGACATTAGGGCCTAATCCTGCTTTACAGGAACATTGACAAATCCAGGTATCCTTCAGTTTTATGGTGATTTCATGTGGGGATTGTAAAATTGTTCATATTCTTTTGATGCGTCCAGCCTTAAAAACCTCTTCATCTTCCTTAATTTGCTTAACACCCTAACACGTTCACCCACATAATCCAGAATGTCCGACATTGATATTTCAACTTTTTCAGGCATTATCATAAAAATACAATGACAGTAACTCTAAAACCAACTGAAATTCAAAAATCAACCTTCAGTCCAATTGTACAATGAATAAAAATGAACTTAAATCTCTGAGAAAACTGAAAAACAAATCTTGTAAAAACTGTGATTTTAAAGTGATCAATTGACAGAATATTTGTTGTTCACCCCTCAATCCGACATTATGTCATTCGCAGCGCCATCTGCCGGTTCATGATTTTTCCCTATAGATGGCAGTCCTACTCATTCTATCACTACGAATTTTTTTCTTGTAGTTATTAGAAATTTTCGAAACTTCTAATCGATGTCAAAATGTTTCTTATAATTTTGTCCTAAAAACACAATTTTATAACTCCAAGTTATGTGCCCAAAAAACCTTTTCTCACTTCAAACTTTCTCAAAAACATTTTTTCTTTATTTACTATTTAAAAATTAGCATTTTAATAACTTTTGCTTTTAATTTTTTCGTATTTACTTAATTTGTCCATGTTGATTGTTGTTTTGATCCACTAGAAGTTGGTGAAAAGGTAAAGGTTTACTGGCAGTTTGATGTTTGTTTGGTGCGCCAATCAGGAACTTCATAGGGATATTTTAATTGTGTTATACACTTTGTTCGTTCCGTCAGGATGGCGCTGGACGTCGAAATGCAATCAGTGAAGCGTTAATGTGACTGGACGTTACTACAACGTACGTATTACCGACACTCACAAGAGTGATCAACATTGTTCTTTTTTGTATACGAAAAAGTACATATTGGCTCTTAAATTCGCAATTGTGCAGTTTCTTTTTTTGTTAGAATCTAAAATGAACATCAGAGAGACACAATCGTTTTAAGTAACAATAAATTCAATTAAGTTTAAATTAGGTTATTCGAATCAGCAGATATTAAAAAAAAACTTCTTTGCTAAACAAAAAGTTAGTGATGAAAATCTGTAGTCGTCAGATTATAACTATTAGAAAGTGACTCACGCATAAATCAAAGATAAAAAACCCATAAAAATTCTACGGAATTAAAACCTAATGGAAGCTTTTTTTTGTCTTGGTTTTAAACGAACAAAATGGCCGCATAAGTGTTACATCTCCCAAGGAACACCGTGCAATTTCATTAGCGTAGTCATTATACTGCTACAATACTTCTGCTTTCAAACATACATGCTGACAGATAGAGAAGAAGAGCTGGAGAAATATAGCCTCCGCCTACGGCTCTGCACGGATTTACCCAATATCAAAGAAACGACGTTAACCAAAATTTTGGTAATTATCAAAACTATAGGTAATTGAAAACTACAACAAGAATCCAACGAAAAACACCAACAAAATACTACAAAATTTTACTTGCAACATTCTCAAAATGTAGTACATCCCTCGTACGCGTTATAAAATACCACCAAGGGAACAAGGAGTTAACCGGAACGCGAAGAGTTTGAGAAAACATTCTGGCAGTTATACAATTATTTTAGCGAAGACTCGAGTCCGAAGCGATGACAGAACACTTAAATTGAAAAGGCGAAACGACACTTCGCCGAGTATGTCAACAACCCAATTAAATGGATATTAAAGCGGTTTACTCGCATGTTAGTTTTAGCTCTTGGGAAGATAAAATGTCTGCTACTGTTGCTACAGCGACACATCCATTTTCTACCAGTTCGCTTTCAACGCTCGAGTTTGTTCGCAATTAGGATCGCGAAAATCGGCTCTGAATTTTGTTAAGCTCTTTTGTTGTGGATTAATCTGAAATTCCAACTTTCGGATAAAATATTTGAAAAATTATATAAATATCAATCAAACAGTCTTTAGATTTAAGTTTTAAAATAGCTTGAACTGCCTAAAAACCTGCAAAAGGTGTGAATGTGGATATAGAATAAATATATATTTTTTTTATTTCTCCGTACATTTTTTTATAATTTACGCTGTTTTATGGAATAATTGAAAGCAAACTGCACATATTTCTATAGAATATTACATGAATTTAGTGTTCTTAAATATGAAACCAAACTGAAAATGGCATCACAAGTGGAGATTCATTGTTTAACATGACACTCGCTTTGTACGTTGTTCGTTGCATTGTTCATTGTTCACTAAAAACACATTCACATTTACCGGTTGTTCTGAAACTCTGGAAATGTACGATACGATAATGCCATTCGCTCTCCGAAGTATTGGTGGTCAAATCAATTATTTCCACCACTACAGTTCGTTTTCAAATCGCAAAAAAGAAGTGAAATATTGTTTTGTGTTTGCTGGAATACAACTTGTATCGTTTACACATATAAAAAATATTACAACTCCGTGGATTTTTGAGTCTGGAAATTTCATTTTTATTGTTAAGGGAATTAAGTAAAAATTAATTTAAATCAATTCAGAGATGAATAAAGGACCCCGCACCATTCTTATGGAAACGCGAGCACCGTCAAATTGTCTGAATTTTTGATATGTGATAGTACTTGATGTCTGAATCAATAGTGTCCCGAAATTTTAAAATGTGTACCAAAAAGTCCCTGTAAAATATTTTTAAAAGTTTCTGGCGGATATATGTAGTCAAAATAAATACGTAATAAATAAAATCAAAACAGATTTCCTTACAGGGCGATTCATGTTTCCACAGGCCTTTTTGTTCAAAGTATGTATTTTTAACATGCAGAAATAGCCTGAAATATCGATAAAAAAAAGTCACCGTCAAAGTTTCTAAATATTGGATATAATGTAGATCATGATATCTTCGTTCAAAATTGTAATAGGTAAAATTGGATCCTACGGCTTGTTTTCGAGAAATGAAAAGATTAAACTGTAAAAATATCAATTTTTATCAATAGCAACTTTTAGTAATAAAAAATAAACGAAATATTGTAAACTAAATATTTTTACACACTGTATTAGATTATATTGCACCGTTATATTAATTGGAGGCAGGCTAAAAATTCATACTTACAGGGTGATCGAAAAACGTGTTACATTGATAAACAAAAGAGTAATTAAAGTATAAATTTAAAAAAATAGCTCAAAATTGTATATGATGATTTAAAAAAAAAGAAATTCGGAGTTTTCTTCGTTTCTTATTTGCATTTTTTGAGAACATTTACCATAGTAATGTATATTTTATTTTACACCATCAAAAAGTAGATATTTCAACGAACAAAAAGCCCACCGAGTTTTTTAAAAAAGCAGATATTTTGACGTGAGAATTTTCGATTGAAAATTAGACTGCTTTTTCGATATTAAGTCAAAATAAGGTTAAAAAATAAATATTTTAAAACAAAAAAATTACAGAGTGTTTGGGACATAAAAAGGTAAGTTTACACCAAATTTCGTGAAAAAAAAAAATTTTGTAAAAGATAAAAATAAAAAACCAAAAACTTGGTTATTTGAATTTTTCACATAAATTTTGGGGTTATGTGAAAAAAGTGTAAATCCAAAAGTTGTAGATCTTTTTATTACCTACAACTTTGCCATTTAACTTTTTTCCATAGGACTTGTAGTTTTGCAGGAAATCAAGATAAACAGTTTTCTACCCTTAAAAACTCCCCCCCCCCCTTCCACTTCTCGACCAAAGAGCGCCTGTATATTATTTTTCCTTTCATGTTTGTTATATTCTCTTCCTTTTCCAATGGGTTTCATCCTACTATTATTTTATTTCACTTTTTACCAATTTCAAAGCTATCTGCACTGGTCTATTATAGCTACGAGCTTTTATCAGAATGGATGTCAAATATTTTTCCCGATATTTCCTCTCAATCCCCACTTCGATTACCTTTTTTACAAACTTTTAATTAACTCAAATTTTTATTGTAGGTTTGAAATTTTAGGCTTTAAATTCCGCAAAACTATGTCTTTAACTTTCATTCTCGATTTCTTTTAAAATAGTTTTTAAGAATGAGGCCAATTTATCAACACCCCGCTAGAAAATTTCCTTATTCTGATGAGTTTAAACCGATAACTCTATAAGCTTTTTTTCTGAATTCATGTCAAGTTTTATATAACAAAAAAGTTTTCGTCGATTTTAACCATGTCAATCGTTTATTTCAACTACTCTTTTGTATAAAAATTTAATTTTCTTCAGATTTTTAAAGCAAACTTTCACTTTCGCCCACCATTTCTCCGAAAATACTTGAAAAAAAAGCAGATTCTACACAACCCCGCTAGAAAATTTACCCAATTTCGGATTACGAATAAATTTGGGTAGATAACTGTATTCTTTTTGGTGCCGCAGTTTTCTATAAATCCGTATCATTTTTCCTCCAATTTTTAACAACTCAATTAACAGTTTGAGCAGAATTTCAATTTACTCAGATTCTTATTGTTCATGGCTATTAAATACGACTTTTTGTTATGTCCAAACAGTATAAATTTTCGTATACATTAACCGTAAGAGCAAAAACAAAAGGCGGAATTAGGGATTCGAACATCGACAAATCGCTTTGGTTATCAGCATTTCCAAACGTTCCAGGATGGCAGAATTTTACACGTTCGTTTAGACACCCTAAATCGTGAATGATTTAGGCCATTTTTCTTCTGTTTTTATTCAGATATTTTGTGACGGATAGCTTAGCGTCTAGACGGATAAACCACTGTTTCGGGTGCTTTGAATTGTTTCTCGGATTTAGGACTTAAGATTTCAAGGAAAAAAATTCTTAGTAGGTATTCCGAGTTGTATTTTTGTTTTGATTACTTTGAATTAATGCGTTATTTTGTAACTTTATAAATGCACAGCAAAAAATCCGTCTGCAGTCAAAACATACTCATTGATTTTGGTTCATAAATTTCAATACTGCTGATCGTTTTTTATATTTTATTTACAACTTTGCGTTGTTTTGTCTTTAAAATATTTCCCTTACTACAAGGTTTATTAATTTTAGATGTTAAATTTAAGCTCGACCTTCCCAAAAAACAATAACTCCGATCCTGCGGTATTATTCATGATGTATTCTGGTCTAAAATCCATCTTCGTTGTCCATAATAATATCCGGTATCCAAATAACCAGTAACACGTCTCTATTAAGCTCGGATCCTATCTATCAAATATTCACCTAAGTCGGTATATTGGCACGTCGTGATTGATTGTTCCGTTCAAACACCATTTATTATCTTCGCCAATATCCGAACAATTATGACTCATAATTTGAATCATAATGTAATCAACATAACGTGGAAAGTGAGTTAGGATATGGCCCGACCGTTAGGGTCCGGTGTGGAGAAAGTGAGGAAGAGGGGGAACATTTTGTGCCAGATGTGTCCTAATTGGGTTATGAGATATTTGCAAGGGATTGTTCGCCAAAGGAGTGAGTTCCTTTTTAAAGGAAAAGGTAAGAGATTGTTGGTGAGTTTACAATTATAGAAATTAAACCAACATATTACTTTCACCCCTATCATTACCCCATTCTCACCCTTCTTCACTAATACACTTTCAAATATTGAATATTCCTACAATAATGACTTTTTTCATTTTAATTACAGTGGATATTTCAAAATTATCCAATTACCTATTCTACTCGTTGATCATATACAAAATCAACAGAGAATTATGGACAAAAATACAAAATTGCATATTTTTCTGGCAGACGAAACTGATTCAACGCACATTCTAGTCATAAAACCAAACCTCATCAAAACGGAATCTATTTCATTTTTTTTTTCGTTGCTAAAACATGACAAATTTGCATTTTGCGTATAAAGTTAGTCATCCGACGAATCGACTAATATAGTATTACAGATACGAAAAAAATCGTTCAAAATGTGCTCAGCTTGGGAAAAAGGGTAAAATAAATGTTAATTAAAAAACAATTTCTCTTAATATCAAATACTATTAAACGAGCAAGGTTTGTATGTGTGTGTGTCCAGAGGATCTCGAAATCCACTCGTCAGAATTCAATGAAACTTTCAGGGTAGACTAATTCCTATCTAAATCGGCGAAAAATGTAGGTCTCATGTCTGTGAAAATTCGATCTTCCGAGATATTTACAAGAAAAGTTAAGCTTTTAGTTTTATTTCCTAGCAACGGCACATAATAATAACTTGTTTCTATAGTAATATATACTATAAAGGATAGATGAGTACAGTAAAAGTGGGGATATAACGTCACATTCCATAGGCGTACTTTGCAAAATAAGTTTCTATAATATAAATAAGGTCACAGCATATAAAATATATATACGCACTTCGTAGATTAAATTTTGAAGTTATATTATTTACAAAAAATAAAAATAAACTTTATGCATCCGACACTTTAACATTGAACGAATTAAATTTAACCAATAAATAACAAGGAGGATTATATGTTGGGATTAAATTAAATCTCTTGGCATTAAAAGTAACGCTTCAGTACTTAACTAAACTCAAAGATTAAAAAAAAAAGTTAGTTCAAGAACTATCTTTAAAAGTCACTGTCTTCACTAAAACTACTGGCATCACTATAATTGTCTTTTCTGATGTTTATTATTATCGGTTCTATTAAATTATCCATTGATATATCCACTTTCCTAAATGAATTTTCCACATTTTTAAACATGATCAATGCATTTTTCCCAATGTTCTCTATTTACATCTGAAACTGCCTTCAAAAACAAATTTCGCACATCAGGAAATTTAAATGTTTTATTGTTTTGAGAAACATAACCTTTTAATAATTGAGACCAGATCAGTTCAATGGAATTTAACTCTGCGTGGTTCGGAGGAAATCTGAGAATTTTAATTCCTTTTTCTCTGGCCATCTCATCCATAATATATTTTTTGAATTTGTTTTTATGTTGCCTTGCTATTACTAATAATTCTGCCTTCAAGGATTTAGGAGGACTGATAATATTTTTAGAATGAAGCCATTTTGAAATATATATTAATACAAAATTCTGAATCAATTAAAATACATACGATACGGCTATGAATAAATAAAGTCTGACTTATCTGTCAAAAGAACAAATTTATTACAGTAAAAACCATGGAAACAAGAATCTAGACAACAACTATATTAGGCCGATCAGATGTATTAAAATTTAAATTTTAACTACAAATAAGCATTGAAGGATGAGGTAAAAATAAAATTTCTACCTCTTGAACCTGTACTACGTTCTGCAAATTAAATACTGCACTCCTTTCTTCTGTATAGTATAATAGTAAAAAGGTTTGACTTTATTTAATTTCTGGAGTTTTAATCAGAAAGAATTCAATTTTAAATTTGTCGCTTTATATAAAAAAGGAAAGGTTCATTTGACGGACATAAATAATTTGCTTGTCAAATGACAGCCATCTTATTAATTCAAAGTTGAAAATACAACGTTGCCAATTCAATTTCAGAAATCATGGGTTTAGGTAAATATTTATAGGAACGTTGAGTAACACTGTTAAAATGGACACCTGTCTTCCCTTCCCCGATAGTGTGAGACTACCCCTTACGGCTACTATTTTATTATGCGGACAGTTTTAATATTTAAGTTTTCATGATCAGAGAGAGAGAGAGGGAGAGAGAAAGAATTTTTGAAAAAATATGATATCAATATCTGCCACACCTCGAGAGTCTGGTCACAGGTTTTTGTGGAGGTTTTTACCCAAGTATGAATATCAGACCTATAATTTTCCTTCACTGCAGATCAAAAAATAATAAAATCAATTGAACATAGAGTTTTTCTTATATAGTGATAAATAGAGTGAGCTGAGCGATCTTCTGTTGACGGGACGTGTGCCCTACACGCTGCTGTTGCACGTCCCGGAAACGGGGCCTGTCCACCGTGACAATTCGCGAAGATCAAGCGTCAGTAGAAGTTGCCCTAAAAGGGTGAAATCCCCAGAAACTAGGCAACTTTAATGCATTTAACTAACCTCTGTGACAAGCAGTTGATAAACGTCAACAACAGCTGCAGCCAATTGAAAATTAACACTGACAGTTTTTTAATTTTCCCGCCTACTTTCAAGCCAATCGCCAATCAACTTTTTATTTATCTCCCTATCAGTAGTTCAAGTAGATGTCGCCCACTCCGTGATTTTCGCGAATTAATTAATAATTTGTCATGTTATAAATATACTTAAATTATATACTCATTGGGCTGCTTAAAAATGTAGATTTAAATATTAAGAGCGAAGCTCGGTGACCAGATATTTAATTTTTATAGGGACAATCTTTACAGTTTGTTGACTGGTGTTCTTATATTTTTCTTTTGATTTTTTGTTTACAAATTTTCAAAGTTGTAGAACCATATTTTGCTGCAGTTGCAGTTTTTTAAATGAAAATTCAAATAAAAAAAAAACATTTTTAAATATTTTTTCAAAGTTAGATAGATAGATGTAAAAAGGGGTGGCCTTACGGCCTATTTCCACTGCGACCTATTGTGTTTCCCCTGATAATTAGATGACTTGCGCGAGCTTCGTTCTTTTAAGTATGGTTAGGATCCCTGACCATGGCTCTTCAACGTAGCTCTGGGTATTGCGTTCCCTTCTGTGAAAACCTTGTCCTTGCTATTCCATCGCATTCGCATAGAATATGGATTGAGGTTTCTTCCTCTGTCTGGCAAAACCTGCATGTGGTTTCTTCTGCCAGACCTATGTTTTTCATATGCTTGTTGAGTTTACAGTGCATGCCTACTAATGCTTTTACGGACCTTCTGTCCTTGCTTAGTAGGTCTGCCGTGAGTGTAGGCGATGGTTTCTTGAGAAACCTTTTGGCCTGCCTCTGTCCTGGGGATTGTTCCCACCACCTCTGGGCTTGTTTTTCCACCCATTTGCTGATTGCTTTTTTGCTGTACCGCAGAAGGGTTCTGGACCATAAAATGCCATTGACGAGACTTGTCTGGCCAATTCATCGGCTTTTTCATTTCCTCGATGCCCTTTGTCTCCTGTCACTTTCTTGCGGTTAGCTAGTTCATTCAGGGCACAGGCACAGTCCCACACAAGTTTGGAGTTTACTTGGGTGGCCTTTAGTGCTTTTAGTATTGCCTGACTGTCGGACTGACCTATGCTGTCTTGTCTGTTTATTTCTCCTATGCAGAGGTGTATTGCTGCTACTTCTGCTTGAAATACTGTGGTGTCTTTTGACAGGCTCACCGGGATCATTATCCTTGGTTTTTGCCCGTATATTCCGGCTCCGACTCCTTCTTCGGTCTTCGAGCCGTCTGTGTACCAGATTGTTGCTGCACTGATGGGTGCTCCTCCCTCCCAGTGTTCTCTTTCCAGTACTTTTACTTCGTATTTCCTGTTGAAATTGTATTTGGTTACCATGGTGTCGCTGGGCATTTCTGTAATTGGATTCGCCCTTAGCTCTTCTTCTAACCTTTGGGAATCCGTCCCGTGGAGTTTGGTGATGGGTCGTGACCCTTGCATAAGTCTGTAGGTGACCGCTCTCGCCTCTCCCTGTATGTATATGTGTAATGGTGGTAGGTTCAAGATGACCTCCATCGCGGCCGTGGGGGTGGTTCTCATGGCCCTTGTGTATAACCATATGGTCATTTTGGGGTTGTTTTTTCATAGTTACTGTAACTTTAGCTTGTGACGTATTTTTCAGATAATTTTCTTTTATATTCCTTATAACACTTTGACGACGAATCAATAGACACCTTATTTGTCTGCCAAATTCAAATCTCTCTTTTTGGGTTTGTCGTAGGTACTCGGTTGAACAGAAAAAAAAAGAACAGCGTGTATACCTCTGGTACTAATTCTGCATTCGGGTTATACGAACCAAAGTCAAGCACAATGAAATAATTTTTTTAATTACCTTCACTTATGTATCGCTATAAATATGTAAATGATGCATGGCGTGTACGTGCATTTCCTTGGACAGACATAGATACACTGCTTAATAAAATACTGATTTCCATATTAGGGGTTGTATGTGCGAAACACAACTTACACACCTCTCGGTTTACAGGGATTCCCTATACAAAATTGTGTAAAAAATGAAATGATATATATTGTCTCAATATATTTTTATTTTTTTTTACCCCGCTTTACCCCTAATTTAACTACGACATATTATTTTATTTGGGTCCGTGCAAATGCACACACTGCGAAATGACCAAAATATAGTTAAACACAAATATTTTATTAGACAAAAAATTATAAATTCTTTCAAATAATTAAAATAAACCAACAGTTAATATTACTGAAATTGGAATGTTGAGATTTACTTACTTAATCTATTATCTTCGCAACCTCCACCTTTCAATATTCATACAATTAGAAAAAAACAACAACTTCTGCCTGTGTCTCAACTTCTTCTGCTAATATGTACTTCATCTCTTATACTCTTCCTTATTTAAACTGTTCTACTCTTTCTTACTCAACCTCTTCCGCTCTAACTTGCTCCACCTTTTCTACTTGTTCTTATTCAAACTCCTGCTAGCCTCTACTCCACCTCTTCTGCTCGTATTTATTTTGTTTTATATTTAATTGTCCACTTGGATTTATACCTTTTCTATGTAATTATTTTAATTCTCCAACTCCTTTAACTTTATATTTTTCCTCTGTAATTCATTTTATTTTTTGACTAAACTGACTTTTTTCTATTTTTCTTTTTTTGACAACCTTCTCAAAATTTGTCTAATCTTTCAAACTCCCTTGTTCCCCTAGCGCTCCCTCTTTCCTTTTTTATATCACCACAATATATTTCACATTATATGTTTGACTTAATTTTGACACAGGCCGATGTATTCTAGCCGAAACCTGAAGATGGTTGTTTAAGCTGAAATTAATCGTCTGTCTATCATTTCTTTAATAAATTTTGTGGGACTGGTATTTTATTTATTTTTATTCATATTGGAAAACCCACGTTTGCAACATGGATAATATTTTGACTGTTTTTAAATAAACGATTTTAGTTTAACTATCAATAACAAGAAGTTCCAATTAAAAGTAATAAAAACTTATACAATATAAATAAAAATTTGATGAATCTTTTAATAATAAAAAACTTTTTATTTTTCTTCCCTAAACATTCTGACTCGGCGTGTTTATTTTACTGTTCATTCCGGAAAGAAATTCCACTTAAACCAGATAGCTACGTACATTATCCTCACAATAACATAAAAAACACTTCCAAACAACTTCCCAGAGACTTTTTCGCAATAAAAGCACTTAAAAAATATTCCGCATCATCCCAAAATACCAAAGCCTAAAAAATATTATCTTCATTAGAAGCCGAGTAAAAGTTAATGGCAATAAACGTCGCCAATAACTAATTTTTACGAGGTTTCGGTTTTAAATGCATAAAAAAAGTGTAAGAAGACCGGAGATGGAGTTAGTCTGGAAATTTAGCTTAAAAAACGGGTTATATAAGATAATCTTGTCCCAAAACTGTTTTTTTCACAGTGTGAGAGGAGGAAAACAACTAAAACATACATAAATATCAAAGAAATACACCTTACGGTAGTGTCTATAATTGGGCATGTCTTATACCTTCTATTCACGTAGAAATACAAAATAAAATGCTTTAAGGAGATCAAAGAATTACAAAAATTTGCCCAAAAAGTAGAGTCAACTACTGAGCTAACATAAAACGGGAACCATATCAAAACTTGATAAGTGAAATGCCTAAAAAATATTTCTTTTCGGGTACTTATTTTTTTAAACAATATATACATAATATCCTAGACCCACACATCATGGTTTACTATCAATAATATTATGTTTTATTTTATAGCGTTATTATAACACATTTATTCATTTATAACTATCAGTTTTAAGACTGCCCATTCTATTAACCACTCACAATTATGGTTTGATATTTAATTATGTGTATCTAATGTCAGTTTTTAATGTCACTTAAATTGTGCCTTCCTCGCATAAACCACATTTAGTATATAAAATTAACTACATTGAAAATTTGTTACACATTAAAATTGTTTATGGAGGTTTACACATGAGAGAGCAATTTCAAAATCTTTATGCAGCAATTAAAATACGATACTAATAGTATTACATGGAAGAAGTCAGTAAAGAGATTTTCCAATTTGATATTTCTAAAATATTACAATATTACAATCACTCACTTGATCGTTTTAACTAAAAGTACCATATATAAAACAGTAATAGTAGAAAATCCATCGCTAGAACAGCAATTATTTCCTCCGAAGTCTAGCTCTTACAAGCGTAGATCTAAATTTCACCAATCCAATTTCGCTGCAGAAAGGACCAAGAATGTCATAAAATTATAAAATATAAAAATCCAAAACAATTTTTAAAACTTGTTTAAAAAAAGTTGTACCTGCTGATCCTGGTTCAGCAATGTATGTAAGTAAGATGTCAAATGAAATGAACATGTAATTGAAGTTTTTTTTTTATTTTAAATTAGGACAAATCGGAAATGGTTGCATAGCCTAGCGACAATTTGTATGAGAACAATGTAGACACGGTTGCCGTTTAAACTAACTAAAACTAATTTCTGTCCCATTTGGAAAACCCTCATCAAGATAAACTCGCGCCTATGAAGGTCGTAGAAATGGCTGGGGAGCGTACCTAATACGATATTAGTAACAGCTGGGCCACTACTAAGTCACCAGACTCGATGTTAATTTTTCACCCCAAGCACCACATTAAGTGAGACTTTAGGAAGTTTTCCACGCCTGTTCCTGAATTATTGAATATAATACGCTGTTTTTCTTTTAGTCCGGTGGACAAAGTCCATTTAGGTTTATATAATGTTATTAACGTTTTGGCCAACTTCTGTGAAAACCACTATATTTAAAAATGTTACGTGTAAGCTTGATATCGCAGCGTGTTTGGACTTCGAGTGGAAACCTAAATGATACAAATTTGAAATACGAATATCCATTGAATTTTAATGTTTCCAAACAAGTTTTGCAATTATTTCTAGTACAGTTCCTATTTCACTAGTTTCAAATACGAGTTTTATCGAAAAAAATTTATTTAAAACACTAAATAAATCGATAACCTCCCCTGACCTCCCGCTTATCACAAACCCCATTATCTGCATGAGAGTCTTCCTTTCCTCATTAGAAGTTAATGGCAACGTGGTGGCGTACAATTTCAAGCATATTGTATATGAATGTTTAATGGGAATATGGAAGACCAGCAATCCCTAATCTCTAAATTCCATTTGAACTGCGGATAACGTCTAATATGAGAAGTTAGCCCTTAAGTAATTGAAGGGATTACAGAAATTGGAATTCAGCTGTTCATAGACTATCAGGATTTTCGAATTATTCTAGATTCTATGCCACATTAATTCATTAATGCAATAATGTAAAGTCCAGAACTGTACCTGACATCTAAAAAGGTTACTTTAAATTTTTTGTGAACCACTAGTAGTAAATATGGGGATTATATTTATACAAAATACAACTATCTATAGTTTTATTAGATTATTTAAATGATCGGCATTTAACATATTTTAAAATTATTTCAATAAACATTTTATACTTACCTTGTGTAATATACGTTTCAATAAATTTATTATAATGTTATTTCATTTCGGAAGCTCATAGTGGTTTGTATTTTAATTTCTCTCTCTTTCCACTGGATTAAAACCACTTAGTTGTTAAAAAAGTTTTTTTATTGACGTTTCGGCTTTCCAGATCGAAAGCCGTTATCAAAATGACATAAAATAAATAAATTTACTAGAAACAGAACACTTGATAATCTTGCAAAAATATGACATCAACATAGTATACATAGAATAAGATTTTGAGATTGAAGATGTCAAAATCTGTTTCAATCATATTTTTGTGACGTTTCTGGGAACGAATTTTTGAAAGGATAGCGCATTTGATAATATTAATAAGAAAACTTCATTTATGACGAAGTATAAATTCTCTTATAATATGCAAATGCGCTATCCTTTCAAAAATTCGTTCCCAGAAACGTCACAAAAATATGATTGAAACAGATTTTGACATCTTCAATCTCAAAATCTTATTCTATGTATACTATGTTGATGTCATATTTTTGCAAGATTATCAAGTGTTCTGTTTCTAGTAAATTTATTTATTTTATGTCATTTTGATAACGGCTTTCGATCTGGAAAGCCGAAACGTCAATAAAAAAACTTTTTTAACAACTAAGTGGTTTTAATCCAGTGGAAAGAGAGAGAAATAATGTTATTTGTATTTAAAATCTTAATACATTTTAGTAAGTTGAAAATCGACGACTGATAAACGAAACTCTAAGAAAAAGCATATATAACTAATCGTGAGTCGCAAATTAAAAGTAATAGATAACTAATTAAGACTGGAATTAAATTTATTTGATTAGGAATCCCAAGCATTCCAAATTGTATAGGCTAATACACATTTATTGACCCTTCATTTATCAGTGTATTCATAGATGGCGACACAGTCAATGATCATTCCTTTTAGTGAATATCTAATGAGCCCTCGCGAGTTTGGACTGTATTTATTTAATTTGAAGGCCCAACTGAATTCCTGTGACGTTGAATAAAAAAAGTAAATATGAAACTCCATATTTACTTGCTCTTTTGTATTTGTTACCACAATAAAGAAATTATTATATTGAATTTAATACTTACGAAAATAAAAATGCTTAATAATGCTATTGTCCAATCTGCAACAAAAAAAAAACCAAAGATAACGTAAGAAATAAACTGTATTTATATTGTCTCTTTTGGGTGAAAAAGTTAATTAAAATTTAAATAGACCGTTAGAAACGTGTTTCGATTAAATCTAAAACAAAGAACAAATATAAAAATTGTTTTATCCGAACGATTCACCCTGTCGTACTGTAAACCCTTCCAACACAATTTACCAAATTTCCTAAACGGAAATTAAATTATCCTGTACAATTCTATTCTACTCAAAACCTTTGATGTTGCTTTTTGGAAGGGCATCGGTTTCTCCAAGATAAATTAATTTAAATCCAGGTCCGGTTTTGACATAATTATGTTTATTACCGGTTGAAAATTTGTTTATTAAAAAATTATATTGATTTAGAAAAAAGCTCGTAGCGGTAAAATATGTATTGTAGAGTAAACCAGTAAGGAATTTTAATTTATTAGATTCGACATCCTAAGACCGGTTTCTGTCTTTCGACTTCATCAGTTAGGCTTTTCGAATCCAATAAATAAAATTCCAAACTCGTACAAGTCAATAGCTATATCCGCTATAAGATAACATTTTTAGATGTGCTACCATCTATGGTAAGAAGAGAGTATTGACATTAAATTTTGACTGAATCTAGTCAAGATGTCACTCTCTTCTTTTTTATCCCTTTCAGAGATTAATACAAAGTGAGTAAACCAGTAAGGAATTTTAATTTATTAGATTCGACATCCTAAGACCGGTTTCTGTCTTTCGACTTCATCAGTTAGGCTTTTCGAATCCAATAAATAAAATTCCAAACTCGTACAAGTCAATAGCTATATCCGCTATAAGATAACATTTTTAGATGTGCTACCATCTATGGTAAGAAGAGAGTATTGACATTAAATTTTGACTGAATCTAGTCAAGATGTCACTCTCTTCTTTTTTATCCCTTTCAATACTCTCTTCTTACCATAGATGGTAGCACATCTAAAAATGTTACCTTATAGCGGATATAGCTATTGACTTGTACGAGTTTGGAATTTTATTTATTGGATTCGAAAAGCCTAACTGATGAAGTCGAAAGACAGAAACCGGTCTTAGGATGTCGAATCTAATAAATTAAAATTCCTTACTGGTTTACTCACTTTGTATTAATCTCTGAAAGGGATAAAAAAGAAGAGAGTGACATCTTGACTAGATTCAGTCAAAATTTAATGTCAATACTCTCTTCTTACCATAGATGGTAGCACATCTAAAAATGTATTGTAGAATTATCAAAGGTAATACCACGAGTCCTCCAAATTTTATCGATCAAATTTGGCTTTATTTGGAAAAACCACGAAAACAAACTGATTGATAAAATCACGAGTCCGCAGGACGAGTGATTTTATCTCAAATCAGTTTGTTTGAGTGGTTTTGCCTGAAATAAAGGCGTTTAAGTATGGAAACCTAAAATTTAATCAAAGTAAAATTTTCTAAGGCCTCTGGAGAATCGACAACATGATTTTGGGCAAATTCGAGTCAAAATAATTTATGAAAAAAAAACGAAAAAACGTGCAAATTACACGTTAAAATTTTATTTGTAAACAAATGTGTATAGCCTATTTGAACAAAAAGTCTTAATTGGGCTTTTTAAAAAATTCCCAAACCCGCCTCTGTATAAATTCAAATATAATAGCGTTATTATCGCTACATAACAGTTTACAATTAATTTTTGTTTCTTTCTAATTAATTGTGAAATGAAGCAAAGCTAAACAGTAATTAATTTTATTGTTTGTAGTCACACCGACGGGGTAGAACGTTATTAATGGAAATATGATTAGAAAAATGCCCCCTTTTATATCGTGGTAGGAAGGCGACTGGTTGCCGTTTGTCTGCTTCTGAACAAAACAGAGTTTTACGATGGCATATAATTAATTATTGAGAAACGGAAGCTGAATTTTAAATTTTTCATTTACACACCTGAGTAACATGGAAACGTTAACTTGAGAATTATTTGATTTTTTTTTACTTCACATTTAAAATTTTCCTTAAAATGTTAAGATAGGAAGTCAGCATGGAATTTTATTGATCGACCATGCATATGCTTTTCCGCGTAAGCCAGCATTTATTTTTTTGTAAATGGCGTAAATAGTCTTGATGTTTGATTTCCAACATTAAAATGGTCCTTCGAGCCGGATCATTTTAATGTTTGAAATCAAACATCAAGGCTATTTACATCTATTTACACTATTTACAAAAACCCGTTACAACCCTGACCGTCTTTTTATTCTTTATTAGAGAGTTGAAGTAAACACAGTACGTAACTCTTTACGTAGAAAATACGGTACGAAATATAACGTAATAAAGTTCTATGAAATTTGAGTTGAAGTGTTCATGTACGTACGTAAAATAGATGTCAACTGTCAACCGTTAATTAATTTGGTCTGTATTTTGTTTTTATGTTGTTTTCTGTGAGCAGAAAGTCGAAAAGTCAAAATTAAAAAACTTTTTAATAAAATAAGAGGTTTTGCTATATCCATTAAGGAGAGTATTTGAAGTACAAAGCCACTAATGAGTTATAGAAATGAAAAGCAAAATAATATATATATATATATATATATATATATATATATATATATATATATATATATATATATATATATATAGTTTAAGTAGAAATATTCGTGGGAATCAGTCAATATAAAATAAATTAGTTTGATTTCTTCGTTTTGGTCAAGCTTTCGAAAACGTTTATTTTCTTTTTCAAGACTAATAACATGAAATACGGAAAAAATTAAATACAAAAAGAAACATCGGTGTTAAAATATTTTAAAATGACAAAATGACATTTTCCAAAAACTTCAGAATACAATTGTAACATACAGAGTGTGATTATAAAAAGATAAGAATGTGTAAATATATATATAAAAAAATAGTAATAAATATCAATTCAAGGGGGACGAGTTGAGAAATTTTCTTTATGTTTTTTTAATAGAAAAGTGTATATTGTACTCAGGTCATTGATGTCTGTTCTTTTATTCATTGAATTTTGATTGTTATTTATATGAACCATTTCAAGAAAGAGACGCTTATTGAGATTATCGAGAATTTTGACATTATTATAGTCAATCACATGATCTTTATCTATTACATGTTCAGCAAGGCGACAAGATCTCACATTCCTTCTGCAGTCACTTTTGTGAGAAGTTATTCTATCTTTAATCATTCTACTTGTTTGACCAATGTATACTTCATCACAGCTGCTGCATGGGATTTCATAGATTATATTTGATTTATTTTTGACTGGTATGTAAATCAAATATAATCTATGAAATCCCATGCAGCAGCTGTGATGAAGTATACATTGGTCAAACAAGTAGAATGATTAAAGATAGAATAACTTCTCACAAAAGTGACTGCAGAAGGAATGTGAGATCTTGTCGCCTTGCTGAACATGTAATAGATAAAGATCATGTGATTGACTATAATAATGTCAAAATTCTCGATAATGAACGAAATCTCAATAAGCGTCTCTTTCTTGAAATGGTTCATATAAATAACAATCAAAATTCAATGAATAAAAGAACAGACATCAATGACCTGAGTACAATATACACATTTCTATTCAAAAAACATAAAGAAAATTTCTCAACTCGTCCTCCTTGAATTGATATTTATTATTTTTTTTATATATATATATATATATATATTTACACATTCTTATACTTTTTATAATCACACTCTGTATGTTACAATTGTATTCTGAAGTTTTTGGAAACTGTCATTTTGTCATTTTAAAATATTTTAACACCGATGTTTCTTTTTGTATTTAATTTTTTCCGTATTTCATGTTATTAGTCTTGAAAAAGAAAATAAACGTTTTCGAAAGCTTGACCAAAACGAAGAAATCAAACTAATTTATTTTATATTGACTGATTCCCACGAATTTTTCTACTTAAACTATTATTGAACAGTCACGAAAATATCCACTTATAATATATATATATATATATATATATATATATATATATATATATATATATTGGAATTGGATTTCTTGAAATTCTACTAAAATAGAAGATACATTTTATGGTAAGCACGTCTTTATACATGTTCCATTAGGCTCTATTTATTTCATACTTTGATTTCATTTAAGATGGAAGCTATTCTTGATGCAGCACAACTTGGGGATTCAGATTTCGAAGAAGATGAAATGGATGAGGTAATCTTGCTACATATATGCAACAATGATCCTGTTGGGAATCGATAAGAGTTTTATGGGCGATTGAGCCTCCACACAACTGGAACAATATTTGGGAAATTTAATGTTCTGTTCAGCACACAAAGATTTTCAAAATCCATCGTGCTGATTAAATTTTAGTAAATGTACCTAGATTGATTTTTGTAAAGTTAGTATCGCAATATTAAAGTAGCATACCTTTTATCAAGAAAAAACAACTTTAATGTTTGTTTTATTACCAATATTTTGTTTGCATTTTTTGCTAGTTTTAAGATGTAAAAAAAGCCATCAACTAAATTTAGTTGAACATTTCTACACTTTGTAAATTTTATTTTTATTGAGTATATTTTCTAAAAATGTTTTATTCGTTATTTTGTAGTTTTAGAGATAAATATTCTGTAATATGGTTTTGTTATTGTTATTGTGATTAATAAATAAATATTTATATAATAAAAATGTTTTAACTTGAGAGTTTTCTATTATCTTACTGAAATATGAGAAATAACCTTTAGAAACATAATAAGCGAATATTTAGTAACTTCTATAGGAATTTCTCAACCGAATGTAATCTAATAACAGAAAAATAAAGAAATTCTTTTGAGAACTTCTAAATCACGCTTAAATTCCTAAATTATATAATTCAAATGAAACAAAAACGAATATTTAGTAACTTCTTGAGTGACCCTTAACACCATGTTATTTATATATAAAATGATTAATCAACTATTGTGCCTCAACTTGTAAATAATTGTAGGTTTGTTAAAGACATATAAATAATCCACAAGATCAAGAAACAATTTTTATTTAGACAAAGTAAGCACTATAGTTATATAGTCAGAATATAGTCTGTTTTATAAGGGATTAAAGCAATACAATGAATTGCCTGATTTTATTAAAAACTGCAATAATTTAATGAGCTTTAAAAGAACATGTAGGTTGTGAATATAAGTATATAACTATTTATTTTTTTTTGTAAACCTAAATGTAAAAATAATACTAGCCAAGAGCTAAATTAAAGGATTATTCATTTCGGAAGCTCATAGTAGTTTGTATTTTAATTTCTCTCTCTCTTTCCACTGGATTCAAACCACTTAGTTGTTAAAAAAGTTTTTTATTGTCAATAAAAAAACTTTTTTAACAACTAAGTGGTTTTAATCCAGTGGAAAGAGAGAGAGAGAAATTAAAGGATTATTATTATTACTTCTATAGGAATCTCTCAACTATTATTATATATTATATTATTATTATATTATAACTGAATGTAATCTAACAAAAAAAAAATAAAGAAAGTTTTTTTGAAGCTATGAATAATTTACTTTAAGTCAAAATTCAAAATTGGGACATTCGCCATTTATCGGTGTCACTCGTATAATCTTCGGTTAACGTACGTAGATTTTTAAGGTATCCGTGAGAGAACGCAAGGTTACGTACGTACGCAATCCTATTTGTCACGTAAACGCTATTTCCAGACAAATGCGCATGCGTAGATGTCAATTCGGCTCCTAACGTTTACGTACTTGGCACAACTTCAACTCTCTATTAGAGAGTTGAAGTAAACCCAGTACGTAACCCTTTACGTAGAAAATACCGTACGAAATATAACGTAATAAAGTTGTATGAAATTTGAGTTGAAGTGTTCATGTACGTACGTAAAGTAGATGTCAACTGTCAACCGTTAATTAATTTGGTCTGTATTTTGCTTTCATGTTGTTTTCTGTGAGCAGAAAGTCGAAAAGTCAAAATTAAAATTTTTTTTAATAAAATAAGAGGTTTTACTATATCCATTAAGGAGAGTATTTGAAGTACAAAGCCACTAATGAGTTATAGAAATGAAAAACAAAATTATATATATTGGAATTGGATTTCTTGAAATTCTACTAAAATAGAAGATACATTTTATGGTAAGCACGTCTTTATACATGTTCCATTAGGCTCTATTTATTTCATACTTTGATTTAACTTAAGATGGAAGCTATTCTTGATGCAGCACAACTTGGGGATTCAGATTTCGAAGAAGATGAAATGGATGAGGTAATCTTGCTACATATATTCAACAATGATCCTGTTGTGAATCGAGCAGAGCTTTATGGGCGATTGAGCCTCCACACAACTGGAATAATATTTGGGAAATTTAATGTTCTGTTCAGCACACACAGATTTTCAAAATCCATCGTGCTGATTAAATTTTAGTAAATGTACCTAGATTGATTTTTGTAAAGTTAGTATCGCAATATTAAAGTAGCATACCTTTTATCAACAAAAACAACTTTAATGCTTGTTTTATTACCAATATTTTGTTTGCATTGTTTGCTAGTTTTAAGATGTAAAAAAAGCCATCAACTAAATTTAGTTGAACATTTCTACACTTTGTAAATTTTATTTTTATTGAGTATATTTTCTAAAAATGTTTTATTCGTTATTTTGTAGTTTTAGAGATAAATATTCTGTAATATGGTTTTGTTATTGTTATTGTGATTAATAAATAAATATTTATATAATAAAAATGTTTTAACTTGAAAGTTTTTTATTATTTTACTGAAATATGAGAAATAACCTTTAGAAACATAATAAGCGAATATTTAGTAACTTCTATAGGAATTTCTCAACCGAATGTAATCTAATAACAGAAAAATAAAGAAATTCTTTTGAGAACTTCTAAATCACACTTAAATTCCTAAATTATATAAATCAAATGAAACAAAAACGAATAATTAGTAACTTCTTGAGTGACCCTTAACACCATGTTATTTATATATAAAATGATTAATCAACTATAGTGCCTCAACTTGTAAATAATTGTAGGTTTGTTAAAGACATATATAAATATTCCACAAGATCAAGAAACAATTTTTATTTAGACAAAGTAAGCACTATAGTTATATAGTCAGAATATAGTCTGTTTTATAAGGGATTAAAGCAATACAATGAATTGCCTGATTTTATTAAAAACTGCAATAATTTAATGAGCTTTAAAAGAACATGTAGGTTGTGAATATAAGTATATAACTATTTATTTTTTTTTGTAAACCTAAATGTAAAAATAATACTAGCCAAGAGCTAAATTAAAGGATTATTCATTTCGGAAGCTCATAGTGGTTTGTATTTTAATTTCTCTCTCTCTTTCCACTGGATTAAAACCACTTAGTTGTTAAAAAAGTTTTTTATTGTCAATAAAAAAACTTTTTTAACAACTAAGTGGTTTTAATCCAGTGGAAAGAGAGAGAGAGAAATTAAAGGATTATTATTATTACTTCTATAGGAATCTCTCAACTATTATTATATATTATATTATTATTATATTATATTATAACTGAATGTAATCTAACAAAAAAAAAATAAAGAAAGTTTTTTTGAAGCTATGAATAATTTACTTTAAGTCAAAATTCAAAATTGGGACATTCGCCATTTATCGGTGTCACTCGTATAATCTTCGGTTAACGTACGTAGATTTTTAAGGTATCCGTGAGAGAACGCAAGGTTACGTACGTACGCAATCCTATTTTTCACGTAAACGCTATTTCCAGACAAATGCGCATGCGTAGATGTCAATTCGGCTCCTAACGTTTACGTACTTGGCACAACTTCAACTCTCTATTATACACACAAAACGCTTCGGTTGCTTTTTTACGTAGCGTTCCAGAGACAATTTAAAAGAGACTGATTGAAGGATAGGCGGTATAAGGCATAACGTTTCTGCGCTCCTGCCCGCGCATGGAGTCGCTGCAGTCGCGTGTACTACAAGACTGTTTTACATAAGCAGAATATAATAAAATAGTTTTAAATATTATAAATTACATTACACTTTAACATATCGCCTTTAATGTCGAAAAATATTATAAAATATCCTAGTACATTAACGTTTAAGTCATTAAAAATGAAAATATACAAAATCAATCATACATTGGTTGGTGTGAATCTGGCTTGTGTTTGTCAAAGTCAAAGTGAAAGTGTCAAAAATTAGAATTGCACGCGAGGGCCGAGGGCGATGGTGAGTAGGATTTAGGATTAGTTTAGTTTTAAATTTATTTAGTTTATTATTATTATTATAATATTATTAGTTTCAGCTGCTGCAAAAATAATGAGCCACACTATGGCTGCTACCATTGAAAGTTTAATTGTTCCTGGACAGTTTTAATGGTAGGAAACCAACCTTTGATGTTAGTAAGGCCCTTAGACGGTGTGTTTCAAAAAAGTCAAACCATATGCGTTTTTGGAATTATATGTTACCAAAAATAAAATCTTGGAAGTTTTTACCGAAAAATAGAATGGCTATGAAAACCAAAATGCCTTTTAAAACATCTTGGTTAACTACTATTAGAGGTGTCAAATTGTTAACAAGAGAATGTTGGAAATTAGGATTCAAATTTATTAGAACGCGTTCTTTAAATCAGGACCCAGTTGAAAATATGTTTAGGGCAACTCGGCAGTATAGTGCTGCCAATACCTCTCCAAATTGTTACCAATTTATATCAGCTTTAAAAACGTCAATTTTAAATAGTTTAGTTTCTGCCAAGAATTACAACAGAAATTGTGAAGCAGATGATTGTACTTTATTAGATAACTTAAATTCTTTTTTAAATTTTCATAATGAACCAAAACCATTAAATTCTATTACAATTAATGAATTGGAAAATATTGAATTCTCGTTTTTAGATTCAGAATTAAATTTTGATACTCAGGCAATAAGCTATGTTTCTGGTTTCTGGTTTTGTTGATAAAAAAATTACAACTTTTAATTGCGAAGAATGTAAGGCTAATTTGCAGACAGACATTTTAGACGTTCACCATATTTTCACTTCCTTCAAAGAAAATGATGATAAAGCACGTCTGATTTATGTTCAAAGGGAAGTCATTAAATTTCTTTCAATGCTGCATGACATTGTATACCATATTTTACCACTTTTAGGTCATATAGAGAATATTATTGAAAAAACTGGACTCTTTGCAAAAGGTCATATTAATTTTGATTGGTTCACCTGTCAAGAACAAAACATTCGTATTTTCTCAGCTCATAAAAGTTAGCGTCCCTTTATTAATTAAAAAATATAATGATGTTAAGAGGACTAACAAATAAAAATAATTCTTTTTTTTTGTAACTTAGTGTACTGCGTTTAATTAAAATAAATTGTGTTATGTTATCAATATATGTGTAGTTTAATAAAAATTTTAAATGCGTGTTGATTTCTCATTTATCTAAATTATCTGTCTTAAAATTGTTTATTAATTATAATTATTTCATTAGAAAAAATGAAATTTAATTTTATTTTTTGTAATGAAATAATTATAATTAATAAACAATTTTAAGACAAATTGTAAAATTTACCCATAATCCAAACTAACAAATTTAAATATCCCGCCTGTAAAAATTAGTTCCGGCACCCCTTTGTGGTGCGCTGCGATCAACGCGATGCCAACTGTTCCTACAGGGTCGACAACTCTCATATATTACATTCTCTCTGTAGCGTTCATTCTTGCCACTCTGTCGGTTGACAGGCGGAAAGCAACGAACGCGTTCCAGTAACGCCAACTTAGTTTTGTGGCGCTATATTTGAAATGGGTGAAATTGGTGGCGCTGCATTACACTGAACAGTCGCCCCCCCCCCAATCTCTGTGCTGGAGCCGCCCTTGAAACAGTGTTAAATGGATTTTTACCTGAAATGTATTTGTAAATTAATAAATGCTATTTGTAGAGGGTAACAATTGACAATAAAAATAAAGATTCGTTTTGAGAATCAACATTATTACCAAAAAAAACTTAAATTTTTGGTAAAGAGGCAGAAGATCTGCAGCATAACTAGAATATTCTGATCCCTTAACTTTACACAGTTGCGATTAGCAACAAGATCCAAATAGCCCTTGTAACGTCTAAGACGTATACATCACAAAAGCCCACACCACAACGATGCAATTGTTCTCGATTTAACACCCTGTCAGACTTCCAAATACAACGCTTCCTACGATTAATAACTGGTTGAAGCTTTGACAGCCAGATGGCATAACTAATCCGCAATCGGCTCTGTTATTAATTAGGAGGGCTTAGGAGTCGAGTCTTGGTGTTTCATGTTTCAGGTCAAATTGAACTTCTACGCAGGCTTAATTCTGAACGAAAGTGATGGGCTTTCTTCGAAACAAAAGAAGTTTCTAGAATAGCCAACCTTTCATTTTTTAATTGTTTTATTCAAGCGACTAGAAACGAGTAAAATTTAAAAAATTGCTAAGATGAATCCGAAAATTTACCAAAAAAATTACTTACGATGTTTTTGCTTCAGCAGTCTAGAATTTTAATAAAAAAAATTAAAAAATTACATTTACCCATTGTTTCACTATATTTACTGTTAAGTATTTACTTTATGCCATGATTATATTTTAAGCATTGATATAAAAAGGAGAGTGTCTAAAATAAGCATTGTCGTAGATTATATTTTTTTTGAATTCCACATATTCATCTAATTTTTACATTGTTGAAAAAGTGGGAAAAATTGAAAAAATATGAAAAGTTGTGGAAAAACTTCATATTTCAAGTGTAAGACATTTATTTTTTCCTTTCTTTCTCTCTTTTCTTTCATAATGATTGCAGAAGTTTCAATATATACTAATTAATTAAATATTACAAAGTTTACTCGATTTATTCGTAAACAACAAACAGTGTTGTCGCCTTTGTAAACTGGTTGCGATAGAGTAATATAATTTTTATTGTATTAACAAATCAATACAAAAGTGTATACGCGTATTTAAAGTAAAAAAATTCTATTGTTTCAAAACAGGTTAAATGAGAAACATTTAAAATACAAATCTATGAATTATTTCATTGGTTATAATGATGTAAAACTATGTAAATTGAAAAAGGAATGAGGAAGACATAAACGCGATGACACTAAGATTAAATTAAAAAATGTAGGGGTCAAAGAGTGTTTATTAATGTTTTCAAGAAAATGTTACTGTTCAATATGAAATATAAATTGATTATAAGTAATTTTTTGCAATTTTCAACTCTTCTAAACTTTTAAAACGTTTTACGTTGCCTATTGTAGAACTTCGATGGACTCCAATTACTTCGAAACATATTTGTCGTTAGTAAACCAGTAAGGAATTTTAATTTATTAGATTCGAAATCCTAAGACCGGTTTCTGTCTTTCGACTTCATCAGTTAGGCTTTTCGAATACAATAAATAAAATTCCAAACTCGTACAAGTCAATAGCTATATCCGCTATAAGATAACATTTTTAGATGTGCTACCATCTATGGTATTGACATTAAATTTTGACTGAATCTAGTCAAGATGTCACTCTCTTCTTTTTTATCATTTTCAGAGATTAATACAAAGTGAGTAAACCAGTAAGGAATTTTAATTTATTAGATTCGACATCCTAAGACCGGTTTCTGTCTTTCGACTTCATCAGTTAGGCTTTTCGAATCCAATAAATAAAATTCCAAACTCGTACAAGTCAATAGCTTTTTTAGATGTGTTGCCATCTATGATTAGAAGAGAGTATTGACAATTATTAAAAGTTAGAAAACTTTGTATTAATCTCTGAAAGGGATACGAAAGAAGAGAGTGACATTTTGACTAGAATTAGTCAAATAAAAGCTTTGCAACACACAATGCAAATTGTGTATGCAACCCCAATACACCGGGAATTTTTTGCTTTTAATAATTGTCAATACTCTCTTCTAATCATAGATGGCAACACATCTAAAAATTTTATCTTATAGCGGATATAGCTACTGACTTGTACGAGTTTGGAATTTTATTTATTGGATTCGAAAAGCCTAACTGACGAAGCCGAAAGGCAGAAACCGGTCTTAGGATGTCGAATCTGATAAATTAAATTCCTTACTCGTTTTCTAACTTTGTATTAATCTCTGAAAGGGATACGAAAGAAGAGAGTGACATTTTGACTAGAATTAGTCAAATAAAAGCTTTGCAACACACAATGCAAATTGTGTATGCAACCCCAATACACCGGGAATTTTTTGCTTTTAATAATTGTCAATACTCTCTTCTAATCATAGATGGCA
This sequence comes from Crepidodera aurea, assembly GCA_949320105.2. Taxonomy (NCBI): domain Eukaryota; kingdom Metazoa; phylum Arthropoda; class Insecta; order Coleoptera; family Chrysomelidae; genus Crepidodera; species Crepidodera aurea. Next base: position 183,449 of record OX439475.1, on the reverse strand, counting down.
ACACATCTAAAAATTTTATCTTATAGCGGATATAGCTACTGACTTGTACGAGTTTGGAATTTTATTTATTGGATTCGAAAAGCCTAACTGACGAAGCCGAAAGGCAGAAACCGGTCTTAGGATGTCGAATCTGATAAATTAAATTCCTTACTCGTTTTCTAACTTTGTATTAATCTCTGAAAGGGATACGAAAGAAGAGAGTGACATTTTGACTAGAATTAGTCAAATAAAAGCTTTGCAACACACAATGCAAATTGTGTATGCAACCCCAATACACCGGGAATTTTTTGCTTTTAATAATTGTCAATACTCTCTTCTAATCATAGATGGCAACACATCTAAAAATTTTATCTTATAGCGGATATAGCTACTGACTTGTACGAGTTTGGAATTTTATTTATTGGATTCGAAAAGCCTAACTGACGAAGCCGAAAGGCAGAAACCGGTCTTAGGATGTCGAATCTGATAAATTAAATTCCTTACTCGTTTTCTAAGTCAATAGCTATATCCGCTATAAGATAACATTTTTAGATGTGCTACCATCTATGGTAAGAAGAAAGTATTGACATTAAATTTTGACTGAATCTAGTCAAGATGTCACTCTCTTCTTTTTTATCCCTTTCAGAGATTAATACAAAGTGAGTAAACCAGTAAGGAATTTTAATTTATTAGATTCGACATCCTAAGACCGGTTTCTGTCTTTCGACTTCATCAGTTAGGCTTTTCGAATCCAATAAATAAAATTCCAAACTCGTACAAGTCAATAGCTATATCCGCTATAAGATAACATTTTTAGATGTGCTACCATCTATGGTAAGAAGAGAGTATTGACATTAAATTTTGACTGAATCTAGTCAAGAAGGTAGCACATCTAAAAATGTTATCTTATAGCGGATATAGCTATTGACTTGTACGAGTTTGGAATTTTATTTATTGGTTTCGAAAAGCCTAACTGATGAAGTCGAAAGACAGAAACCGGTCTTAGGATGTCGAATCTAATAAATTAAAATTCCTTACTGGTTTACTCACTTTGTATTAATCTCTGAAAGGGATAAAAAAGAAGAGAGTGACATCTTGACTAGATTCAGTCAAAATTTAATGTCAATACTCTCTTCTTACCATAGATGGTAGCACATCTAAAAATATTTGTCGTTGATTCGTATCGTATTAAGAAAAAAACTAAGAGCTATATTTAGTAATAAAGTTGGTCTGTATCGAACAAGAAATATCAAAAAATTACTACAATACGTTTGTTCTGTCCCGTAACTCTGGATTTATGAATCGGCCAAATCAACATCGGACCCATATCAACATTGAGGAATCAATAAGTCTTTTTCTTATACAAGAGATTGCTATTTCTTGATTACGGTTTTCCTCCGTATTGACTTTGCAATATATCATGACGCGTCATGTTTGGCCTGAATCATTCGCTAATACTGGATTCTTCTTTTGTTGCGTAGTTCATCGAAATGTCTTTTTGTCATTGAATACTTCACAAGAGGGATTTCTTATGACGAAGGTAAAACAATAATAATTTTTTAGTTTTTTGTCTTAATAATCGGTTTATGTGTTTTAAACAATTGTAATAGGACTCGCAAACTTCCACAGTTCTTTACAGGCCGTTTTATATCTTCTAGTTTTGTTTTGAATAAATCTACATTAATTCAGGATATATTATTAGAGTTAGAAAAAAAAATTAATTTTTTTAGTGTATTTTATAAAAACGAAATCACTCCCAAGACATAATTTCATATTATGTGTTCTTTTCACACGTTACACAATAGCAACCTTGAAAAATGTAACATCCCTTTCTAACAAAGTCACGAGGCACCGTCCGTGAGTGACAATGTAAGTTATTTCTATTGGCGAGAAAACTTACTAGCGTAATGTAGAGCGACCATGAACGATCGCTTTTTCTTCTTGCTAGTTAAAGCGACTTTTTCATAATGTTAAATATAGCCGCTTTACTATATATATTATTTCGAATTCAATAGATAATTAATTAGGATGCTATAGTTTGTCCATCTTAAAGACAAGCGATGGAAACAGACGTGCATGTGCTGAGATCGTGACACTTCTAGTAAGCGGGGTCGCATTAGGGGTTTTATATAAAAGAAAATACTATTTAACATAGAATCCTTAATACACATCTGTTACAAATTCAGCTTTCGACCGTAAACACTCACTGTGCAGATGTTTTCGCTGGATATAGTTTAGTAGTACTTACTGCAAAAAATGTTGTTAAGTAGATGCTCCAATTTCAGATTTTTATTAAAAACATTGTTTTTGAGACGGGGTTAAATAATAGATTTTAAAATGTTCAGTAAGTACTTAATTTCGAATTAATATTGTATTCAAATTAATGTTAAATTTAGTTCAAAAACATAATTGATGTAAAAAAGGGCAATTTTCCGGCAAGACAACTTTTTTTGTTGGGGGAGGGGGGCTAAAACGAGACATGTTTACTTCAAAAAGCAAAAAATAAACCCATCGGAAATTGCAAGAAGAAATTTTTTGGAGATGGATCACTGTCAATTTTATGGTATCGTATTTTAGATAAAATAAAATGTTTTATTTTTATCCGGACAGCCCAAACGGGTTGTGTTTTTATTTTAATTTAGATTCTTGATTTTTATATTCCGAAACTGGCATTGGTATTTCCATTTGACCAGTTTCGTTGGTATTGCTAAAGTCATTTCTCCAATAAGATATTATAACCTTGATCATGACCGCACCAAGCCGAGCCGTCCGCTATATAGTGAAATAATAAAAATACTTCTTACACTCGTATCTTGCATTGGCGAAACAACTTTCTCCCTTCGAATTACCGTGTTTTTAGCACATACACTAGATCGGAAAATAGTTGTAAATCATTTTAGAAAGACAATATTTTATTTAAAAAAAAAACAATCAATTGTTTAGTTGTTAAAGATTGTAATTTTATTAATTAATCATAACTACCTAAGGTTGTGAAATAAATTACACTTGTTCCCAAGAACAAAGACATTAAATGTCCTACACTGCACCAGCGTCTGGACTTCAACAACTACTCCTTGGGCTATATGTTCCACCAGGTATTGAATTACGAAAGTCCATATGTGGTTTGGTGCCCGACCAAGTCGGGGCTTTAAACCAAAAACTTCCATTTTGTTATTAAAGGAGCTTGCCATTCTTAAACCGGTTTCGGAATTATTGTTCCTCATCAGTAAGAAGCAGGCTAGCTCGACATCCTATCCCTAAAGGATGACAGAAAATGAATTCGACTCGCCTCGCTCTTGATAAAAGTGTTCACGTATATCAAGAACGAGGAGAACCCAACGCCATTTTCACTTTCATAATAAAATCAAAGCTTGCAAAACTACAGAAAACTGTAACGACTGTGGAATTTTTTGAACCATAAAAATACCAAAAAAGGACCATGGGCGTAACAAAACTACCTAAGGTTGTGAAATAAATCACACTTGTTCCCAAGAACAAAGACATTAAATGTCCTACACTGCACCAGCGTCTGGACTTCAACAACTACTCCTTGGGCTATATGCCCCCCCAGGTCGGGCGCCAAACCACGTCTGGACTTTCGTAATTCAATACCTGGAGGGGCATATAGCCCAAGGAGTAGTTGTTGAAGTCCAGACGCTGTTGCAGTGTAGGACATTTAATGTCTTTGTTCTTGGGAACAAGTGTGATTTATTTCACAACCTTAGGTAGTTTTGGTACGCCCATGGTCCTTTTTTGGTATTTTTATGGTTCAAAAAATTCCACCGTCGTTACAGTTTAATTAATCATGTTTTTTAACTACTAGAAACACTTAATTATTTCTATATATAATCATTCCCCTTCTACCTAAAGGGTGTTGGGTTAACATTTAATTATTATTTTTATTTATTCTCTATGTGATTAAAATGATCTTGCATTGATAATAGGATTTGATTTAATTTTCAACACCATTTTCTTGACTTTTTCCACCTATTCTTCTTCTTCTTCAAAATGTCCGTTTTGTCTATAGTTTTTTCCACAAAAAAACTCCTTTGAAGTTCTATTGATATATATATATATATATATATATATATATATATATATATATATATATATATATATATATATATATATATATAATTTTTCTTGTAAAATTGAAAAAAACGTTAAAAAAACTTTTTCTTGAATATCTATATTTTTTATATACACAATTTGCCATTTATTTGTTGGATTACACTTTTATCGCAGTTTTGTTTGTATTTATTTATATATTTTTGAATTTGTTTTAAACACTTCTCCTGTGCTAAATCCATTTTATTTTAAAACTGGTTCCGTTACAGTTTACCTTAACCGCGACCTCCTGCTCGTTTGAAGAGGAACCAAAAGAGAATTTAACAGTGGGAATGTTGTTTTTTTAAGAAGTCGTTCCTTTTCTGAATCAGACACAAGTTTTCACGAAAGTGAGGTGAACGGACGAAAGTGAATGAAATCAATAACAATATACAACGGAATAAGTACCATGTTTAATATTCAGTGTTAATATTTTTCTTTATTTTTCGTCGGTTGTTAATGGATTTTTTTTAACTTTATGATCTTAAAACTTACAAAAACTCTTCTTAGACAATTGAAAATATTTTTGCTAATATGGACAAAGAAAAGTATCAGGACTAACAAATTGTAGTTTTACTAATTTTTGTATAATTCTAGTATAGTAAACTGATGCTGAAAATTCAGGGAAAATTTCACAATTTTCATTTAGGTTTAGAGTCTGGAACGCATAGTATTCTCCCGTGTAATCCTCGCAAGAATGTTAGGAATTTAACTTTTAGTGTTTATAATACACTCCCAGGTCTTTTTAAACTATTTTGTAAAGTCAAAATAACTATGAAAGATGGACGTACTTAGAAAGATTTCATCTCTAGAAGAATTTTTTTAAAGAAACATTATTTTAACTTTTTTTTTCTTATTAATTAGTATTTTATTATTATATATATATATAATACAGGCCTTATTGGCCCATGGCTTGGTATGTGATCTCTTTCCATTTCTTCCTATCCTTGGCTCTCGTTTTCCAGTTGTTTATTCCCATACTTTGCAGATCTCGTTCAACTTGGCTGCTCCATCTGTCTTTTGGTCTTCCCTTCCGTTTTTTTCCGCCAATTTTCTTTTGTAACAACATTTTCGGCACTCTTTCCTCGCTCATTCTATATACATGACCGAGCCATCTAATCTTTTGTGTTCTTGCAATCGCTGTTATTATCGGTTCATTATATAGATTGTTTAAGTCCTGGTTAGTTCTCCGCTCCCATATTCCGTCTACTTTCTTTCCCCCAAAAAATTTTCTTAAGATTTTCCTTTCCCAAACCTCTATCATATTTATTTCTGTCTTTCCAAGTGACCATACTTCACAACCGTACAACACAATAGGGCGTATTACTATTATTAAATACATTAATTATCCACACTCAAATTTGGTGTAGTTACATTAAGTAATAAAAATCTTAATCACAAAAATATGACATGCCTGCAAAGGTTCTGGATAATAACTAATATTAGAGCACAACTCACAAATGTTATAGAGAAAAATTAAAATTGACCAGTACTCAATAATAGAACAATCAAACAATTCATTTACTTTATCGATATGAATGCAAAGAAACCACGTTTCTTCCTAAAAATATTAAAATAGTACCTACACTATCTACATCGTAAAGAAACAAACAAACATGGGGTCAATATCAAAAAATTAACCTCAACCATCATCATAACCCATAATATACTCACACCAAGTCTCTATACCCATTTACACAAGATTTATTTGTTTTTATAAATCCCGTAATTAGTTTTCAATTTTCTTGTTCAGTATTGACCTACAAGTAAATTTATTGAATAAATTTATTCGACGGTAAACCGATGTTCAATAAAGTTGTTTAATTTATTACTTATTTTAAAAAATAATTCTTTAAAAGAATTAGCATATAAGCGATTAGGAAGGTTTTAGTGAATTTAGAAAAAGCTAATGCTGATTTATGTGGTCGTAGATCAGATTTAGTTTTACGTGGAAAAATCAACTCCAACAATTTTATTAATTAATACAAATTATAACAAATTAAGAATGCGTATCAATGAAATATTTATTCAACAAAAAAATTTGCTAGTATCTACCTAGAAGTATCATTTGGTATAAGGATATATGTATAAATTAAAACTGAAGACTCTACTGCCATTTGATTCGGCATTTAAAATTGTTTAAGCTTTCTGTAAGAATTTTAACTAACTTACTGAAAAAATTGTTTTCGTATATTTTGATAGGTACTACTAATAATTTTTTATAAACCTCAGTTACCCATTTATATGAAATTTTAACATCTTTAGATTTTTTACTGTACTTAGTTGATATTTTAAGACACAAACTTTTTTAGAGCTACTTTCACTTTCACCATTAAATTACATTTTTCTATTCATTTCTTTCGTTGATTTTAAAAGACCCAATAGTTTTTCAAACCATGAATTTAAATCCTTTCAATAAATTTTTTGATTTTGATATATTCAATTAAAGTTTGTTGATTTTATTCTGAATCTCATTGTATTCATTCAATAATGTATGTTTCTTTCTTCTTGGAAACATACACAACCATCAGATAAATCAATTTGATACACACATAATAAGTGGTGGTCTAACATTTATTGACATTCTTATCGCGTTACATTGAATATAAAAAAAAATAAGTTTTATTGCTTCCTACAAATTATAATTACCTACGATCATACAAGTAGGTAGAACGCAACATACTTGTAATTTTTCAACCTCGTTAGTCGTTTCTATCGTCTTCAATCGGATCAGATTCATGCATACACGTATTTCATATTTCGCAAGCAAAATGTAAGAAAGTAATGCACAATATAAATATTTATAGAATGTTTATTTTTTATTATTTAGTATTCGGCTTTTTTTGAGCTGGTTTACTGGAAAAAATGTCGTGAATTCCTTATTTTACAACTAAAAGTAAAAGTTTTGGGAAATTGGTTAAAAAAAGAATCTAGATACACAAAATTTGAAAAAACTAACTTGTACAAAGTATTTTACAGTAATTAAATTATAAAACTTGGAGTGTAATTCCGAGTATTAGAGATTTTTTAAATTATAAACAGTTAGAATACGTATTGCACTTTTCTTATTTAGTGTTACATGACATTACATAATCTGGTCACTATTCCAAATAAATTAGTAGGCAGAGCTTCTTCAATTACGATGGTTGAATCCAAAGAGAATACATGATTTGGCCTTTGGCCTTAAAATACTTTTAGAAAATACATAGAAAGTAATACTATGTAATTAATAGTTATTAACCTTAGACACGACTTGTATTCGAGGAACTCGACAACTAATTACTCAAGTCAATTTTTTATTTTACAAAAAATAAGTTGTGAATTAGCCGTCATGCATGCATTGCTACCGGATACATTTTTAAAATAAAACTACAACGTGGATATTAAATTAAAGTTTCCTTTTTGTCTGATAATTATCCATTATCTTAATAGAGCATAAAATAAGTGATAATAAAATTGAAACAAACAAAATAGTCTTTAACTATTCAAATAGTCAAATCTGTTAGTCCATAAAACTTTAAATCTTTTTTTTTAAGTTGCCTCTTGATGATGAACAATTTCAAATACTTACTAGTGCAATTTTGTTACAAACTTGTGTCGATAAATATCTCAACAAAACTCAAACTCAAACTCAACAAAAAATTTAATGAAAAATTAAATGAAAATAGTTTCCTGGTCGTATGATTTTTTTCAAGAAAGTTATTGTCGCTTTTCCGAACTCATCTCAAAATTGCTAATTTTTCGTCGGTTTCTTGGAGATACGACAGTTGAAAATTTGTTATTTTAAAGTGTATAATATAAATTGGAATTGCAAAGATTTGAAGTCAACGTAAAAACAATCCATTATTTATTAACGAGATTTTTTTGTTTGTTTTATATTCAATTGAAGTATTTTAATGAAGTCAATAAATAACAGTTACAAGACAACCTTTCAAAATATTCTCGCTTTTTTATAAAACCACAGACACAATGGAGACATGAATCATGAAACTGATAATCGGCAAATACTTTTACGGGCTTGGTCAGTTATACGATTACATTACCCACCCATGGCACCCAACGATTTTTTTATATTTATATTCTGGAAGTGCCACCAACACGTTTTGTTTGCAATCAAATGTTGAATAAAACTGTTCTGAAAACTACCAAATGATGATATTTGTAATTTAAAAATAGAAGTGTCCAATATCTTTTAAAGAAACAGTTACATTCTACAAAATAAATCGTACGGATTTAAAAACACAAACAAAATGACAATTTTGGATAACAAATTGATTATCTTAGAAGTTTACAAAAAAAGAAGCGAAGCAGTTTGTAAAAATGTGAAAAACTTTTAAAAAATTTGGAAGATAACTGCAAGAATCAAAACCGGAAAACTACAAACTGTAAAGTATCTACAGTTGAATTTAATTAATGTTACTCACAAAGATTTGTAACAATTCTCTATCTATTTTATCAATATTTATTTATTTATTTATTTACTACACTATTATAGAAACAATATAAAAATAAAAATAATAACCTCATATAGGTTTACTTACTAACTAAGAAAATGATTTTCAATACTTAACAAGTTGCAACAAAATAAATCTACTTCATATACCGAATTACAGGTAGACATCTAACGAAAAATTCTTTAAAATATTGGTATGAGGAGTTTCGAGATAAAAGGTATTGTTGTTTCTTGACGATAATCAGGGAATACAAAAGTTTAATTTCTCCGGTAAGTTAGAGTAATCTGTTAGATTATTAATTAATTTAAATAAGAGTAGAAACCTGTAATATCTACGACGTGTTTCAAGACTAAAGAAGCTATGTTTGAGAAATAAGCCTGCATGCGATCTGCCGATTGGAGGATAAATTTCGTCAGTTTTTAAAGTTAACAATTTCAAAAAATAACGTTGAAGATTTTCCAATTGGTCAATATGAACCTGATAATAGGGACTCCAGACAACCGAGGCATATTCTAGTTTTGATCGTATAAATGCATATAATAGCTTTAAAGTTCCGACTTCTTGAAATTCAGCGCAGTTTCTATATAGAAATCCATACATTCGATATGCTGAAATTAAATGGGAGTCTCGAGTCAAATGTCACTCCTAAGTCAGTAACAGTATTGGTCCTCTCTATATTATTATTATAACATGAATATAATTGTTTAAAAATTGGCTTTGCAGTCCTGAGTTTAAATATATTATCGTAAAGTCAACAATTAGAAAATAGTTTTTTAAAGACCTCCTCCCTAATTTTAAAAATAATCTAACCCACCCAAGAATAGGAATTTGTTCGTTTAATCAAGACGTGACGTATGATTTAGCGTCCCCTATGATTACTCTTCTGTCTGGAATATAGACGGTTCCGTCAAAGAATGTGCCACTACACAAATCAGAATGGTCGGTCAGCCAATTCAGCAGTTTGGACACAATGTTAAATGGTCAGAATTTCGCAATAACTTCTCAACTAATTGGACACGGCTTGGCTTCCTCGAGTGTAAAGCCATATATTTCTGACATCTGCATCGTCAGTCTGTTATCAAACTTTAATTTACCCTTTGCCGCTTTCCGAGGTACAACGCTTTGCAGGAGAAAAAATTGATTATTCGAAATTATAATCTGTAGCCTCAATAGCTATTTCATTTTGTCAATCATTTTTTGTTGGTATTGTATTAACAAGAATAAGTTGTAAAAAAAAATTCGTTTACTTTTCCAAACTTTTTTAAAATATGTGGTTATTTAGCTTATAAAATAAAATATGGTTCCTGGTGTATTAGAAGGACATTTCCAACCACTTTTCAATTGACAATACCTTCAATAATTTACTTTATAGGTTGATCCTTTTAGAATAATATTTTCTACAAGAAACGAAAATTAAAACGGTAAAAGTTCGTTAACCAGGGTTTTTTTTTCGGTGAGTACATTCCCCAAATGAATATGAATAATGAAAAACGAAAATGGAATCCATTGTCGCGATCTCATTGTGGTTCCTTTTTGTGAAAAGTTAGCAAGCTGGAGCTGTAGTAGAAGCGTTCTCGAAACTTCGTTTGATTGTAAAATTAATGTTTTCTCCCTTGAGATACGTTTGACTGGGTATTCGACGTAATTGAAAATCGACCAGAAGATTTTTACACCTCTTCGCAAGGGAAATGGACACTGGAAATTGTAAATTTTCATTTTAGATCGCTGGAAGATTGTGAAAGGCGACTCCTAAAACCTCTTATTTTGATAAAAAATGTCTGTTCAGGTTGATGAAAGTCTTTTCAAAAACTATTCTCTATATTATACAGGATGTTTCATAGTTAAACCGACATACGTTAACTGTAAATAGAGGGTACTTAGGTGATTCCAAATAACCTTGGTTAATGGGTCTAACGCCTTTAATGACCGAGATACGGGGTGTTTCATCCATTTCGGCCAATATTTTGATAAGCCGTAACTTTAGAACCACCCTGTAGATTTTTCTCATAATTGGTACAGGTATAGTGTGTTAATAGCCCAATCCTATAGTCTAAGAACTATAAATAAAATCCAGATCCGGATTAAGAACAATTTGCAAAATTTGAAATTCCCCAAAACAACACCCTGTATAACAGATTTATTAAAATTGGGATGGATATTTGAAAAGAACGAAAAAAAATTAGTTAAAGTGAAAATTTTTTTTAAGTGCACATCCCATCCTACTACTGGAGTTTTAACGTTAAATTGCATCAAATGCATTTTTTTCATTTTCACAAGCAGTAACTTTCGAAATACCAGGTAGATTTCTTTCATATTTGGTACAGGTATCATTTTTTAGTTGCCCAATCGTATAATGTAAGGACTACACTACAGTTACAATCTAGATAATAAAAATTTGTAAAATTTGAAAATCCTCAAAGCAACACGCTGTACATCAGATTTTTTTTTTAAATTGGATCAGGCATTCGAAACGAATGGAAAAAACTGAGATATTCTGACATATTTTTATAAATGCACATCTCGTTTTACATATTACTAAACTTTTAAAGTAAATTTAATTAATGCAATAACTTTGGAAACATCCTGTAGATTTCTTTTATATTTGGTACAGGTAGGATTGTTTAAATAGCCCAATCGTGCAATACAAGAACTAAAGTTAAAATTCAGATCCGGATTAAGAAAAATTTGTAAAAGTTGATAATCTCTAAAATAGCACCCTGTATATCAGATTCTATAAAATGTAATCGGATACCTATTTGAGAAAAGAAAAAAAAAGTGTTATTGCCGAAGCTTACGTGATAGTTTAATAAGTTTTGTATCCGGAATTAATCCGAAAAATTAAATCTGTATTTTTTTGTAGAACGCTCTTTGCGCTACAAAAATATTTTAGTATAACACATCTTTTGTCTCTTTTCTTTTTTTAAATAGGTATCCGATTACATTTAAAAAATCTGATATACAGGATGCTATTTTAGAGATTACCAACTTTTACAAATTTTTCTTAATCCGGATCTGAATTTTAATTTTAGTTCTTGTATTGTACGATTGGGCTATTTAAACAATCTACCTGTACCAAATATGAAAGAAATCTACAGGGTGTTTCCAAAGTTATGGCTTATGAAAATGACAATAAATATTGCATTAATTGAATTTTAACTTTATAGGGTGGTTATAAAGTTACGGCTTATCAAAATATTGGCCAAAATGGATGAAAAACCGTTAGACCCAGTAACCAAGGTTATTTGGAATCACCTAACTACCCTCTATTTACAGTTAACGTATGTCGGTTTAACTATGAAACACCCTGTATAGAGCGATTACATGGCAACGAGATACGTTTTATTTTACCTACATATTATATTTAAATATTTCGAAAGCGGATGACAGTGCAAATGTCTAATTTGAGGAATCGAAAAATTAGGGTATTTCTTAGACTTTCTGTTTTTCAGTCACTCACATTAAATTTAAAGTTAGATGGAACATCCTCTAAAATTTTGCATTCATTTATTGATTCAAACTTAATAGCAGACTAGTGGTCTAATTTTTTTGTGTCAATATTTCGTCGATTTTGACACTATCCACTGTTTTTTACCCTCAGCTAACCCTTTTAACAGAAATTTTTCACAATCTTGACCCACGTCAAATATTTTTTTTCCCTTCACTTTGGCCCTCCATATCTCCTTCTAGAATATCTGAAAAATTAAGCAGATTCTTCAAGAAGTCCGCTAAAAAATGTTCTCCTTTGTTTTGCTACTACAAGTTATTTTTTAATTCCTGGCGAAAGAAATTTCCAGTAATGTTTATAGCAAAAAAGAAAATCACCATAAATCATAATGAAAAAATATTAAATAACTACGACTGGAGTTAATTTTCCATAAACATGATTAAATAAATGATTTATTGTAAATTCTTCAACTAATTGATATATCTTCGATGTCAATGCCGCAACTGCAATCATCAATCTATTATGTATTTAATATGAAACCATCACCATCCATTGCTAATATTGATGATATAGCTAAATGACTAATTATTTATATGTATACAATGTATCAAACAATCGAACAGACCTTCAACTGACAAAATATTTCATATTTTCCATAATGAACGGTACATTACTAAACAGTGCAAAAAAGAATATCCACACTATAAAGTAGTATAAACAGAATGACAAAAGAGGATAATTTTTTTTTAGTCATATATCACAAAACATTTTACGTTTTTTCTATTTGAGATTTCAATCCCTATTCTAAGAAAATGTATGCATTTGATTCAGTTGTAAGTATTAGAATTTCAAATTGCATTGTCTTAAAAATCTAATGTTTTATGCATATCCTACTATGTACGTTTATTAATATTAAAAGGATTCTGTCAACAACCCAATTACCTACTTTAGTTGAAAAATGTACTTCCTCTAACGAATCAATCATATCATTGAGGAACAATTTGTTATAAAAAAAAAACTATAACAAAAAATGTATTTAATCCTTCTTTATTTGGGTACGCACAAAGAAAATGTTGTTTATCGTTGACAAATCAAGAATTATATACTGACATATGTTTATGAGTTCGTTAAAAATGATATATTAGATAATATACTAATCACGGATTTGTCAACTATAGTGTAACACATGTTACAGCTGATTTATCAACGAAATCAATCACACGCGCGAGTTTAAGGAATCAAATTGTAGAATTTTTATATTGCTGACATTGACTATTATAATTTTGTCAGTAACTTTTGGGAGCGTCAGAAAAATAACATACTTGAAATGAGGTATGGATTTAGTGTTTTTATAAAGCTAATGCATGTATTTTCTCTTAAGAATAGTAAATTTGCAAATCGACAGTTAGTTAAAAAAATTTACTTAAAAATAAAAGAGCCTGATGATCTAGAAGTGGGGTTTTTCACCATTTTTTTCGGAAATTATAGATCCCGTGGAAAAATATTTCAAACAAAAGTTGTGGATTATTAAATTTCCGACATTTTATGTGTGTAAATGAAACTAAGCGAGTTACGAATTTTTTAATGTTTATATTTTAAATTTTATTTCAAATTTAAATCGTTTTTTCTGCTATTTTGATTATACCTAAGTGTTTTGTTGCATTATTATCTGCAATACTTTCATAAAATCCAAAACGTTAAACTCTATTACATTTGAGATTCTAAAAAATTAGGTACAGATACAAATTGTGTTGAACTACAGGCCAAGGTTGGCTATTTATTCAGTCTTAAATAAATACCACCACCATCAAAGTATTCATTACAAATCACATCCAAATATAAGCAAAACACATAAAAATAACTGTTAATGTCTCCATTAATTCAGTTGAGACAATAGTGATTGTATTAATTGGATGTTAATCTTTTGTTTTTCTGTTATGCCGGTTTTACTCTGATTTTTTTGCTAACACAGAGCGAAGTGATAAAATTAACACCTACAATGGTCAGAGGGGAATAACAACAAACAAGGTCGACGCTATTACGAATTGATTGTAAATATCACACAAGATCTAATTCCGACGCTTTTTATACAAAGTTGATCACAAAAAGTATAAGATACTCATTAGATGATGATATTTTTTTTGCAAATTCATCCCGACTTTCAAAAACGTTTCAAGAAAATTGGTCTTGTTATTCCAAAAAAAATTTTAATCTGGGTCATATGGAGGTTCATCTTGATAGACATTTCTATATCACAATTAATAATAATAATGACGATACAGTCTGAGGTTCATAAAAAATGATTTTCTTTTTATTTAACAATGGGAATGCACCTAATTTAAAAGATTAATCAGCATTTTTGTTTTAATCTAAGTTCCTAAAAGTTTGTAGTCTAGATGTCACCTTAGGTCCATCCTAATTTTTAACGTAAGCTCACTTCTTTGTTGTGGCTACACAGCACAGCACTGACTCTGCTTTACACTTAACACTTACACAAGCTTGAACGATTTAGTTCTTTTGAGCCTTCGCATCTGTGCCTCTGTTCATGTCTCCTGGCGACTTTCTTGATTTCATCTGGGATAGATTCGACTTGGAGGTCTCTATGTAGATCGTTGTTCCGAATATACCAAGGAGCACCTGCAATATTCCTTAATATTCGGTTTTGGAACGTTTCTAGGCATCTATAATTGCTTTTTTTGGTACAACCCCATAGTTGCAGGCCATAAGTCCACACCGGTTTCAGAACCTGTTTGTAAATTAATAATTTGTTCTGAATAGAAAGCTGCGAGTGCCTACCTATCAACCAATATATATTATTATATTATATCTTCAACTGTACCATTTTTTTTTAACATATTCCTTCCACTTAAGTTTGATGTCCGGATTTAAACCCAGATATTTAGCTGTTTTCTTATTAGGAACAATACTGTTATTTAGATTGATTGGAAGGTAACTTATTCTTTTGTTGGTAAAGTTAATATGGACTGATTTGTCTTCATTAAATTTTATACGCCATTTTTTAGACCAGTTGCTCCTACAGCTAAAACTCCTATGTCATCAGCAAATGTGGCTAATATTATGTTTTCTCTCCCCGGAATGTCAGATGTATACAAAATATTTAGTACCGGACCAAGAACACTGCCTTGTGGGACCCCTGCGTTTATTGGTTTGAGCTCAGAGTACTTATTTTCCATTTTAACTCTAAATGTTCGCTGGTATAGGTATGAATGCAAAATTTCAACCAGTTGCAGAGGAATTATTTTCTTTAGCTTTATTATCAAGCCTGGTGCCATACTTTGTCGAACGTTTTAGCGATATCCACAGTAAAAAATGATGAATTAAAGAAATGGGAAAAATGATTAAAGGATCTCCTGGTTATAAATATTCAAATATGATATATTTAGAACAACCTGGGTGACATGACATATTATATATGTACATTGTAAGCTAAACGTATGCGCATTTCCCAGTAACATAACACATCCGTCGAAAAAATTTGATAAATATTAAAATCAATAGTTTGATAGGTTTTCGCTAATGGTAAAGTGTCTGTAAAACGGAGGTCGATGGAGCAATTCGGTATCAAGAACGTGCCGTGTTTGTAGCACTCTCAGGGGTTGTAAGCGAGAGTGGGACCGGAGTGGAATCCTGGAAACACAGCTCCAAATCGCTCTCCTGTGGTTAACATACATACTCCCAGAAACTATCGACAGATATATCTTCGGGTGGTTCGCAACCAAAATGTGTCACGTGGCTAACATCGCGAGACTTTCTTATCGGTGGTATAAAAACAAAAAAGAAGGATTCTGGATAACAACGATAAATTGATCGGCTAACTAAATACCATTAATTACATAAATGTTGTAACAAACAATAGAAGAGTTAGGCTAATTATATAACAATGCCGGTTCCTGTTTACACTATAACAGATTAATCATTTGGAATTAACTAAATCAACATTAAATCGGCTCCGATCAAATATTACTTTAGAATGGTTTGATTTATAGTCAATATTTGACATAGGTGCTCAAACGTTTCTAAGCAAGCTCCCGTATATATTCGTATAATATAATATTGAAATTACATTAATATATAATTGAACTCATTGGTTATTCTAGATTGAAAGGTCCGCATAATAATCTTGGTCAAACGTAGTAAACAAGTTAGAATGAACAGTGGCGTGTTTGGACGGCCTGTAAAACTGTTGAGTTGAATTGCCGGTAGATATTATTATAGAGAAGGATGCAGAATTTCTTTTCACGGTTCCCTTATCTTCTCTCTCACTCTTTCAACTTTATCAAATTTATGTTAGAAATGGTTGTAAATATTATTGGACATCATCTTTCTTTGAATAAAATTTGCATTGTGTTAATTGCTAGACAACAGTAAATGAATCGACGAATTTAAATTAGTACAAAGCATAATTTAGAATTTTCTAATGGTTTTTTGTAAAACTTTACGATAAAAATATAATACCGTCCAAATTGTATGCCATTTTACTATGATATCTCAATCTCACTTCAAACATAAAATCCCTTCATCGTTCAACTGAAATTTGAATAGAGAAATGAACCCGCTTTGTCGTCGCATCATAGTTTAATTTACTTAGTTAAAATATGTGCCTGTAGCCTTTTCAAAGCTTTATGAAAAAAAGTAATACGCCCTATGAGACTGTTCCCCCTCTGACTGATAGCAACCAATTTAAAGCAGAATAGAAAGTAGAGAGAACGGGACTGATTTGGGAATTTTCTTTATCACCCCTGCTTTATGTAGGTATCAATATGCAGAATTTAAATAGCACCCCATATGCCAGTATTTCAAGACGTTGTATATTGTAATTCATTTTTAAAAAAACAAAAATTTAACAAGTGAATAATTAAAAATAATGTTTGGAACATTTTTATTAGAAAAAATCACCAAATCTTTATAAGATACAAAGTAAACTATTATTAAGTTTGCATTTGAAAGCTAGATTATTTGTCAAATTTCTTACAGCCAATGCAAGTTGCAAGTATCTGCGCTTTGAAAAGGTCGATAGGTAAAAAAAGATTTAAAGTCTACTGACGTGCAGTATATCTCCGTTGGGATAAAAATTCGGATAATAGCTTATATTTGATTAAACGACTTCAGGATAAAAACTAATACGGAAAATGGGATATGAAAGTCTCATAGCTCCTCCATATTTTATTTAATATCACGTATTATTCCAGCAAGGCGGATTTTGCAAGAAAATTCCATTTCTAGAAAAGAATTTTATCTAACAGAAATATAAGGATGCGGTAAAAGATCACTACTACTTTTTTAATGAAAAAAAAAATGAGTATGATGGAGTGAATATTACTGAAAAATTGACTGCGAATTTTAATTCAAACCTGTCTACTTTTTTGAATTTTTTACTTGTATATTATATAGAAACATTTATTCTAAAATCTCTTATGCTGCTGAATTTAAAACTGGCTTTCAGGCATTGGCATTTGTGTAGATATTTTTAAGATAAATAAAATTAGTCTAAAATATAAAGTATAATGTAAAACCATAGTTTAGTACAAATAAACTAAAATGAATAAAAACTGGACTACCTAGTAAGTACAATGTTAAAGTTGATGCGAATTTGAAAATAATTTTGTTCCTTTTATGTAAACAGTAATTTTTGTTGAACGCCCGATCGATGGCCGGGACAAACAAAACGGGTATGGAGAAAGGAGGAAACACCATGATTTAGGGTGTACACAGAGGGCACATGTGGCTTGGAAATGGAGGATATAAACGATGTGTCGGCTCCGCTTCCGTCTATTACGTCTCACACAGCTCATAACGTTCATTGACCAACTAAACCCTCGTTAGTGTCACGAAAAGGAATTGCCCCCGTTCTGCAACTATGACACTTCACAGATGCCCTTCCTTCCACTGTCTTATACATTTGGTTAAAAACTCGACCATATGGTGCCGACAAGTAATGAGTCTCTTTCGTTCATTTCCCTTCCTCGAATGATGCGACTGTTTAAGTAATTAGATTGGAGAAAAACATACGGGGTCATATATATTCATAGTATTGCTCTAAGAAATTGGTTAAAATTTAATAGAATTGAATATATATCCGAGTAGATGAGAAAACAATTAGCAGAATGAGATTATAGTAGGTATTTAAAAAGTCAACAATGTTCTGAATAACAATGGCGAAAAGTCCGATGAAGAATTCAGGTAAAGAACTGAGGATTTTATTTTATATCTCTTACAAGTAAGTTAAAAAAATTGAAAACGGAGTAAAAAGATAGTTCTAAGAATTAAGACCATTTTCAAAATTAACTTAACAACCGTTTAAGGGCTTCCAATATTCTGACAATTTCTCAAACAACTTTGGACCTATGTAAAACTAAATTTTATTGTATGTTGAAAATATAAACAGACGCGTATGATAATTTGTTTATTTAGTTCACATCCTCATACAGCTTTTTTTATTCACGCCTTTCAAGAGCATCGGTCAATTTTAAATTTAAACAAATATCAAGTACCTACTATTTAAAAATAATTTTAAATTTAAATTTTTCTTTACCAACATTTTTATCTTAATAATCAGAGAAAGTTACATCCATCCACATACTTATCAAGCAAATGAAAACACATAGAATATGTTCTGACAGTAGGATAAAAAGCAACCTGCATACCTGCGTATATTACATTGTGAAATATTGATTTGTTGTGTAGATTTTAGCCATGTAAGTAATAAAACAAAGATTTGATGTCTATCTTGTAATTATAAGTTACATATTAGAAAATATCTTGGCTGAAATAAAAGTTGTTCTAAATGACTAACTATCAATGTTGTGCGGTGTCGATTGATAGACATTTTACATTATTGACGTTTATATTTTTTTGGCCCGGTTTTAGCATAATTAAAAGTCAGTGAACTTAATCCAGTTTCGGTTAAATGAAAAAAAAAATCTATAACTATAAGAAGCGACAGTGTTGCCAATGTTTTATAATTTTCAGAAAATTCAAATAATTCGAAAGTATTAACTTCCTTGAGTTTTTTTACTAAACTTGAAGTATCCAGGAGCTAAATAGCTTCGACATTTACGTGTTGGCCTTGGAAATTTTTTTGTGTTGTTGGTTATATAGATAAGGAATCAAAATAAAATACAAATAATAATAATAATAAGTTGTCAACATCGAAAATAATAAAGCAATGTAGTGTAGTGGATGGTATGTCTGTAAAGTGAGAACTATTTTCAAACTTTAAACAAATATCCATCACGTCTTTTTTCAATTGAGTAGAATCTCTGAAGCGCACAGTGTTTCAACCATTCATCAAAGAGATTGTGAGAGCTTCGCTACTTTCCGCTTTTCTAGCCCATCATTTATTTCAATCACTACATCGAATAGACGCCCTATATCGATGCGGTCATAACGTAAAAAATGAAATATTCTCTTGAATTCAAGAAGAAAAATTATATTGAATAAGTTGGTACATGAAAACAATTAGACACATTCAAAACAGTAAAGATGGAAATGTGTATTTATATACATGTCTATTAATGTGATTTAATTATGTCATATTAGAGTTAATATTACGAATTATATAATGATACGTTTAATGAAATAACGCAGGCATATTTCACGACCAAAAATTCAATGGTCTATGGAATAACCACGCACACTGACGGTTTGAAAAAAAAGTCTCACTCGAGCAGAACAATGGGATTACACGTGAAAATAATAATTACTTACGTAAGGTTGATAATTGGTGAACTAACTCAATTGAACTGAATATTCGCTTTCATTTTCGGTTTCCCATAGATTCTTTTTCAATTATTGCGTTTTGCTGTTAATTGTTCAACTATTTATGCAACCAGAGTGTAATTAGAAGTGTTTGTCTACAGGACCAATTTTTTTTTCTCATAATTTCGATTGCGTGAAGTATTTAGAAACCTTTAAAAAAATATTAGAATCAGTACTAAGAATTGTTTTAACTGTTCTAGTTTTTATACAAAACACTGCATTGACCGACCGATTCTAGTTCTAGAGAAATTGAAATTTTTAATCAAAATCCAAAAAAAAAAATATTGTAAATCTAGACTATCAACAAACCAAAAATGAAAATCAAAGAAGTGTATTCGTAATCTACTCCTTAATACTCCTTAATTCACAATAATTCTTGCTTATTGGACAATCCTGTAACCCTGGAACAAAGAATTGAATCCCGAACTATTAAATCCCCTTATAAGTGGCAGATTAACTTAAAAGTGAGATATATCAAAAGCACGAAACGTTTCTTCATATTAAGAGTGTCATTCGCACTAAACAGAAGTTGTATTACTTTTATATGAAGTCTGTTATTTTCTGTCTCCGTCGGGGGCATAACCAGAGGCGCGCGATTAAATTGGTTGAAAAGAAATCACTGAAGATGGAACAAATCATCGCTAGAGTTATAGTAAATCTGCAATAAAAATCATTCCGGTTCTACATTTTTCCCTAGAATAGCTTATACATATTCAAAAAGAAAAAGAAAAAATTGAGAAATTCGTCTTAAAAAACATTTTTCTAAACCCAAAAGTAATATAAAAATGGATTACCGCTGAAGTTGCAAGTTCCAAGAGATACTCATATCAAAACAATGTTGTCAGTCGAATTGGCTCAAAGTACCATATTATTTGGAATATCAGTCCCTAATACTTATCCATAAAATGAATTTATCCTTGGTTCCATCATATTTGACATCTAAACTAAGATTTAACACTGATATACACAATTACAACACACGTATACGAACAGACATAAGTGTTACAACTAAAAAATCAATATTTCCTAATACTTATAGTGAACTGAATGATTCCATAAAAACCTGCATCACTATTAATTCTTTCAAAAAAAAACTAAAGGCTTTTTTATTATATAAATGTCTAAATTAAGTTTTAATTGTAAAGTATATATTTAATTTAAGATACTTTTTAAAATTTTTAACAAAAAATGTTTTTATATTTGTATTTGTATCTATAAAATTCAACAGAAGGAACAGGAATAGGAGTATATGGGCCTGGAACCAAATATTCTGAAAGTTTAGGCAAATCTCCGAGCATTTTCCAAGCTGAAACATACGCAATCGGAAAATGTGTCCAGTTCAACATAGAAAGATATTTTCGCAGACAAGAGATCATCATCATGTCAGACAGCCAAGCAACCATTAATGCCTTGAACTCCCACGTAATCAACTCCAAGATGGTTTGGGAGTGCTTAGAGAATCTAAACAAACTAGGCAAGAACAACAGTAATGAAATAGCAGACGTACTCGCAAAAAAAGGGGTTGAAACCATTTCTGGGACCTGAACTCTTCTGCGGAATAAGCACCAGTACAATACTTGATGAACTTGGAAAAGAAATAAATAACAAAAGATCCCAATACTTTATAGGACTACAAGGAATGAGGCAGGCCAGGACACTACTGGGAAACTATAACCAGAAAAGACTTGACTGCGTCAGTAAAAGTAAAAATAAGCTAAGAATACTAACGGGTATCCTAACAGGGAACTGCCGTCTGAGAGGCCACCTAAAGAAACTCGGATTAGTAGACAAAGAAGAATGCAGATTCTGCGAGGAAAAGGGGGAAACCTCTATCCACATTCTCTCAGAATGCATTACCCTGCAAAATCCAAGGGTACGATACCTCGGAGAATATCAAATAGAAGAGGAAGATCTACCTAACCTGAAGCCTACCGACATCCTGAACTTTTTGAAAGCAAAGATTAATATAAGTGATTTCTTGAAATCAATCTTTAAAAGTCGTAGGTATTTGTTATGGAAAGAATTAGCCACGAATTCAGAGAAATTTTCAAAAAACGCAAAACTGTTAAATCTGCTTGGAATGTTTTATCTGCTGTTGAGGGCTCTGGAATAAGCCCTATGTTGTGCCAGTTTCCCAGGACGGCCAACAATGTGTTACCGCCTTTTTAAACTGCATCGTAGTTCGAATTTCGTGGACTGTACTTTTAGATTGAAGAAATGTGCTGTAGTAGGTTTACTTTCTCAACTTCATCCAACAAAAACAATGGACACTTTTATTTAACCATTTATTAGACTTGTTAAATAAATAAATGAACAAAAAAACAACAACGTAACAAAGATTACATTAAACTAGTAATCGTGAACAAAGTATTATAGTTACTTTAAAGAAATGACCACATCATTCAGAAAATATTAATTTGCGTGTGTTAAATTTGAATATGAAATGAAAATAAAATGGACCGCCTGATACGCAGCTAAGTACCACTGTGTAAAACGAAATATTTTAACGTTGAGCTGGTGTCAACGGAGGGATCTAACTTGGTTCGCAGTTAGACGCACACTGAATTTAAAATCGGCGAAGTTCATCGGTTTCAGATATATTCCTTCCCGATTGCGTAATTGTTCTAGAAAGATTCTTTATCGTGAGCCGCGTAAACAAGTGTAAGATTTTTTCTATTGTCTAGACGCGACGGTTAAATTTACGGCTTAATACCATCATTAAAATAGAGCAAAAAATTATCTTTGATGAAACCGCTTCCGGGTTCGATGCCGCTCGCCAACGTATTTTGGTGCGGCGTTGCCGGTTGAACAAATAAACGAATATGAGTTTACATGTTTAATTATCTGAAAATTAAACATCTGCTTTTTTTTTTAGTTTATTATTTATTTTCTTTTGGTATATATTACACTTTTCTAGGACATTTCATTTTCCTAATTCCCTGCTATAGGAGTTTTCCTCCTTTTCAGGGTGAGGCCCTAATTACAATATTAGTAACCTAGCTAAATTTTTCCTAAGGTATCTGTGCGCGCTGGCGTGTTATGTTTTGTGTGTGTTGGTTGGGGCCTGTGTGGGCAGGAGCTGTTTCCCAGTCTTTTTTATCTAAGAATCGCCAATTTTGCTATTTCCACCCTCAAAATTGGCGATTCTTAGATAAAAAAAAACTGCTTAAAAACTTGTTATTCAAATATACGGAACAATTTTGAACGATCCGGGCGTAATAACCGCTTAATAATTTTTTTAATAAATTATGTAGTCATTCCCATTTCTTTGGTTGGTCGAGCAGTACGTGTTTTGGTTACGGTAAATTAAAATTTTTCCTGTGCGAAAATTTTCCGACTCCACCACCGTCGTCTTTATATAAGAGAAAGTCAGAAGAAGCTCGAGCAATGTTCGCGACAGCGACTTATTGATAGCACTCGTAATAAAATACAAGCTAGACGCCATCTAAAATTACTGTTAATAATGATCCGACGACCGGATAATAATTATAATGAAAATTTAATGAAAACTTAACGGGCTTCATTAATTTTCTGGATAGGTTATAAAGTTTATTTCTCCGTTTTCCTCGGCCTTTCCTTTCTCGGGATACTCCTTAATTTTTACTTCGATTCTCTCCCCACTCGTGCTGGATGAGGGAAGATAAGAAGATTCGGTTTCATAATTGTAAATTATTTTTAAAATCCTTTAAAGTTGGTACCGTATCGAGGCCGAGGTCGTAGCCGGAAAATATTTTGAGGGGATCCAAATATACCTTGAACTAGAAGTATATTTTTTACTTAAAAAAAAAAAACTGGTAAAATAATGGAATATATTTATGCGTCTAAATTATCTTGGCCCTATTCATGGGGCGCCGTTACTTAAGGGCAAGTGGGGGCGGAGGCGGACGCCCCCCCTGGATTTTAGATTTATTAGTCAAGACGCCGCGTGAGATGCGATAAACTTTTTGCTAGAGTATCAAATTTCCATTTCGCAATCAAATACTATTAAACGAGCAAGGTTTGTATGTGTGTGTATGTGTGTCCAGAGGATCTCGAAATCCACTCGTCAGAATTCAATGAAACTTTCAGGGTAGACTAATTCCTATCTAAATCGGCGAAAAATGTAGGTCTCATGTCTGTGAAAATTCGATCTTCCGAGATATTTACAAGAAAAGTTAAGCTTTTAGTTTTATTTCCTAGCAACGGCAACTTGTTTCTATAGTAATATACTATAAAGGAGAGAGGATATAACGTCACATTCCATAGGCGTACTTTGCAAAATAAGTTTCTATAATATAAATAAGGTCACAGCATATAAAATATATATACGCACTTCGTAGATTAAATTTTGAAGTTATATTATTTACAAAAAATAAAAATAAACTTTATGCATCCGACACTTTAACATTGAACGAATTAAATTTAACCAATAAATAACAAGGAGGATTATATGTTGGGATTAAACTTTTTTAATCTCTTGGCATTAAAAGTAACGCTTCAGTACTTACCTAAACTCAAAGATTAAAAAAAAAGTTAGTTCAAGAACTATCTTTAAAAGTCACTGTCTTCACTAAAACTACTGGCATCACTATAATTGTCTTTTCTGATGTTTATTATTATCGGTTCTATTAAATTATCCATTGATATATCCACTTTCCTAAATGAATTTTCCACATTTTTAAACATGATCAATGCATTTTCCCCAATGTTCTCTATTTACATCTGAAACTGCCTTCAAAAACAAATTTCGCACATCAGGAAATTTAAATGTTTTATTGTTTTGAGAAACATAACCTTTTAATAATTGAGACCAGATCAGTTCAATGGAATTTAACTCTGCGTGGTTCGGAGGAAATCTGAGAATTTTAATTCCTTTTTCTCTGGCCATCTCATCCATAATATATTTTTTGAATTTGTTTTTATGTTCCCTTGCTATTACTAATAATTCTGCCTTCAAGGATTTAGGAGGACTGATAATATTTTTAGAATGAAGCCATTTTGAAATATATATTAATACAAAATTCTGAATCAATTAAAATACATACGATACGGCTATGAATAAATAAAGTCTGACTTATCTGTCAAAAGAACAAATTTATTACAGTAAAAACCATGGAAACAAGAATCTAGACAAAAACTATATTAGGCCGATCAAATGTATTAAAATTTAAACTTTAACTACAAATAAGCATTGAAGGATGAGGTAAAAATAAAATTTCTACCTCTTGAACCTGTACTACGTTCTGCAAATTAAATACTGCACTCCTTTCTTCTGTATAGTATAGTAGTAAAAAGGTTTGACTTTATTTAATTTCTGGCGTTTTAATCAGAAAGAATTCAATTTTAAATTTGTCGCTTTATATAAAAAAGGAAAGGTTCATTTGACGGACATAAATAATTTGCTTGTCAAATGACAGCCATCTTATTAATTCAAAGTTGAAAATACAACGTTGCCAATTCAATTTCAGAAATCATGGGTTTAGGTAAATATTTATAGGATCGTTGAGTAACACTGTTAAAATGGACACCTGTCTTCCCTTCCCCGATAGTGTGAGACTACCCCTTACGGCTACTATTTTATTATGCGGACAGTTTTAATATTTAAGTTTTCATGATCAGAGAGAGAGAGAGAGAGAGAAAGAATTTTTGAAAAAATATGATATCAATATCTGCCACACCTCGAGAGTCTGGTCACAGGTTTTTGTGGAGGTTTTTACCCAAGTATGAATATCAGACCTATAATTTTCCTTCACTGCAGATCAAAAAATAATAAAATCAATTGAACATAGAGTTTTTCTTATATAGTGATAAATAGAGTGAGCTGAGCGATCTTCTGTTGACGGGACGTGTGCCCTACACGCTGCTGTTGCACGTCCCGGAAACGGGGCCTGTCCACCGTGACAATTCGCGAAGATCAAGCGTCAGTAGAAGTTGCCCTAAAAGGGTGAAATCCCCAGAAACTAGGCAACTTTAATGCATTTAACTAACCTCTGTGACAAGCAGTTGATAAACGTCAACAACAGCTGCAGCCAATTGAAAATTAACACTGACAGCTTTTTTAATTTTCCCGCCTACTTTCAAGCCAATCGCCAATCAACTTTTTATTTATCTCCCTATCAGTAGTTCAAGTAGATGTCGCCCACTCCGTGATTTTCGCGAATTAATTAATAATTTGTCATGTTATAAATATACTTAAATTATATACTCATTGGGCTGCTTAAAAATGTAGATTTAAATATTAAGAGCGAAGCTCGGTGACCAGATATTTTTTTTTTATTTAAAATGTTGGAATTGAATAGTAAAATAGAAGTACATGAGTAGATTTTTCACTGATATATTTTACGATTTACCCGCATTTGCCGGCTTTTCATGCACCAGTAAAAAAAAGTACATTTTGGCGTAAAAGTTTCGGTGTGTTGTTGATATAATATGAAGCAAGACGTGAGGAATATAAATTGTGAGCAAATCTGCAACCTTCGACGTTCAATAGAAGGGATGTCATCCAATTGATTATTGCTCGATAACATGTGAAATAACACAAACGTTTGTGACAGAGCAATGAGAAAATACTACAACAGATGGAACTCGGATAGAAAGTGGACCGTGACGAGAATATCTCTTATCGCAGACGCAGTACGCGGCAAGAAGATACCAAGATATTCATATTTTAATAAAAAAATATTCCGAAACTTTTTTAAAGTTTATATTTTCCAGTATTCGAAACTTTGTATTTATTAAACAACTTTAGATCACTTAACCTTAAAGTTCGTGGCTAAAATCAAAATAAATTTAATTAATAACCTCAAAAACAGAGTGGTTAAGGTCACTCATCCATCTTTGAGAGATGAGTGTCTGAAAGAACTTCAAAACATTCTTTTAGAAAACTCATATCCCAAATCTTTAGTGAATAAAATTCTATTTAGTACCTCTATTTCTGTTTTAAATTCAAACCATCCACCAACAACTGACCAAATTTAAATTTTTAAATCTTTACCTCATATAGATGGTTTGACATCAAAACTCACACATTTGTTCAAAAATGAAGACAATATTAAAATAGTTAAAACCAATTTGAAAACTATTTCACAAATTATAAACTGTATATTATTCAATCTTGCGAAATCATCCCAGGAGCATGAGTTTACTTTTTTAATTATGACGTTTATTTCTTCTTAAAATTAATTATATTCTATAATCCTTCAGCAGTGACAAACATTTGCAGGATTATGATTATGTACAATCTTAAATTTTGACCCGATCAAAACTTCAATTTGTATTAATCTCTGAAAGGGATACGAAAGAAGATAGTGACATTTTGATTAGAATCAGTCAAATAAAAGCTTTGCAACACACAATGCAAATTGTGTATGCAACCCCAATACACCGGGAATTTTTTGCTTTTAATAATTGTCAATACTCTCTTCTAATCATAGATGGCAACACATCTAAAAATTTTATCTTATAGCGGATATAGCTACTGACTTGTACGAGTTTGGAATTTTATTTATTGGATTCGAAAAGCCTAACTGACGAAGCCGAAAGGCAGAAACCGGTCTTAGGATGTCGAATCTGATAAATTAAATTCCTTACTCGTTTTCTAACTTTGTATTAATCTCTGAAAGGGATACGAAAGAAGAGAGTGACATTTTGACTAGAATCAGTCAAATAAAAGCTTTGCAACACACAATGCAAATTGTGTATGCAACCCCAATACACCGGGAATTTTTTGCTTTTAATAATTGTCAATACTCTCTTCTAATCATAGATGGCAACACATCTAAAAATTTTATCTTATAGCGGATATAGCTACTGACTTGTACGAGTTTGGAATTTTATTTATTGGATTCGAAAAGCCTAACTGACGAAGCCGAAAGGCAGAAACCGGTCTTAGGATGTCGAATCTGATAAATTAAATTCCTTACTCGTTTTCTAACTTTGTATTAATCTCTGAAAGGGATACGAAAGAAGAGAGTGACATTTTGACTAGAATCAGTCAAATAAAAGCTTTGCAACACACAATGCAAATTGTGTATGCAACCCCAATACACCGGGAATTTTTTGCTTTTAATAATTGTCAATACTCTCTTCTAATCATAGATGGCAACACATCTAAAAATTTTATCTTATAGCGGATATAGCTACTGACTTGTACGAGTTTGGAATTTTATTTATTGGATTCGAAAAGCCTAACTGACGAAGCCGAAAGGCAGAAACCGGTCTTAGGATGTCGAATCTGATAAATTAAATTCCTTACTCGTTTTCTAACTTTGTATTAATCTCTGAAAGGGATACGAAAGAAGAGAGTGACATTTTGACTAGAATCAGTCAAATAAAAGCTTTGCAACACACAATGCAAATTGTGTATGCAACCCCAATACACCGGGAATTTTTTGCTTTTAATAATTGTCAATACTCTCTTCTAATCATAGATGGCAACACATCTAAAAATTTTATCTTATAGCGGATATAGCTACTGACTTGTACGAGTTTGGAATTTTATTTATTGGATTCGAAAAGCCTAACTGACGAAGCCGAAAGGCAGAAACCGGTCTTAGGATGTCGAATCTGATAAATTAAATTCCTTACTCGTTTTCTAACTTTGTATTAATCTCTGAAAGGGATACGAAAGAAGAGAGTGACATTTTGACTAGAATCAGTCAAATAAAAGCTTTGCAACACACAATGCAAATTGTGTATGCAACCCCAATACACCGGGAATTTTTTGCTTTTAATAATTGTCAATACTCTCTTCTAATCATAGATGGCAACACATCTAAAAATTTTATCTTATAGCGGATATAGCTACTGACTTGTACGAGTTTGGAATTTTATTTATTGGATTCGAAAAGCCTAACTGACGAAGCCGAAAGGCAGAAACCGGTCTTAGGATGTCGAATCTGATAAATTAAATTCCTTACTCGTTTTCTAACTTTGTATTAATCTCTGAAAGGGATACGAAAGAAGAGAGTGACATTTTGACTAGAATTAGTCAAATAAAAGCTTTGCAACACACAATGCAAATTGTGTATGCAACCCCAATACACCGGGAATTTTTTGCTTTTAATAATTGTCAATACTCTCTTCTAATCATAGATGGAAGCACATCTAAAAATTCAATTTGTTTGTATTTGTTTCTAGTCATTATTAGACTGTCATCAATATATCTGAATTTTTCTTATTTATTATCAAAATTAGTGACTTTGGTAACTAATTTTTTCTGGTTAAAATGACCATTGGTTACTCTAATAATTAATACTTTAATTTGTATAAAACCTTTTTTATTCGTTGTGCTGGAGTGTGAGTTCATTCATTTACAATAGAATTTGTTTCTTAGTACTATCAAATTCATTAATCAAACTGAAGTTAAATGAGTAGACAATGAAATTACTGTTTATCTGATTGATTAGGTCAAACAAAAGAAAATCAAGTTGTTTCATGACTGATTAATGAACTGTAAAGGAAATGCAATTAGAATCTGACGTGACACGTGATCCTTTTCAAATAGTTTTTGCTTTATTAGATAGAAGAAAGTCCTTGGCTGTTTTGTCTTTTTCTGTTCTCGTCTTTTTGGTTTTTAGATGTCTACTGAATCAAGCCGGACGACTTAATATATGATCAGTAAATAGCAGTAAATAGTCTATAATCCAAATTTTGAGGATGATGAAGTTTGACATAATAATTTATAAAATCAATCATTTTTAAATGACGAATTTATTGGACAAACGGAACATTCGTTAAAAAAATAGAAATTTAATTAAAATGCCGATATCTAGTAGTCGGAATTAAAAATAAATAGTACAAATGCATGTTACACTCGAATTTAAAAAGCCAGTAGTTGACAAGTGCACTCGAAAAACATTTTTGTGCATTTTGTGCATGCTTGATGGAAATGAACGAAAATATTTATTATTTGTGTTACTGTATTTTCGATGTTTCGATAAAAAAAAATGTCATGTTGGTGGTGGGTTTATATTGGGCTGTCAAAAGATTCTTTAAATAATAAGAAATATAAATAGTTGTTATTAATGAGATCTGATCTATTTTGATAATTCAAAAGTTAAGCCCAACAAATAATGACAGGTATGTAATTTAAAATTTAGCACAAATGAACACTCAATTCAGAATACATGATTGACATTTAAAATCGCCAAAAATATTTTTTTTCTGCTACAGTATCTACAATCGTCGAGCAACAAGTATTAGGGATTACTTTACACCCTTGATGCATAAATAATTATTGTGTGGTCTATGATCGGAAAATAATAGTTTATTTAGGAATAACATTTTGGGTAAATTTCATAAGATTTTAAAATTAATATCAAAATCGTGTTTTTCTAACGAGAAAATTAAAAAAATAATAAAAATTACTTATACTATATAAATTAGTATTTGTTGGTTTCTCTTATCTGTTGTTAGACAAATAATTTATCTTATACTTCTATTTAACGTGTAAGTGCTGAATAAGTCTTTCACACATAATTATTTATTGTAACAAATAAGTTAAAAAGCAGGTTAACTGCAGAACAATATATTATATCCGTGTGTCATTTAATGAAATGAAAAATTTCATGAAGGTATAAAATTTATAGGCGCATTTGAATAATAATTATTTACAATAATAATAATAATATTAAAAATAATAAATTGATAGGTTTTTAATATTTTGTTTTATTATTATGTAAAATAGGTAATTGTAATAAATAAAGAAATACGAAACGTTTACAAATCATATTTTATTATAATAGTTATTTATGTGCCAAGGACGAAAAACTGTCTATTATAGTCGAGTCTGCAAATTGATATCCGAGGCACAACCGAGGCTAGCAAGCAGGCGAGACAATAGACAGTTTTACGCCGAGGTGCATATTACATTTTTTCGTCGAGCTCTACAAAAACGTACTAATTTCCGAAAGAAAAATCGACCATTTTTGAAGGCAAGCATTTTTCGTCCGTTATGGTAACTAGGATACGGCACGGTGCGTGTCATTTAAGGACGAAAAGTATTTGCCTTCAAAAATACATGACTTTTCATTCGGAAATTAGTACCTACGTAAAATGTCATTTTTTGTAGAGGTCGACGAAAAAATATATTTCGAAATGTTTAAGATATTTATTATTTATTAAAATAGACTGGAATAAATAAACAATAAAAATCGTTTTATTGTATTTTATTATAAGGAAAACTTACTTAATATAATACTACAGTAAATTCTTTTTTGATTTTTATTCTGAAATCCTTCAAAACTCTTCTATTTAGATCGATAGCTCTGCCGCTAGTTGTTTTCTTAATATATAGCACTCAATTTAAATATATCTCTTTTCGTTAATTTTGATTTTATCTATCCTTTTTTTAACCATTTTTGTAGCTTATTCAAAAAGTAGATTATTAACTTCATCAAGACACACATTTTACCACTAAAGTTTTTTGTTAATAAATTGTGTGTTTTTTTTATTGCGCAAAAAAATACCTTTACGTATTTTGACCTTTTGTTTGGATATTATTTTGGGTATTTTTTTCTACCTCAAATGTGACAGATTTTAAAAGTAAAATAAAAAATTGCAAATTGTGAGAACTACAAGATTCAAATACAAATAAATATTTTTATTTAAAAATTCTATTAATTTTCTTTGGTAACTAAGAGACGCCAATCACCCCTACCAAATTATATTCTCACATTGAAATGATTTGTATATTAGGAACAGAAACCCCTACTAAGTGAACGGAGCGTTATGGTTAATACCTGCTGAGACAGAACATTATAATTACATTTACGAACAGGTCAAATCCCGTAATGGTCATATTAATATAACTAATGTCGGCATAAAGCAATTCCTTGAGAACTTCTAATATATAGTCGTTATTAAAGTGCAGTCTGATATATTAAATTAGAAAAATTTTAACGATCCTGCAACGAATTGTTGTATTTTCAATATTTCATACGCGATTTTATGAAAAATGCAATTATTCATAAACATTTTATCAAAGGTAATACCACGAGTCCTCCAAATTTTTTTGGGTGGTTTTGCCTAAAATAAAGGCGTTTGAGTATGAAGATCAAAAATTTAATCTATAAAATTTCAGAGGACGAGTCGTATTTGAAAGGATTATTTTTTGAATCATTTTGTATTAAAAACAGAGAACATAGTCATTTATGCAAAAGACACTTTACACACAAATATTGAAAATTTTTTTTACCAATTTAAATTGAAACCTGAGCTGTTATAGTTTTACATGCAGGGTCACCAAGGCGATTTTTTGACTGGCTACCGCGCGAAACGGCGCCGTAAAAAAAAGCGAAGAAGAAGAATGAAATGAAGTCTTTCTTAATTTAATTAATTTTAAGTTTAGTGTTAAAGTGAGGTATCTAAAAATGTTAAATGAATGTTGAAATAAACTAATAAAAACAGGTTAGTTTACAAATACATTTTGAAATTTGGTTATTAACATAGATTTGCAATACATTTTAGTATAATAATAATTGATAAATGTTTACATTTGACATCTCAAATAGGTAAACACAGTTTATTTAAAAAACAAAAACGACGAAGCGGTTTTATCAGTATAAAACACAATGATTGGTTAGGATCCTGAGTTGTTATTGGCTGAAACCACAAAATCTGACTGTTTTGACAGATGAAAAAAATAATCTCTGTGAATTTTATACCAGAGTTTTTTCCAATACATTTTTGTCAGTTTTTCAGCGACTAAAATTCGATAATGCCAAATTAAAATAGAATTGACAATAATTCGAACTGAAATTAAATTTTTGTATAAAGGTCTTTGCTGCTGTAATGTAATAATCAATGATTTTTGTCCTGGGTCGGATTCGAACCCACAACCATTGGGTCCATGAGTCCAGTACTCTATACCGCTGAATTTTAACCTACTACAAATATAAAGTTTGTTGCTAATGAAAAAACATATTAAACGGGTTGCTTGATTGCACATCAGCGTCATCCAAACAATATTTAAAAGGTTTTATTATTATTTTATAATTTTTTTGCACGATTGGTCATTTTTGACTGTTTACCATATTTATTTTGATGACAGTAAGTAGCATTTACTAACGTCAAAATTTTCACTTACCGTTCAGAATTTTCACTTACTGTTCAGAAGTTTATAGATATTCTCATACTGAAATTTTGATTTTTCCAATCTTAATATACTGTTAAGTTTCAGTTAAAATGGATATTTAACATTTAATAATATATGGAAAAAATTTCAATTTACGTGCCTACAACTATTATAGTTGAACAGACACCATTAGAATATTTTTTTGTTAATAAGGAAGTGAATAATTACATTTGCGAACATAAATAAAGCTACTTATCAATAATTCAGATGCTTTTAAGTCACAATTTTTTATGAATATATTATGATGATGTCCTTGATGATTTAATATATGGAAAATTATATAAAAATTAGCTAGAATTTGATGGGAAAAAATTCAAATAGGTGTGAATTATACACTATCGCCTATGATGGAACTGTTAGGGTATTTATTTAAAATTAAACGAGCTTTTATAGCTGTACTGACCTATTAATTTCATGAAAACTGATTTGGAAATTTGTTGTAAATTGTTTGATGCGGAACCATTCGGTATTATTAAAAAACTCACAAACCTTTTTATCATTAGTGAATTTTTCGAAACTCAACAGCTGCTTTTATCTGACTATAATGTAGTGTAGATACTTTTTTTGTATATGTTTGTTTTTGTTTCAATCCATCGCTATTTTTCACTCCGCTTCTATATCCCGTCGCATTGAAAATAACACAAAAAAAAAACGGAAC
Source organism: Crepidodera aurea (assembly GCA_949320105.2). Lineage (NCBI taxonomy): Eukaryota > Metazoa > Arthropoda > Insecta > Coleoptera > Chrysomelidae > Crepidodera > Crepidodera aurea. The sequence continues at coordinate 149,913 of OX439475.1, read as the reverse complement.
CTTTGAATTCCTATCAGCATTCGCTGTTTTTTCAAACGGTTGATTAATAGTCTTCACTTTTATTTGGAATTGATACATCGTGAATAGAGTTTGATTTATAAAAAGCAATACATATATAATGTGTGCGTGTGTGTACTGAAAACATCATGAAGTATAACTAATTAATGTTTGAATGTTTCCATTTCGACGAGCCTTTTAGGAAGTTGGTAAATATTTTAAAATCCCAATTGTTTCAAAGTCAAATAAGGTTTAATGGGAAAGTTTTAAAAAATCACAAAATCGATAAAAAAAATAAGAAAATTTCAGAAATTTATAACATAAAAAAAATTGAGGAAACTGAAATTTATTTTTAGCTAGTCCAAAAAAGTAAACGAGGTTATATCTGGTAATTGTGCTGGCTACTCAACTAACTCTTACGATCATCTAAATCTACATGAATCGCATTTTCTGCATAGATATTAAAAGCTTTAAGAAACCCAAAATCCTTATAAATACAATGTTACAAAGTTTTTAGGATGCCCTTCAATTAGAATTTAGGAAGTTTAAAGTCAAAATTGAAAAATTGGGGGTATTTAAACATTTTAATTAGCGTTTCATTAGATTATTTATTAAGTAATTTTTTTCCCTCAAATATTCTTAATTATGATTGTATTTTTATCTACGTAAAAAGGATACAAATCGAATTGTGACATGTCCCGGAAAGACAGCCACGTACCGTAAAATTGCAACTGTTTTGAAATGTGTTGCACCCAATCTTAAATTGTATTTGCGCAGCCTTTATAAAAAAATGAACGCACATTAAGATGTTGTGATTGCGATCATTCAAAAAATCCTTAACTATAATTTACATAAATAATAACGCACAATTAAATAAATAATAAAACAACTTTATTAGCGCGAAAAATGGAAGTTGATTTATTAAAGGAATACAGATTAGGACATATAGAGTGTCAAACCTTGCGTGATAATATTTTCAATGGAACTCTGTGGTGATCTCCAATTGAAATTGACTGTAGATTCTAAATCAGATATAGATGGTTGTATACTGTGTGATGAACGTATAAGTCTGAAATCTTTTTTGCCTGATCAGAAAGGTTACTGCTCTTTTTGCTCTAAATTTTATCAAAAAACTATATCCCATTGGATGGATAGCATTGCGAACTGTATTGACTATACCCGTAACGGTTGCTAGTTAGGAGAGGAGTTTTTCTAAGCTGAAACTAATAAAAACCTACATGCGATCGACATCTCCATGTAGATTGACAAACTTGGCAACTTTTTCAATCGAAAATGAAATCGCTGAAAACATGGACTTTGATAACATAATAAAAGAGTTTGCCGATAGAAAGGTTAGAAAAGTAAAATTTTATTCCTTTGCTTTTTTTTTCGTATGGGTTTGAATTGCATTTAGGAGGCGCCGTAAAAATCTCGCACTGGTAGTGGTAGTGCTAAAACCGGCCCTGAACTAGTAGTTAAAAGTAAATGGGGCGCTAATCCAAAATTGACTTACTATTTCACAGATTCTAGCTACCACGCAACAATGAATATGGGTGTTTTTCATATGATTCCCAATAAAAATAAATTCTTCATGTATGCAACATTAAAACTTCCATAATATTTTTGTTTAAAACACAAAAGACTTTTAAATCAGGTTATATTTTGTATTTGAAACACCACCCCACAACTATCATCAATTTATGTATGCGAAATTTCTGACATTGAGTGATACCTACCTCATTTTCCACGCTGAAAATTTCAACTAAAAAACTTTGAACAAGTACATAACTAATTCAAAGAGGTTGAAACCACTAGAGTTCGGAATTTTAAATGAGAATTTTGCTTTCGCGAGGTTGAATAAATCGATTTAGGCCAGTGAAAACATTCAAACAAAGACCAAACTTCAGAAATTTTCCTTTCAATAGTTTGACTTGAACAAGAAACGGAATAAATTATATGGTTCGATTGTTATAAATGCACGCCTAAGGGATAGATAATATGTTCAAGTCTTGAAAAAAAAGGTACACACTGGGAAGTTCTAAAAAAGGATTGAAGGCAGCAAGGGGTTAGATTTTCAGTAACGGATTAGTTTAAATAATAAGTAAATTTTAGTCTCACCAACTGTTTTCTCTACCTCGATTACCACGTCCCATATTAGAAAGCTAGAAAGTTTTCTCTATTTTAGATTTCCAGTAGATTTAGATTGGTAGAGTCTTTTTTTTTTCAAAACAAAATACTTTGTTTTGTTGAACAGGTGAACAGAATCACTTAGCGATGTGTAAATAATATAGATTTTCAAATCAATTGTTTAAAAACGAAATTTTATAAATACATTTTATGATTATCTACCCTACAATTATTTATTTATTTTTTCTAATTTTTCATTAAGCAGCTCTAGATGAATGATAAATAACATTCTAAGCAAATCTGTTGCTTAATTTATTGACGTTCATTAAATTCCTTTAAAATAAGTTAAACGCACGTAATTAATACCTTATAATTATTTAAATTATTAGAATATAATTGTTATTTATCAGTAACGACGCAGCATTCCTACCAATTACATAGACGGTATTTAAATCAGTTTTTAGTAATTTATTTTTTTTAATACATACACATGGTTAAACGTGTGATTTGAACTATTCATATTTAAACGACACATCTAATTGGAACGTTATCTTAATTAATTAATTCAATTTGAATTAATTTAATTAATTAAGAAAATTAGTTTGCAAATAATTGATGAACTTTTCAAAAGGTCTGGTCTAGTGAAGTTTTATCGATTTTTTCACCTTGCCAATCGATTTTTATCTCTATTTTGTGGATTTTTATGTATCGTACTATTAAAAATTTAGAAAATTGTTCTATTTGGAGTATTTGATATCTGTCTTTATACAATTATCCACGTCCTTTACAAGTTTCATAACTTTTTCTATACTTTTTCACTGCGTTTTCTAGTAAAAAATGTATTTTCCTAAATATTATCACTAATAGATTTTCATAAAAAAATGAACCCTTTTATCCATGTAAGTGAAATAAATTCAAATCAAATTGTTGGGTCTCACTAAACGTAAAATAGTAACAAGTTTGTTGTGACGAAAATTTGAAAATAAATTATACAGGGTGTTTCATAGTTAAACCGATATACGTTAACTGTAAATAGAGGGAACTTAGGCGATTCCAAATAACCTTGGTTAATTGGTCTAACGCCTTTAATCACCGAGATACGGGGTGTTTTATCCATTTCGGCCAATATTTTGATAAGCCGTAACTTTAGAACCACCCTGTAGATTTCTCTCATACTTGGTACAGGTATAGTGTGTTAATAGCCCAATCCTGTAGTGTAAGAACTACAATTAAAATCCAGATCCGGATTAAGAACAATTTGTAAAATTTGAAAATCCCCAAAACAACACACTGTACATCAGATTTTTTAAAATTGGGACGGATATTTGAAAAGAACGGAAAAAATTGAGTTAAAGTGAAAAATTTTTTTAAGTGCACATCCCATTCTACTACTGGAGTTTTAACGTCAAATTACATCAAATGCATTTTTTTCATTTTCACAAGCAGTAACTTTCGAAATACCTGGTAGATTTCTTTCATATTTGGTACAAGTATCATTTATTAGTAGCCGAATCGTATAATGTAAGGACTACACACTACAGTTAAAATCCAGATATGGATTAAGAACAATTTGTAAAATTTGAAAATCCCCAACGCATCAGATATTTTTTAAATTGGATCAGACATTCTAAACGAATGGAAAAAACTGAGATGTTCTGACATATTTTTACAAATGCACATCTCGTTCTACATATTACTAAACTTTTAAAGTAAATTCAAGGTTATTTGGAATCACCTAAGTTCCCTCTATTTACAGTTAACGTATGTCGGTTTAACTATGAAACACCCTGTATAAATTACTGATACAGAGATTTTTCTACCCTAAAAAAATGTAATATTATAATGAACTTTATTTTATTTTACTTTTTAAATAACAGTACTTTTAGAAATCTCATTTCATAAAACGTAAATGGCGACATGAAAATCGTTTAGTAATAATCATCTGTATTATGATGAAACGTTAATTTCATATAGAAGAAACAATTGAGGATGAACAATAAACGTGTAGGTTAAGAAGATATAAGGTGACTAACTCATTCACGTGTATATCCGAAGATTATATTTTATATTGCAATATCAACATTTTATTCAAGGTCTGTCAGGATATAAACATTACTATTTTTAGACTCTAACAACATATAGACAATTTGTTCTTTTGCAAGAATAATTAAAAGAGTTAACTATTAAGTTGTCTAAAATCGTTTTTGAACCAATGCAATTTTTTTATTTCATTTAACCCTTAAAATTTTACAATTTATTATTCATTTTTTTAAAACCACAAATTCACTCGAGTGTACAGTGTTAGTAACAAAAAAAGTTTCAGCTCGAACAAACGCTAAACTGTTTTTGTTACGTGAAAGATTATTATTAGGTATTTTCTCTACTGATTTATTGCTGACAAACGAAATATTTGGATAATTTATCATTATAATCGCGATGATTTGAATGGGTGCAACTAGAGCATAACAGAAGAACAAAAGTTACGGTTTTATCTAATTCTTTTTTCGAGGATTGCGTAAAGACTGATTCTTTTTTTAATTAAAATCTTTAAAAATAGACTATAATAAAAATTTCGGAATCGGAATTCTATTAAAACCAATTTTATTATTTATTTATTATTAAATCAGAAATATTTATTTTTCGTTACTTATTACTTTTAGCTTCAAAGAACCAATTTAAAAACTATTACTCGTTATGAATCATTTTAATCATTAAAATTGATTTATTATCTTTGCAATTATTTTAGCAAGGGCACAAATCCAATAATTAATTTATCATATTATGCGTTTATATAGACCACACACTTTCCAAATAACATTAGATACAGGTAAAATCCAACGGGTTTAATATTGGATATGGATCCATTCGACTAATCAATTTCTTTATTTCTTAGTAGTACAAATTTATTTACTTTTATAAACAGTCAACTGTGAGTTCAATCACCAATTTAACACAATTACAGCTATAAACAAACAAACCGTAAAAAAATAATAATTGCCGTCAATTGTCGATTTAAAACCTTTCTAATTCCTTAAGTAATTTCAGGAAGAAAAGCCACATCTGCCCAGTTCCGCATACATACAAACATAAATCAATATGATCTAACTAACAATTGATGCGAGTATTATTAAGGCGAAGAAACTCATTTACAATACCAAAAAAGGAACATTTCAAAAGAGAGATCCACAGTCTAATTTATGTGAATGAATGTTTTATTATTAAGCCATTTCGAAATAGTATGACTTTTTTGGACCTTTTTACTTTTCAGAATGTTTTCCACAAGTTTTTAATATTTTTTTATGACAGTAATTGTTTTCCTTCTTTCTTTTTATCGATAACTTTTGGGCATATGTTTTTGACAATTTTTTTTTCTATAAAGTGGAATACGAGTCTGTAAAATGATATAAAGGTGTAAAAAATCTAGACATAGCGCTGTTTTCATCTATCGCAAGTGATGATCATGTACTAACGTGATAATAGAAAGTATTACTAAAATAAGAAAACGATTACACACGGAAGATGTTCGAAGATATCAATGGGAGATGAGAAGCGAAACCCACCTAGCAATTTTCTGCAATAACATTTCACTGACGAGATGTTATTGTGTCGAAGATTTAAAGACGACATTAGGTTTGGATTTAAAAAACATCAAAATAATTCATATAATTATTTTACGCCCTTTTATGGTCTAATTTTACTGGATTTTACTCGATTTTCTGGAAAATTTAGCATCCTATCTAAATTTATCAAATTCATAATTTTCGAACTTATAAACAATTCTAAAACAAAAAGAAAAGTGAAGCTGCCGAGCTACGTCATAGATGATGAGATATTGGAAAAAAAATGGTTCTTTAATCAACCCTAAGCATAAATTCAGTCTTTAATTATAGAATTATAACTGTTATTGTCACATTGAATATTGTATGTAATTCTGTACAATTTTGCATTATATAAAAATTTTATATAAGTAGAATTCAAATGAAAGGAGAAGAGATAAATATAATTGAGAAATCCGAGAACCTGTCAAAAAAAGTATGTATGACGTCCTTTTAGAAAATTTAAAAATAGCTAACATTAAAACCGAAGTTGCTCCCTCAATTTTCCTTCCAAATAATTTTGTGCATCTCGTGGATGGAGACTGCGTATAAACAAACATATAGTGCAATGAAAAATAATCACCTGGTATATTAAAAAGGGTAACCAGGAAACGAGAAAAAAAGGAGGAGACAGATTAGTTACTGAAAGAAAGGGAATGTCAAAGGTTTTTTTTTGGAAAATTTGAGAAATATTAAAAAAAGGAAAATATAAATCCTGCAGGAGTTGCAGAAAGTTGCAATTGAGTAATAACTTATGTTAATATTAAGCTATATGGTATATGGAAGTTTGTAACTACAGAAGAGTTTTGACAATGTACGAGTTTTGAACGAGGACGTTTAATTGAGAAGACTAATTTAATTTTGGACGAAATGGAGTTAGAAGGACCTTGACTACAGGTCAAAGGTATTTCAGTACTTTCAGTGTTAAGTGTTAGAGTATTTTTGTTGTTTTCTATTGTTTAATATTATTTAATAGGGATAGAGTGAGTGAATGTTTTGTTAAAAAGTAATTTTGCAATTTTCGGCAACGTTTAATTTTATTTTTTTGCGTCATCATCTGAAATTGTTTAATAAAATTTATAAATTTTGACATTTCGTTTTGTTTTTGGGCGATCCAGATTCATTTAATTTGAAAGACATTAAAGTGTTGGCTAATTTGTCTCATATTAACAAAAGGATGGCTTCTGTGTAGTGGATTAATTACATAGGAATTCCCAAGAAGCTCATAAGTCCTCTTGATGTCAGAGCAAGTATTGCAGAAACCGCCCTTCACGTGTCTAAATGTGTTCTTAAAGTATATGATTTGATAAATGTTATTAACGAAAAGAAAAGTATTTACATTCTTTATCGCATGAATTAAATAAAAGTGGCTGGCCTTCTCTGATTTTGATTGAATTTCTAATCAATTCAACATATATATCTAGACTATTAACGGCTATCGAAAACTGCACTTTTTTGTGCCATTTGTTCCAATATACAGAGACAGTATGGCCGATACCTACAAATTCCATTCCCATAGATGTATTTAGCACCCATGAATATGAAAGGTCTCTTGTATTCAACGCAAAAAACAAAGAAGGCTTTGAAGAGTATTTTTACGAAGAAATTACCAAATAACAAAAGTTCCTATATGTGTGTTGGTCAGTTTTACTAGTTTTGTAAAATATAAATTAAATGTGACCAGCTCCTGGAATTCCTATTCAATCCTGAGAATTTTTTTTTAATATTTTTAGATAGAGATCTTTTAATATCTCGAAAATTTCACGTTGTGTTATAATAAATAAAATAGTGTATGTTTTACAACCAATTTTACGGGATATAAATATTGTTTATATCTCATTATTCGTTGACCTATCATGTTTCTATTGCCCTCGCGCTACTGTCATCTATATAGCATGTTATAATCATGTGATATCGTGATAATAGAAAGTATTATTATAATAATGGAAAAATTACACACGGAAGATGTTCGATGATATCAATGGCAGATGAGAAGCGAAACACACCTGGCAACTTCCTCTTATGGCATTATCGGAGGGAATTTCGCTGACAAAACGTTATATCAACAAAGATTTAAAAAAATAAAATACCACACGGCTGCAAAATGAACATATCGTCGGGTTACGGCAAAAACAAGATAACTCGCATTTTTAGAGTTTCGAGAAAATGCTGTTTAAAAGTTTTGTTCTGAATGTATTAATATGAAGTTAGTTTTTATTGATCATCTGTTTATCATCTACAGACCTCGTTTTTACACCTGTCTTGTTTATGCAGTAAATTGTTTCAACTATTTTGAAGCAGAAACTCAAATATGCTAAAAATGGAGTTATCTTGTTTTTGCAGTAACCCGACGATATACAAGTGGTTACATTTACAAAGTTAAAGATAGATGATGTTTCGAATATAGATTTTAACGGAGAATTTTATGAAAAAATAATAATAAATTGTGAAAATTTCTGGAAATCTAAATCAAATTATAATATCTCACATTAAAAATTATTTATTTATTATTATTATTATTATTATTATTATTATTATTATTATTAATTATTATTATTATTATTATTATTATTATTATTATTATTATTATTGTTAGATGTTATTATTACGTTCATATTTTGGTTCAAAAAATCTTCTCTTCCTTTTCACCCCGTATATAAATTTCAAAACAATATCAAAATTTTAATTTAATCATTAGTTACCTATCCACTAAACTTTGATTCAATTTGTGTTGATTCAAAAATTTGACACAGAAAAAGTGTATAAAAAATAATAAAAATTATGTCATATCATGATTTTAACAAAATATTCCAACACTTTTTTTATGAGCATCTACAACCATAATTTTGATTTAAAAATTTTAATTGCTACTTTCTAAGAAACTAATCCAATTTAATAAATTTAACGTTTTCACTTTCATAATTTAAAATCAGTAAAACAGATCATTAAAATTATTAAAGGTTCATCATCTCATCAATCATCAACCGCATATATTAAATATATATCTGATTACCATATCGCTTTCTACCACGAACCGCGATGTACAATAAACTCGCCGTTTCTTGTCACCAAATGACAGCGAACAGCACGTGACACAAGGGTAAAGAAGAAAGCGGGGGGGTCGAAAGGTCAATCAACAAAGAATGAAGAAAAGGACAAAAGGTACTCACCGGTAAAGAGCACGTGGGGCAGATAGCACAAGAAGAAGTGGTCGTACTGAGTTCTGTTGTCAGACTGAAGAACCGAATCGTACGATTTCTTGTCCTGCAGCACAGCTGACGCGAGCCAATACCAAAGAATAAGTTTCTCTAGGTCATGAGGTATTCCGGAGTGTTATTCTGGTGTTGATGGCTCGTCGAGTTAGGTTTAGATTTTTGGAAAATGAAGAGCAAGGTCAGAAGTGAAGCCCCCGCTAAAGGATTTATCACAAATTTGTTATTAGTGTCACATTTTTTTGAGTAATAGTATTTGTGTCTCGTGATGTGCATGAAAAAGTGACAAATAGTGCAATAATTATTTTATTTTTATTTTCCCTCTCAGGTGCATAAGTAAGCGATTAAAGCATTGACTTATTCACGTGTGTAAGATAATATTTTTAGACAATTAAAATGTCTCGTCAAATCAAAAAACTTGCTACGAAGGTTGGGAATAAATCTAACTTGTTCAATAGCCAAAGATTCATATTATAAAAATTTGAAAATAAAATTAGACAGACAAATAGTGTGTATGTTTTGATTTAAAATATAAATATTAATATAAAGTGCAATCAGTTTAAAAATTACAAATTTGTCAAGACAAGATTAAAAAGCTGGCAGTTGCAAAACTAGAAAAATTGTTGATTAAATTCCACCAGGAAATGAAAGAAAATAATATTTTGTAGAGGGTCATGAGAATCGGGGGAATTTTAGAAGTATTTTGGGAGGGTAAAAGTGAAAATTCGCCGAAAATAATGTTTTTTGGTTCATTTTTATACAATAACATTCTAAAAAACTAAAATTTGATCTAAAACGAGACCAGGGATGTCATTTTCATATTCATATTTATTTCATAGGCGTAGATTTAATAAAAAAATACTTACTTTGGGATATTCTTGACATGCTAAGATGATGTTTTATAATATTTAATAAAGTAATAAAATGTTTAATTACAATTTGAATAATATTAATTAGACAATCGATAAAAAGTAATTATCATTAAGTACAACTGTTTTAAATATTTAATAGGTGTACGACTATTATTCTGTTTCAATAAAAAATTATGAATATTTTAACCACTGAAAAAGTAATAAATACTTTTTAAAAATGTCAATGAATGATTGGAACCGTTTTTTTACTTTTCAAGCTCGTATGAAATGATATAGATATAATTTAGGTAAAATTATCGCCAAAGGAATTTTGATTTACCATTTCGTAGATAAGAGGGCCGCGGTAAAAGTTAGCGAGAGTATTTATTTATAAAATTGTTGATGGACTGAATCAAATTACATATTAACCCAAATAATAATATAAAAAAATTTAGTTTATTTAGTCAGATTAGTAGCCTTTGCCCAACGCAATTTACAGAAATATTTAGTACACAATAATTATATATCTCATCTTTCGACATAATTATTAAATATTACTTGTAATTTTAGATAAAAAAAAACCTTTATTGAGCAGACAGAAATGCTAATTCTCAACCCAATAATTTTATAATTATACAGAATGCGGTACTATTAACTCTAATATTCATGGTATCATAAGTTCGAACTGTCCCTGACATCAGACTTTACTAAATTTTCTTTAATACCTTCTATAATTGCTTCGTGATTAAAGGTTAATGATTGCTATGTGTACAGGGTGTGACCAGATATTCACGCCCTATCCCGTAAACGCGATTTCCCATAGAAACAGACAAACAAAACACGTGATTTTAAAATAATCCATTATTTATTCATAAGATTAACTCGTGAGTTAAAAAATTCTATTTTATCTTTGCTTTTAGAATAAACATGTGTATTCTTATTAATGAATTTAATCTTAAAATACTATTTCTATTATTACTTAACGTTTTATACCTTTCATTTATTAAAGCAAAACTACAAAAACGTTTAATAACACACCAAATTACTAAATTTTCAAAATCGCAATAAAAATGTTCTTTTGCAATTCATTAATAATGAGTTCAGAAATTTGACTTTGATACTGTTACTGTTAGTGCTATTAAAGTTGTTCAATGTTCAATTTTTGGGACAAAAATATGGAAATAATTTGTTTGTTTATGAATATTGCAATAACAATGGCCGGACAGCGGCAATAAGATCTATGATTTTTAGATCCTCGTACAACAAATCAAACACCAAAAACATTCGGGTTTGTTTATCGTTTCTTCGCAGGACTTTATATATCTTCTTCATACATGCAAAAAAGAGACAAAAATAATTCCTGAAAATGTCGAAGCTGCAGAAAATATTGTACATATTGAAAATAGTGACCATATTCTCAGGATGTACTTATAAGGGTGTAAGTCAATAATAGTGATCTTAAAAAGTAAATTAATAATTTTAGAACATCTACAGACCCTTTCCATATAAAAATGACAAAATTTTCAATGTTACAATTAATATTTCTATTCTTAATAGATCGATAATTTATTATTATTTTATTAATTTATTATAGTTTTAATCAGTTCTACACTGGCCTAAACACACGCCTCTAATAGAAATATGTGCAATTAATACTACATTATTTATAATCGATTATTGACCACTGCGGGGCCAAGGTTGAATAACGTATAACTTTCAAATTATAAATGTATATAGGTACCCTATATAAAAAAAACCTAAAACAGAAACGAAAATTAAATCGACCTACAAGGAACTGTGGGTTTTGCTTAATTTTTTGTGTGATGTTTTCATCATATTGAAGTTTGATTATGATAATTATTGTTTTTTATTAATTTCTATCTTTTATTTTTGTCAAGGTTCAGGTGATAAAACTAGGAAAAAATTGTTTCCAAGTACATTTTCTTTATAAAGTTTGACCAAAATGAATGAAAACAAAAATGTAAAAGATGTTTTGCATTAAAATTAAAATTTGCATTTCATGTAAAAATTAATTTAGTATAAAATTTGCTAATGTCAAATGGCCTCACTCTATCTATCTATAACTATCCTAATTTATTTTTTTTGTTAAAAAAATTAAATTATTCGCTGTTAGGGAATATTAATTTCAAAAAGAGAATAAGTATGCCGGAATCTACTGTTTGTGTATAAAATTCAGTTGACAACCTCTTATAACTTTAAATGGATATTGATATCGAGTAATACCTCAACTTCTTATACAAGGACCAGATAAAATGGAAACTTTAGCAATTCAATTTTTATTTATACTTGATATTTTTTTATTAATAGTTTGTATGTAACTTTTCTAAACAAAAAAGTACTCCGAAAATTAAAAAAATATTTTTTTTGTAAACCCTGGTTTTTAAAATATTTAATTTTTCAACGCATCAAATAAATTGATAAATATGTTTGATGCAAGATATTTTTTTGTAAATTTAGTTATTCATTAGTCTTAATTCACGTACTCATTAGTTCGATATTATTACATAAATCCACAAGAGACTATTGTAACACTCTAGGGACCTAAATAATGCAATACTTTTGTTTAATTATTAAACTGTGTACGAAATTCGGAGTTATATGTATCTCTACTTATCACAATAGTAATAAATTAAACAAAATGTTTCTCGCTCCATAACCATTATTTAAAATCAGCATCACATCAAAATCACGCCCAATTTTGAGACCATTAATCATAAAATTCCTTGCATTATTCCTAGATTCTAAAACAAACAAATGTTAATAGAGTCTTTAAGAGTATTTGTTCCATTAAAAAATGTTTGAAATGTGAATATTTTTTAAAACTTATTTTATTTCAGGCCCCGAAAAGGAAGATAATTCCTATAGTAGGGAATTAGGACAAAAAAATACAAAACAAATATGTAAAAATGTAAAAATTGAAAAATAAAATATTTAAAATTAAAAAAAAAATCAGTACTGTCAGAAAAGTTTTCATTTATGGAAATGTCGCGATTTGGAGAGTCTTCGAGTGGAGAAATTGAAAAAGCCATCAATGATAATGTGCCTCGCAATACTGTGATTTCAACTACATCATCAATTTGGCGACAATTTGCGATGTTTTGTTTGGAAAAAAAATATGAACTCATTGCAGAAACTTCCACTGAAGAGTTTATGGGAAGACGGGGAAACCATATCACATGTGAAAAGTTTTTTTAACTCCAAATCCGTTCTGGCAAAAAACAAATTCGAAAGGATGGTATAAGAATTCTCCTATTGAGATAAACGAAATATCTAAATGGACCAAATCTTCAGAGAAAAATATTAGACTTGATATCATGCGGGTGAAAATTACGAACCATTCTAATCGAGCTGCCGCCGTAACTGAATTGACCAGGAGTGGTATAGGTGAACAAAAACTTGTGAAAATTACGGGACGTAGCAGCCCATCGTCATTAAAACCGTACCTTCAGTTAGATGAAGAACATCATAGAGAAATCATTGGTTCCATTCGTACTTCCATCCAGGAAACAGTTACTACCACCGCTCAAAATTCTAGCATGCAGCAAAATATTAACAAAAAACACGAAAGTTCTGAAAATCAAGCTATTTTTAATAATTGTGTGTTTAACAATTGTACTTTTCCGTTAAATTAGATAAACTAATTTACATCTCATTTTTTAATTTATTGATTTACATATTCATTAAATTGTCTTACCGAATTACACTCTAGCTTTTTTTGAGTCGAAGTAAACTTGACATTTATAATTCGAATTTTGTTGCCATTAGGTAATTCAACTCAAAAAACTGCCACAAAAAAATACTCGTCCTACGGACTCGTAATTTTTTCAGAGGCAGTTATTTTGTTAAATTGCCAGGCAACAAAATTCTAATTAATACATGTCAAGTTTACTTCGACAAAAAAAAGCTCTCGTGATAAGTTAAAAAAATGTGGGGTGCCCCTAAAATAAATTTAGAAAAGCAATTATCTATATTTTTTTGTTATTTTAAGTTTTCTATTTTTAGAACCTGTGGTTACTCATTCTCCTAATACTTGTATTTATATTATTTCTAAAGATTATCCAATTTCCTTCATATTCTAGAATATTATTGATATAAATTAAGGTTTACCTACTTATTTCTTTTTTAATTTTCAAGTTAAGTGGACGATCTTCTTAATGGACCATTAACAAATCACAGCATTTAATCCGTTTATTTTAATCGATGTATTTTTTTAAGTGGACCATGTGTAGGAGTGTCTGACATTAACCTTGCTCTTCTCTTTCATTCCTTTTGCCGATTGTCGATTGTTGTGTATTTGATTGCGTAAAATTAAATTGGTCGATTAAGGAAAACATTTTTACTTAGTCATCGGTACATTGTTGGAGAATTCCGAACTACAGTGTAATCCTAGCGAACATACTAAAAAATAGATATTTTGAAGTCTGTTAAAAATGACCTTACTCACAATTAAATTTTTTATTCTTAAATAAAAATTAAACTGTGCGTTCGTCACCATAATTTCGGATGGAGTAATAATTATTTATTTTAACATGAATATTAATTTTGGGAATGTTGCAACGAAAACATGAGTTTAATTGCATAAATTATTAATAAATTAATAAATTGTTAATTAAATTGTCCAAGAGTTGAACCTTCGGACGCAAAAATTAATTTTTAATTTTTGTTTTAGGAAATTTTGTGGGTTTAAGAATAACATTGAACATTGAAATATTGTTTAAATTTGAGTAATGTATTCGTTTAGATGTTAAGAAATTTAAAAAAATTACAATACGATGTACAGATTGTTTTTTATTTCATTAAATGGTACTTTAATGTTTAATAAATAAATTAATATGATGCTGTTAAAAGTACCGTTACAAATAATGTTGTTTTAAATAATAATCATTAATTGTGACGTCGATAATCCTGATATATTAAAAAAAAAATTCTAGAAAACAAGACGCGTATTCAAAGTCAAAAAATTGTAGGCGCCAAACCAGTCAAGAAGATATAGAGAAGAAACTACTTGTAATTGAAGAAGGTAAGGATGCATTTTATTAGGAAAAAACTCTAAAGCTTCCTGATACAAAGATTTGGGATTCTCTTCAAGGGTAAAAGTACTTTATATCGAGATTCATCAAAAAAAAATACGTTCAATCAACGGTGGAGGATCGTAGAAAAAGTACAAACTATTATAATAATAATGATATTAATAAGTGGCTGTATACGCCTCTAGTGGGGTTAAACAGGGTTTAGTTTCGCGTCTTTTGATAGAAAATTTTTATTTAATTTTACATAAACTTTTGTTTTTAATTACATTAAAATTAAATAAAATAAAGAGTCTTAATTTTGTATGCCAATTAAATTAAATTTTTACACACTTTCAAGCTAGTTTAGGGTCAATATTTTTGAATTAAGGTTGTTCACGAAACGACTCATATATCTAAATTTCCAACCAATTATGTTCGTTGTTTCTAGAAAGATATAAATTCCGATTTGTACATTGATCGGTTGTAGCCCGACATAACACGGGAGCATGTCACGCCTGATAGTAAATATCACTGTTACCCATCCTTGTATGTATCACCATCGCACCTGCCCATGGAAATGTCAGATTGCAGCAATAATGTATGAATCACGATCGAACATTGAAACTATCATTGGCTTTGCGCAAAACAATCATTTTCGATTCACAAAGGAATTGCTGGAGATCTTAGATCCGACGTCCGACGTAAAGTTTGTCTCTCACCTTTGTTTAAGTAAAACTTGGA
The DNA here is from genome assembly GCA_949320105.2 of Crepidodera aurea. Lineage (NCBI taxonomy): Eukaryota > Metazoa > Arthropoda > Insecta > Coleoptera > Chrysomelidae > Crepidodera > Crepidodera aurea. The sequence continues at coordinate 134,359 of OX439475.1, read as the reverse complement.
GTTTTTTTTTAATTATTATGACTCGCACAAGGTAAATATCTGCTTTTTTTGAAAAACAGAAATTAATTGAGGGGTTTTTTCTTCTTATTATTTAACGTAATTTTCCACGCCTAATCAAATAAAATCAGACCATTTTTTCAATTACATTTTTGAATCATAAAGTCTGTTGAAAATATTACCCAAAAAAGGTGAAAGAATTCTCAACTTACCCAATGTATCGCTGATGTAATTTTCTGGCTAAGCGAGGATTAAGGGGGATAAGGAAAAATGCCATTCTTAAAACAATGTCTTAAAACGAAAAACTAGCACTATCCGAAATTTAAACACTCGTTTTTTAATTACTAAAAAAAATAGCGAATTTAGAAATAATAATGCACGATAAATGTACCAATAAAAAAATAATATGCGAGAATGTAGCGAGAAAGTGTTAATTCTAAATTTTGAATTTTCATAAATTAACAATTTTAAATAAAAGTCGTTTGAATGCAAATGATCTCATATGATCTCAAAATTTTAAAACTATTGCTACTAAAATATCCAGGTTTACGTTATTATTATCCTTTAACTTTTATCTTAATTACTTCCTTGGACTAATACACTGTATAAATACAAAATGTCACTTTTATAAATTATTCCATTACTCCAGTAGAGGGGGCGTAAAGACAAACAATAGACAATTATACACAGAGTGATGCTTTTGTAGAAAATGTTTAATTTTAATAGCATCCAATTATTTTCATCCCTGCATGATCTCCTAAATTTGTGTGCTACCACACTGTCGTTTAATAATTCTAGTACAAACAAACCTCGTTTGGAGTAACACTGCGTGTGTGGGTGGGTGTGTGTGTGTGTGTGTGTGTGTGTGTGTGTGTCGCAGATTTCTGGGATCAAATTAATTTGTTATTTGAGTAGGCCAATTTAGAGCTAAATATAGGGGGAGCAAGAGTCGTCGAATCTGGTGGAATTGCAAATGAACACGTTACAGCCACCTATATAGGTACGTATATACCTTTTTGGTGGTTTAGGGGTGCTTGAGATGTGCATTAATTCGTTTTGTTTACATACCTAAACCGATCTTTGTATGGATAGAGACGTTCCGATTGTTTAAACCAAACTAGAAATGTACAGGATCTACGGTTTTACCTAAAGTTTCTTTTGATAATATATCATCATAAAATTATTTTTCGCACGCCCATTTCTCTGACTTGGTTTTGGTTCCGTTAGATATGGCAAAATATTTTTTTGGAAAATCCGAACATATTTTAAAAATGTCAAAAAATAACACGAAGAGACTTGCATCTAGTTTTTAAATGTTATTAGGAACAATTTACATATAATTTTAATACCTACACATACAAATGTATATTAAAAATTCAATATTTTGTAATTTTGTAACTTTAAGCAGCAAAATGGCCCGATTCCCTTTTCAAAATAATAATTCATCCCTGTAAAATCTCCTAAAATCGAACAAACGATATTCAAAACCCGCCATAACTTCCACAATAACGACCCTTTAGCAAATTTCCAAAATGAAATATCAGATATAGTAAATCACGTGTCAGCGCGGCGCACTTATCAAATGAGATTTCATATTATCCAGGGGCCTTTTCATGAATAACTGATGGCCTTTAATCTTCCCTGACCGCCGTCGTAGCGTTTCTAGTTCTTTGTAGAAAACCGACCAAATGCAAACAGGTGGAAAATCTAGAACGTTACGGGCTGTCTAGTTCGGATGCGCTGACAGCTACACTTCATTAATAATTGTATATCCATAGAATGTTAATGTTATGTCTGAATCCATGCATCATCTACGTATTCGAGTAAAATTTTGATGGACGTGATCGCTGAACCAGAGACGGATTGATTTTGTCTACGTACAAAAGCATAATTTTTATTGAAGAAATTTAAAAAAATATTTGTTGGTTCAGCATTCAAGTAGCTGCTTTAAAGTGATCAAGTTGCTACGCTATTTCGATAATATTCTGTCTACTATAATTATTTTTTGAGAGATTGGAATTGTACGATGTAAAAAAAATAGAATTTACAAAAAAATTTATGACGCCAAAAGGCGTCATCAGCACCTACAAGAATATTTTATTCTTAGATGCTGATGACGACCTTTGGCGTCATAGATATTTTATTAGCAAAATAATAAAAAACATATTAAAAAAAGGTTATTTTGTATAGTATAAGATTCGTTGTGAGCACGTGACGTGCACCTATTGTTGAAGCTGTATGACGCCAAAAGGCGTCATAAGCAACGGAAGGGTTAAATCCAATGTCCTGGTTTAAGAATTGTATTCCTAAATTATTTATTCATTTATTGGCGCTCCTTCGCCAAAATTTAAAATCAGAAAAAGATGTCCAGGAATTAACTGCATAATAATAGCTATTTGTATTACAAGTACATAAACAAGGGCTTTATTGAACGAATAATTTTATAGCCGAGCGAGCTTGCGAGAGAGGCTGTAAAATGATGAGTCCATAAAGCCTGTTTATGTACGCGTTATATACATGATTTTATGTTCGATTGCAATTAAAAAATAATAATAAATTTAAAAAATAAAAATTTGATACGATTTTGGCTGACAGCAGTTGCGATGACAAGTAGATGTTTATTCTTTAAACATGTCAAATAAGTTGTCTTGCAACTTGTCAGTGACGTTGACAATTACTTTATTTTACTAGTAAAATAAAGTGCACTTTATTTTACAGTAAAATAAAATGCTACTTTATTGACGCAAAACTGTTCTATAAAGAGGGTTTTATTGGTCAATCGTACATAAAATTATTTATTTATTTCATGGTAAGTAAATCGTCCTAATATATAGTCTGCAGGTCTCCCTATAAAGGTCAATTTGACCACCTATACACATCCACTTGAGGTAATTCGAGACTTAGGTAGAGAAAGTTGCAATATTAAAAATATATTTTATCAAATACTATTGAACGTGCAAGATTTGTATGTATGTCCGGAGGATCTCAAATTCCACTCGTCAGAATTCAATGAAACTTTCAGGGTAGACTAATTCCTATCTAAATCGGCAAAAAATGCAAGTCTCGTGTCTGTGAAAATTCGATCTTCCGAGATATTTACAAGAAAAGTTAAGCTTTTAGTTTATCTCCTAGCAACGACAGAGATAATATAACTTGTTTCTATAGTAATATATACTATAAAGGAGAGATGAGCGCAGTAAGAGTAGGGATATAACGTCACATTCCATAGGCGTACTTTGCAAAATAAGTTTCTATAATATAAATAAGGTCACAGCATATAAAATATATATACGCACTTAATAGATTAAATTTTGAAGTTATATTATTTCTGAGGTTTATTTTCCCCAATGTTTTCTATTTACATCTGAAACTGCCTTCAAAAACAAATTTCGCACATCAGGAAATTTAAATGTTTTATTGTTTTGAGAAACATAACCTTTTAATAATTGTGACCAGATCAGTTAAATGGGATTTAACTACGCGTGGTACGAAGGCAATCTGAGAAGTTTAATTCCGTTTTCTCTGGCCATCTCATCTATAATATATTTTTTGAATTTGTTTCTATGTTGCCTTGCTATTACTAGTAATTCTGCCTCCAAGGATTTAGGAGGACTGATAATATTTTTAGAATGAAGCCATTTTGAAATATATATTAATACAAAATTTCGAATCAATTAAAATACATACGATACGGCTATGAATAAATAAAGTCTGACTTATCTGTCAAAAGAACAGGTTTATTAAAGTAGAAACCATGGAAACAAGATTAAATCTAGACAAAAACTATGTTAGGCCGATCAGATGTATTAAAATTTAAATTTTAACTACAAATAAGCATTGAAGGATGAGGTAAAAATAAAGTTCTACCTCTTGAACCTGTACTACGTTCTGCAAATTAAATACTACACTCCTTTGTTCTGTATAGTATAGTAGTAAAAAGGTTTGACTTTATTTAATTTCTGGCGTTTCAATCTGAAAGAATTCAATTTTAAATTTGCCGCTTTTTATCCATAATGACCTACAAATTTTGACAACTACTGACACGCCCATCTCTGGGTAAACGTTAAGAAAATGGGGACGACTGGGATTTTCATGAAACTTTCACAGATGCTATAAAACATGATAAAATCAATATACTTTTTTTTGCGCGGAAAAATATTTTTCACATTTTTTTTATGAAAAAATATATGTTGGGATAGTCACTCCCAAGAAAAACAAATTCAGTGCGTTGAAACGGTTATTTAACATATTTTTCCAGTACAAATGCATACATAACTTGTGCCCTATACGCTGCTGTTGCCCGTCCCGGAAACGGGGCCTGTCCGCCGTGACTATTCGCGAAGATCAAGCGTCAGTAGATGTTGCTCTAAAAGGGTGAAATCTCCAGAAACTAGGCAACTTTTAATGCATTTAAATAACCTCTGTGACAAGCAGTTGATAAACGTCAACAACAGCTGCAGCCAATTGAAAATTAACACTGAGAGCTTTTTTAATTTTCCCGCCTACTTTCAAGCCAATCGCCAATCAACTTTTTATTTATCTCCCTTTCAGTAGTTCAAGTAGATGTCGCCCACTTCGTGATTTTCGCGAATTAATTAATAATTTGTCATGTTATAAATAGGCTTAAATTATATACTCATGGGGCTGCTTAAAAATGTAGATTTGAATATTAAGAGTGAAGCTCGGTGACCAGATATTGTGACAATTAAAAGCTGTAATAAATTTTAGTTTAGATTGTGTAAGTTTAAAGTGAAATTTTTTGATAGAAAAACCGAGTTTGTTAGGAAAAACGGAATTTTCTGGTTAAAAAGTGACAGGAATCGAAAGAAAAGGAAACATTCTAGTGAAGTTAGGGAATCGATCTGACGTTTCAACTACTTCGAGAAATATAGAGAGCAAAGTGTCGAATTGAGTGTTAGTTTTTCAAATTTAATTTTTCATTTAGAACTTTTTAGTAAAAAATAAATTATAAATTATAAAATAATTTTAAAAGATACGTAGGGTTACAGTGAAAAACAACTTTTGGGAAATTTGAAGTAGAAAAAAAATTTTAAAATTACAGGAAATTGAAATTCGATAGAAACGAGTACTTGAGAGAGAAAAAACGATTGGATGGGTCCAAACAAACGAAGAAAAATGTGATACAAACGGTTTTTGAAAAAAGGAAGTAAATAACGTGGAAATACAAAGCGCGTAGGTATACAATATGAATCGAGGTTTATAAGGGGTGAATTATTTGAAAATATCGACAGAAAGTATCAAAATAAAAGTAAATGTCTACTTGAACCAATGAAAATTAATTATTTTCAAAACATAAACACACAGTTAACTTGTTTTATGAACATTTGTGTCAAGTACGTTGCAGACGCCCATTTCGAAAACGGAATGACTTCCCTCCGAGTGCGACATAATATAATTGGAAAAGTTTTTATTATTGCAACTATAAATAATTCGGAGAAAAGTCCGGCGACGCCGTTTGTTAGCTTTTTCTCGTCAAACTGAAGGATTACACTTTTAGATAAGAATACTTGTGATTAGTTGCAAACAAAGTAAAGTCTGTTCCAAAAGAAAAACGAGATAAGCGTTGTTTAAAACTTACTGGAAATTTAGTTTTTGTTGTTCGAAGAATTGAAACTTTTTGAAAAAAATTACTTATATCACTTATAATGAAGTTATAAAAAACACTTTGTTTGTGGTAGAAATCTGTATTTTAGTTTTATGTTTTAGTTTATAATTTTGATTTTGAAATAATAATGTAGTTATTCATGATTCCATTATAACAAAAAATGTTTGGTAAACATTTTTCTTAATATACTTTTTGTTAGCAAATTTTTTGTTTAAGCATTTTTTACGAAATGTTTTTCGCACTTTTTTCGGTAAAATAATTTTCCGAAATATTTTTTAAAAGTACCTCTCCAAGTCCGGCAATGAGAGGATGTTTCTCAATAAAGTCCAAAATTTTGTTATTAAACTTAGAACGACTCTACAGTCATATGGAGTTAAAAGTGAATTTTCATGTTTTGGAGAGGGAAATTAGATAACACTGGAAAGGGAAATCCTCCAAATTCCTAGCCTGTATATATATTAACCCTAACAGCCGACGTTGACCTCCCCCTCCCCAGTCTCAGTCGCTGGACTTCAGGTAAAGTAGTAAGTTTGGCAGTAATAGGAAAAAAAAATATTAAGTAGCAGGAAAAAACAATTACGTGTAGCAATTTTTTAATAAATGATCAGAAAACGAATGTCAGTTTAAAGAGATGCGTATTCAGAGTATACGATAAACGACAAACCGACAGAATTAACATACAGAAAGTTACCAACCCAAATGGTAGTCTCTTGTAAGATGCATTCATCATGATAGATCATTATTGTTAGATGGTACTCAGGGTCGTTCGTATAAATTGATGCTGTGAAAGGCTTTGTAGGTATGTGGGTGACATCTCTGCTAGATTTTAAATTATAGAGCATCGTCGAAACAATACTTATGATATTTACTATGATGGCGCAATTTGTGATGTCTGTTTCAAAACACTTTAAAATCTTTTTCGAATACCTTGTTCATGACTATGCGTTGTTGGGTATATAAATATATATTTATTTAGTTTATTTTTAGATTTAAAATACAAGAAAGGGAGATATTTTTTGGATGGTTATATGGTTATACTCCAATTTTGAATGCATGGATTAATAAAAACTTTTTTTATTTAGTCTTTGATTCCTTTGTTGGAAAGGAAACACGCTATACTGGATTGATATTTTTGTATGAAAATTAGAGAAAGTACGTTTTTTTGTACTTCTAATATACATCAAAGCCCTAAAGGCCCTAGAAGTGAACCCTGTGGAATTCCCACCACTACAGATTAGCTTAGATTATAAGTAGATTTTTTCCCTCATCCTGTTTGATTTTTGTGAAATATCTCAATTATTTTAAATCCAACTTTTTCCTCTGTACAATATTAACGTGACATTGTGACTACAAACAATGAACTTGTAAAGAAATTAATAATTAGAAGTAACTGTAATGAGAAAGTGAAAGTTCAAATAATAATGCAAAATAGAAAATTTACATTCAATTATAACCGAACATCAGTAATTTATTCAAAAGTATATATTATTATCTATAATCTAGAGAAACGTCGGATTTGTAGGTAGGAAAATATAGTTTCCAATTTGTAATATTTTTTAAATATTTTGAATCGCCTTACTAGAGCCGAAAAAATTTCGTAATAAATAATTTCAACGTTCGACACTCCAACGTTTTTCAATAAACTTTATTGTTCTTGGGTTTGTAAAGACTTAACTTTTAAATAAAGCCAACATTGTTCTTCGGATGAGCTAATTTCTCTTCAGATTTAGAACTTGTACATAAATAGTCTAACCTTTGGTTTAGTATCTTTTGAAATATAAGTAATAGCACTTACTGTGAATCATCAATTAAAACTATTGTTATTAATCGTGTCAATGATAAATTCTTTGTCGAAATTTTATTATAATCAAGTCTGAAAAAATTATAGACATAAAATTAGAAATTTAAATGAAATCTCTAATAATTATATATATTATATTTTTGAGAAACTAATGATGAGTTACTAAATGTTTCTGTTAAAGTTCATTCAATAATTTTGTGTTGGTTTCAACAATACCAATTGTTTTTTTATACCACGTTTAAATAATCATGATACAGATTTCTGGATCCAATTTTTTCGACAGCAACAAATCGTCTAGAACACCAAGACACGTCTAACCTTTATATCTCTCAAAAACAAACAAAAAATGTAAAATGGCTGACCACGTGAACATATGTTGGGTTATCAACATAATTAAAAAATAAAATCAAGAATCGAATGTACTTAGTCCACGAAATTGGAAACTCAACTTTTTCCTTACAAACCTCATACTATTAAACCTTTTGCATATTTTTCAAATATTGTCACTTGACAATATCAAATTATAAAATCATTTGGAATTCATTTCTATAATTCATAGTGGCTTTGTACTTCTTTGTGGATATTAAAACCACTTATTTTGTTAAAAAGTTTTTTAAAAATTGTATTTATAAAATTCCATGCGAATGTAATACATTTTATATAGGAGAAACATCTAGACCTTTTCATATTATACTTAATGAACACGAATCATACATTAAAAATAAACAATTCGAAAAATCCAAAATATGTGAACATGCATGGGATTTTAGTCATAAAATACAATGGAATTATTCAACTAGATTATTAAAAAAACCTAATACTTATAACCGCAAAGTTAAAGAAAGCGCCATGATATGCTTAAATAATAACGAATGTGTTTTATTATATATTTTGTTATGTCATTTTGAAAACGACTGTCGAAACGTCAAAAATTAAAAAACTTTTTAACAAAATAAGTGGTTTTAATATCCATAAAGAAGAATATTTGAAATTCATTTGGCTTTACTAAAGTTTAAAGACTTTTTTGTACAATTATATTTATTACAAAAAAATTGTTATGATCTTTTTTTAGATAATCATAATTAAACTATTACCAAATAGTCTTGTTATACTTAAGATAATTTACATGTGTATGTGGTGTGAATATATATGACTAATTACTCTAATTTCTCGTTGAAATAAATCATTGTTAAGGTTGAAACGCCTAATTTGTGGGCGTGTTTATTACCGCAGAATAACGGACTAATAATTTCTCTTCAATTTATTGACAAATTTAGAGATTATCTCGACAAATATTTCACCTCATTAATTAAGTAGTTCAAAAATGAGTGCGCGGTTCTAAATCTATAATTTCGTCAGACAATGGTTCGGTTTTTAATAATAATCTTAAGATCAACGAACCAAATTCTAGGTGTTAAAGTAGGCTCGTTAATTATTTAAGCATTGAACTTATGGGTATCGTGTGTAATAAATTAAAGTTTGTTTTGATTTATAATTCACGATGGTAAAAACAAATCAGTTTCTCGTAATAACTGAATATTGTATCGTGAGATTTAAGTTTCCTTGAAAATACGTCTCGTAGACAGACAATATAATTCAGTAGGTATCTACTTATTTATATTTAGATATCGTATTGTCTTTGACGAACTTCTTATCCGCATTTTTTGCATAAAATTACAATAATCAGCTACAATATGATTAAATAATTAATGACAGTGGTTTCGAAATAGTTCAATTTTTTTAAGGAAGTTATAAATAAATGATTCTTTGATATCTGGGGAAATTTCATGATCTAAAGTTCGAAATTAAGAAGGGGAGAAAGGTTATATATTATGCATATATTATTTTGGAAACATTTACCTATTCACGTGTACTAAATAGAAACTATAACAAATGTATCCATGGCTATTGATCCCGTTGATGTCCATTCCCTGTAACAAAGTATCCTTTATAGACTAATAATACGTTTATATTCAAATAAGTCCCTTTAATCATGTAAACGACATGATGAAAGCTTCACGGGCTTTGGAAAACAATTAAATCATTACAATTTAATTACGCAGCTGTCACACTTCATCAATAATTTTGATCTGCACAATAGTAACTGCATGAACACGAAACGGGACTATTCACGCAAAATTGAACATGTACAAGTTAATGGGATTTAAATGAATATTAGTTTCTGCGTTAGGACCAGTCGCTCTATCAATCAATATTGCTCGAAATTCGGACGACGACGACGACGACGTTCCTTTGATCGTTCGCGGACTGATGGATTTCCGTTCCTATTGGGATGCATTGATTCTGTGCCATAGAGTAGAACGGTGACAAACTAGGCTGCTGTCATTTGTATTCAGGAGCGCCGAGGAGGTTTCCTTACAATACTAAAAACTATTGTCAATAATTTTGATCCTACAAGGATTTCTCAAAAATTGTTTCAATTATTTTTGTTGAGAACAATCATAGCAATACTCGAGTGTAGTAATTACAGTAAGTAACAAAGGAAGCTCAAAATCATTAGCATATAAAAAAAATTGGTTTAAACAATTCACTGGCAACTAGTTTAGGTCCATCCATTGGCGGATCCAAGGGCTGCAGCCCCCACAGACCCCCTTTAGGTCATGTTTTTAATATATTCCGTAGCCTCCAGACCCTCAACCCCACCCAAGTAGATCACAATCCCCTTTGAAAATCGGCTGGATCCGGCGATTGGTCCATCTACCCACTGCTAACTTCGTATAGCGCGAGATTATGCCATTTTTAAGATAAAAATAAAAATATTTTTGTTGTGTAAGTACTTCTTATAAAGTTAAAGAGAGTGGGTCAGGAATAGAACCTGACCTGACCTTCTATCCTTATTCTCTGGCCGATGTCCATATTCTTGAGTTTATGAATAAAACAAGTCTGCCACTTATCTCCAGCTCTTCGGAAGCACATTACTTTGAGATAGTTGGTTGTATATCTTTGCTGTCAATTATTTTAAGGAAAGTAGTAAATCGCACTCAGATGTGACATTCATGAATTTTACATTGTATTACATTTCAATTTTTCAGTTAGATAGGATGAGCGGGTGGGTGCTTTTGAAACCACCTTGTTTTTGTTACAGAAAAAAGTTTTTTATTACAAATTTCAATCTAAGTAGGTAAATATGTACAAGACAGTTATCGTTTTATAAATTTTCTTTTATGAAATTTAAAGTCGATGATTTTTTAATGTACAACACTATAAATTGGTTGAATTTGGACATTATATTCGGAAAGAGAAAAATTCTAAAATATAGACACTCCAGTTATGTGTTAGTCATAATGTTTTTGCTAATCAAAAGCCAAGGGTTCATTAAATGTCTGTCACGATAAGCAGAAAATTAGCGGTTGAACTAACGGAATGATTCTGCAGTCAAGAGAGTATAAAAGTATCTGTAAATGAGGATAAAGAGATATTTTATTTATCAAATATAGTAAGAATAATTGATGTACCAAATTAAATATACTACTACTACTAATACTAATTTAGTTTTGTGTGATGTATTATTTTACTATTTAACATTTTATTTAGGTACCAGACTCCCATATTTTCTGTATACAAGTCACCACCAATACAGGACTAAAATAGCAGGCACGCGCAGGCAGACTAAAATTAACCGCAGCCCCTTAAATTAATTAACGAAAATACTTACTCCATAGGTACTCTTGAACGAGGTATAAATTCATAATAAATAAATAAAAAATATAAATTCTGCAGAATCCATTCTACAACAGTTTCACGTGAAGAGATATACCTGAAATTCGGCGGGTTTATTGGTATATAAAGAAAATATGTGTTTATAATTCCGGAGATGATTCCTCGGTAATGAAAAAGAAAGAAATAAAGCAAAGAATTCGAGAAATTCAATTGAGTTTAACACTCTTCATGCAAAATAATATGATAACAATCTAAAAGAGCCGGAGATAACAATGGGAACATAAAACAAACAATGTAATTGGCGCATTCCAGGGGTAATCACAGTTTGCTGTAGAATAAAAACAACTTTAGATCAGGCAACCGAATAAAAATAAACGTTGGTTATTTTGAAATAACAAATATTTTTAACAACATTTTTTCTCGGACAATAATGTCGAAACTGAATTAAACAACTCATTTTTCTATCGATTTTATCGGTGTTCTTTAACAAATCCAACCAAGATCATAACGATATTTATTTTTTCTATCCAACAAAACTACAGTTGTTGATTGAACTCTCTTAAACACCAACTATTTTATTGTTTTAAAATTTAAAGATATTTTCGTAGGATATTTGCTCTGTCTTTTTTAGTGTATATAACCCCTTAATTTAATTAAAAAATCGTAATTTCGTTTTAGACATTACAAAAGCAGACAACTATTATTATTATTATTAATCTTTAAAATAAAAAGTTCTAATCTTTATCTTTATAAGAAAAATATTTAATTTTGCAAGATCGTATTGAACGGAATTCGAATTGAGCCTGTTGAAATATAAAAGAAAACCGTTATCTAAGAGAATTAGTTTGATTTCGTCAAAAATATGATCCGTAAAATATCAATTTAAATAAAATAGACAACGCGATCTTGTTGAATCAGTCGGTGATGTAAAAATAAGAAGCGAAGGCGTAAGTAGGTAATTCAATAACTTTTTTATTTTCAATGGGATCATGACTCGAAATTGGATACGACATGTAATCAAATCAATAAACCACCTTATTAAATACAATCGAGTGTAAAATTACGGGATAATACGGTTATATAATTTTTATAAATTTATATTTACTTTTATTAAACCATACAGAAATATTTAATTCAGTTGTTATGAAATGCTGACAATGGTTAATTAGAATTTCAATATCAAATTCATTCATTTATTTGCCTACTACCATCTTCATTTATTGTTTTTCAAAATTTACATATTCCTCTACATTTAGACCCAAATAAAATGTTTTTAAATACATTTTGTTTTCGCGTCTTTTTTAAAACCTTATTTTAAACTTATAGAATAATTTGAGTTCTTTTAATTGGTTAAACAGTTTGTTAATATTATACTAGTGAGGTTAGGTGGAGTAGCTAGACTTCGCCTCACATTACAAACATATAAATTGTAAAAAAAATTACAATATAAATAAAAGCCCAGAAAGAAGAGTATCTAAAAGAGGAAACCACTGTGAATTAGTGAAATAAATTGTCAATATGTTTATTAATATATAATTTTAAAATGGAGCCTTCCTAAAATTTTCCTTCCTTTTTCGATTGCTGAAATAAAGAATAGTAACTCTTCTAATTTTGCCGCTAATACCTATTTCGGTCAGTTTGACTGTTTACATTTTTATTTTTGAAGTCAATTAAAATGTGTAACCAACTTCAGCTTCCTCTTTTATACCTTTTTTTAGATTATCTTTTTAAAAAAACGTTTAAACCATTCCAATTTTATCTAAAAAGCAAACTATTTCCTCAACGAGGTGAATAATATCCCGAAACACGTTATATATTAAAACAACGATATCCACAACTAGCAATTTTCTTCGTAAATTCAGAGTTACCCAATTATTAAAATGCTTATCTTATCACCGATCTCGATCTAAAATTGGTGGCAAGTTCAACTTCGACTACTATAACGTAGTGATTTAGTCTTTGACTTGAATGTCACGGAAAACGCTTTCACAATGAGGTTAGTCACTAACGAAATAGATCAAGGTTTTACTTGTTTACCTCTCTACAATTCTTTATATTATATTTTTTTTTAAATACCGGGCAATAATTAAGGAGCATATTGTCTAGGTGGCGCAACGTGTAAATGTCATCATCTGTTAAGTTTGTTTTGAGATCATTAAAATGCATTTATGGTTAAGCAAAACTTATTAAGCACCTGTAGGAAGTTTTTTAATTATTTGCATTTTTGATATCAAAGCCATGGGTTGTCGGGCACATTTAATAAAACTTTAATAAGATTTAAAATTCAAAAAACAAAAAACGTATTGTGAAAAAGTATCAATACAAGAGAACACTATACAAAAAGTATTTTTAAACAAAGTTGTTTAAAGAAGTTACAAGTATAAGTATCCAAAGCGTTTTACTACATTTAACCATTGTATAAGGATAATATAGTAGTATCGCCTTATGGACATTTTTCATTTGGAAGCTGGATGTGCCGTGGAGATGGCAGCACTCCCATTTAGGTCCAAATCCTTGTCTAAAGAATACATAAAAAATCTTTAGACAAATTATGATTTAAAATCTTCTTTTTTATTATTATCCTTATACAATGATTTAACTAACTTCCTGCAAAACTTTGACCACTTTCTAAAAACATTACTACAAAATAATGATTGAAGGAAGAATACCGATTTTTAAACATACCAAGGATTTTGTTGTTTACTTGTCTACAAACTTTTCCAATTAATTTAATTTGATTTTTTTTGTTTACTGATATTTAAAAAAATAAGTGTAACGCCAACGCTATTGTCTCTGTATCACAATAGTGTATACACACCTACGAAAAAATGGTTTTAAAATAATTTACGATCTGTAATATGATAATCTTTTGTGGTAATGTTAAATAATTGTTGTGGGTGAGACCCAGGAAATTAACTGTAAAGTTAATGCAATAATAATTTTTTCAATCATCAATAACCAAAAGTAGAATTTTTTGAACATTTTGAATTTGAAAATTACATATGTCACCTCTTCAACTAGACAACCTTTCGGTCTCCATATAACGAAGAAGCATTTCTGTCTTTTGGTGATGGATAATTGTCCTTGTATCTGATAGTAATAATTATGTATAAGTATTATGAGTTAACAATTTATTATAAACAAATTCTGACCACCATTTTTTTTTCTGTAAGTAATTTACAGAAACAGCGATCTGTAACAAATTGCTGAAAAAAATTGTCTTTAATAATTCCATTTCATCCTTATATCGAACAATTTTTGATTAATTTTTACCACGTCTTCCCAACATAAAAATACATATTTTCTCCAATTTTTAAGAAAATGCGAGGATTCTTTGGTTATTTATTGCCAATTCAGTAAAAAAAAAATAATGTGCGCGAATTCGATTTTGGGGTTAGGATGCATTTTTAAAAAACCCTACTATACGGATCGATACTCTACTTCATCACGGTTAATTTTAATTTTTTTTTTATTTTTCCACGACTCTTAGAGCCGGAGATATTTAAAAAATAGTGAAGCAATCCACTCGAAAAATACCAAAAATGCCGTTTTTGACACATATCTCGCGAAGCTCCAGCCCAAATTTATTGACAAATTTTTTACAAGCTTCTCTTTATGTACAAATTCGAAAAAATTAAAAAAATTTGACTTTGCTGTTACATCCATATAAAATTCTAATTTTGAAAAACGTCAAAAAAAATGTCGTTAACTGTTTTTAGGTAAAGTATTATTGAAATTCCGTGAAAATAAAACAAAGAATTACATTCCGAATTTAGTTTCCCCAAAAATTTGTACAAATGGCCTAAAGATGTGAAGCGGGGAAAAAGAATTATGGTCAAATTAGAATTCCTCGGGAAGATCTTATACCGCCTTCATTTAATTAAAGGTTAAATAATATATATCGCGGTTTTTATTCAAATCACTTGCAGTTAAAATGCAAATGTAATAATATGAGCGTCATTTTGAATAATAGCGTCAATTACAATCCTATTGCCCGTTTCCTACTGCAAGGAAAATTTATCTTCAGACAATTTCTCATTCCAGTACCACGGAAGAAGTTTATCCTACATTACCGTATTTTACTAAATTTATTTCATGGCAAAGTATCTTGATTTAAGAATGTTCTAATTACATTTGCTATAATTGATCTGCATTAGCTTTTGTAGGTATAATAATAAAATTAACTGAAATATTTTTTTAATTATTTGTTTTTTATACAAAATATAAACTTCTTATTATCTTAGAAAGAAGTATGGATGAAGAAACATTACTGTAGGCAGTATTAATTTGTACTAACGACCAAGAAGAAATTTGCTAGTTTATTTAAAAAAAATGGTAAATGAGGCAAACATACGAAATCAGTTTGATCTGAGTTTCCTCGTGATAGCTGCGGGAACTGCTTCACCTACTTTACAAATACCTAATTATTATTAAATATTTACTTTTCTCTTTATTTATCGAAACATTTATCTAAATGTAATTATAACTGAAATATCAATAAAATGTTACCATTAATTGAAGCTATACATTATAAACTCAATAGACCGTGAAATTTTAAATGTATCTACTGGGAAAATCAGATTAAAGGACAAATGTCAATCATCAATACTAGTAAAATGTAGTACTTTGATGAAACTATTTTAACTTCACAACTGGCAACTTCTCGTATTTATGTAAAAACAATGATTATTCTTGTATAACCTTGACCTTAACCTGAAGTTAAGTTGATTTTACAATATTTTAAAGTTGATTTTTCAGCATTTCTCCGACTGTTTTTGATTTTTCAAATGTTAAAAAAATAGCAGCAGAAAAACAATTTTGCCAGGTATTGATTCTGCTAATATTACAGAAGTTTTAAATAACATAACGTTGAGTTTATGAATGTGTAAAAACGGGTGTGTTAATTATATTTGTTGGATTTATTTTCTGAATCACAACTTACTATGTCTTGAGTTATTATTATTATAATTTGATAGTGGTTTCATGGTCTACGCCATTAATCATAGATTAGATGTTAGTTCACTATGACGATAAAAAATATTAACACGTAAAAAGGTTTTATTGTAACTTTGGTTAAAAAAATATACAATATCTAAAAGTACTTTTTTAATATGCAAATTGAACTTTTAAAAGTGTATATTATGTAAAGAGCGCAAAGTGAAACTTATTTTGCACGAGCTAAAAAAGCGTTTTACATCTACAAAATCTTATATTCATAGCCAAATTATTCTTCTTCAATAAAATTGAATTTATTTCATCTAAACGCACACAAATCTATTTTTTTTTTCATTTTTTTAGACATTTTATTTAAAATGTACCTTTGTCACAAAATGCCAAATACCTTTTCCATCCGTCTTATACGTTTATATGTAGAAAATTTAAACCCTACATAAATTATTATCTTTTATCCTTTTATATATAGGAGGTTCTTTAAATCACAATGGTTTAGCATTTACTTCAATTTTATTGGGTTCATGCATTATTCGTCTGAGCAAAATAAAAGAATTTGTCATAACTCAGGGCGTACTAAAAAACGACTAACTTATATTTCAATCCAAAAACCTTCCTGCACCAAGCTGAATACCATTACCTAAAGACTCTCGCTATTTATGCAGCTTCTTCATGTCGTTTTTCCATTGAAAATAAATCCAGGATATGGTAATTTGGGATGTAGGCCAGTAACTAGAGTTTTTTTGTATGTGCCTTGTTTAAATAATTAAATGTCTACCTATTTTATAAAAGCAGTACCTAACACAAGAACTTTTTTCTGCATCAAAATTATTTTCCTCTAAATTAAAAATAAAATCATTTTACTGTACAAAAAAGTCTAAACTACTGGATTGATTTCGACAAATTAGGATACGAGTGTTATGGGGTGTCATTTAATTAATATAACAGATGATAAACGAAAATTACTGAATTCGAAAATAAAAAGCATGAAAGTCGATATATGTATACCAAATATTTGTTTTAAAAATGTCTAAAAGTTTTGATGAAAACAATTCGTTAAAATAAAATTGGGAAAAATAATTATTGATGTCACCCTGAGGTCATTAATTAAATAAATTAAATCAACGTTACCATGTCGACAAATAAGTTTTTCTCTCGTTTGTTGCTATTTAAAATATGTAGGTACTCATTTTAGATCTCGAATAAAAATTACTTCAAAAATTGATTGACCCTTCTTTGACATTATTTTTTTTTTCAAAGTTAAATTAATCCTATAGATTGAAATCTGCTAGAGACCGGCCTAACTTGTGACCAGAATTCGCCTGAATCCTGATATTGTATTTTTCTCCGGATTTGGGATTCCCGCTTTCTTTTAAACGTTTCCGGTGCCCAAAATAGGAGCGACGGATTCGTCCCATCAAAGAAAATTGTTTGCTCATTCAGATAAGATGAAGCCGTCGGAAATGCAAGTAAAGCCTTTGTTATGTTAAAAGAGAAAAACGTCTTTACTATGGATATTAAAAATACTCCATATTAGAAGAAGAAGAAGAAGTAATTTTAATGGAGTTTTTATTATTAAAAAAGTTTTTGACGAATATTTTTTTTGTTGAAAGTTATTTTAAATTTGCTTCTGATTTTTTATAGAAAATACGACACCTTTTGATTAGTTACAAATTACAAACAACACCCTAATATAGTACCACTGTTTACCAACACTGGATTATTTATCATCCTTAGTCTAGACAATATGAAAAGTATGTCTGGTCCTGCTATATTACTCGTGAAAAAATTTATAGTTCTCAATATAAGTTTTTTTAATTTTTCATCAAAATCAAAATAAAAAGTTTGTTAAAATCATTATTTCTGAATTTTTATACAAATTTTACATTGCGAGACAATGTTTTACAAAGAAATAAAAATTGTTTTTGAATTTGCACAATGTAATTCTATACAAGCAACCGTGAGAATTTTTGTTTGCTTTAATCGCAAGTAACGTATAAACACCGAGAGTTTGCGAACCAACGAATGAAAACAATACAGAGAATGTATCGGTATAATAATGATCTGGCTCACCCTTCCGTGCATTCTTACCGGAGCCGTTTAATAATTATTCCATTTTATTAAAACCTTTTTCTATTAATGCCCTGTTTATTTTAACAGTGACAATGATTTTTTTCAACTTCCATTATCACTTTAAGCGGCGTTCAGACTTTACAAGTTACTTGAATGATTCCTGTTTCAAGTTACAAAAATGGCGTCGAATGATGTGATTCCTGCAGGAATAAAAGTTGTAAAAAAGCTAATTGTGGATGGATTACTAAAATCAGAGAAAAAATTCTACACTTCATTTTACAAAAAAATTCAAACAGAAAATAAAAACAACATAACCTCACAATTTGTTTTTTTAATTTGATGTATTAGGTAGGTGTTAAAAAGGCTCGTTCAGACTTTACAAGTTACTTGAATTCAAGTGCAATAATTGGTGCAACTTGAAACAAACTGAAAGGTGTGAACATTATTTCACTTGAATTCAAGTAACTTGAAAGGTGCTTTCAAGTTTCAAGTAGAAGTAGAGACCAAG
Source organism: Crepidodera aurea (assembly GCA_949320105.2). Classification (NCBI taxonomy): domain Eukaryota; kingdom Metazoa; phylum Arthropoda; class Insecta; order Coleoptera; family Chrysomelidae; genus Crepidodera; species Crepidodera aurea. The sequence goes on along the minus strand of OX439475.1, from coordinate 115,723 downwards.
TTAACTTTTGTTTTTAAATTGGGGACTTGAATCACAGTTGAATAATGTGAACTGATATTCAAGTACACTTGAAGTCACTAGAAGTAGCGAGAGTGGCTCTGCACTGCGGCAAATTAGTCAACCACATTTACGTCTACGGCCCAGCCGTTTTTCGAGTGCCCACGATGTTGTTAAACTTATCGCATAACCTAATGTACGAAACATTATATCAAAAAATAATAAAATGTAACAGATCAATAATTTACAGGGTGAGGTCAGGCCAGCTCAGCTCAGAAAAATGATATACAAAGTAATATTTCAAGTAAATGTATTGTATTGGCATTTGGCAACACCGTGGGCACTTGAAAAGCAGTTGGGATTTAGACGCTGACACTAGTGTGAACCACCCACGGTGGGTTCTAATTGTGAGGTTATTTTGTTTTGTATTTTTTTGTAAAATGAAGTGTAGATTTTTTTCTCTGATTTTTAGTAATCCATCCATAATTAGCTTATTTACAACTTTTATTCTAGCAGGAATCACATCATTCGACGCCATTTTTGTAACTTGAAACAGGTATCATTCAAGTAAAAATGTCAACTTGAAATGACTTGAATCAAATATAGAAATAGTATGAACCTTCACTTGAATTCATGTTACTCCTTTCAAGTTATTTGAATTCAAGTAACTTCAAGTAAAGTCTGAACGAGCTTTTCAACTGTGATTCAACTCGACCTTCAAGTCCCCAACTTTAAAGCAAAAGTTGACTTGGTCTCTACTACTACTTGAAATTTAAAGGACCTTTCAAGTTACTTGAATTCAAGTGAAATGATGTTCACACCTTTCAATTTGATTCAATTTGCACCAATTATTGCACTTGAATTCGAGTAACTTGTAAAGTCTGAACGAGCCTTTAAGAACAGTTTTCTTTCAAGTAGCATCGCGAAAGCACGTCTTGGGTTGGGAAAATGTCAAGTGATGATGAAAATGTGATTATAGCACACAACTTTATTAAAAAACGATGAACCAGACGTTGGTTGCATTGGCTTCATCCATACATCGAAAGAAACATAAATTGTAGATTATTTATTGTTGCCAAAATTTAATTTTATTTTGTAAAATAAACATGTATTTGCGTCTTGCAATTCGCGTGGATTGTAACATATTGCAGTACGAGCTGCATGACGAACGCATGACGAAAGGCAGACGCGACGTTGCTGCACCGTGGACACAGTTTCGCTTGTTTATACCTAAAATACAAGCAATCGTCAAATGAGGATAGCGTGCATATGGCGTGCGGTCTACGTGGACAGTAGCCCTTAATGATTTCGTATCTTTTTACCTAAAAAAACTGAGTTATCTCGCAAGAACAAGTCAATTCTCTATAAAATAATCCTCGTATAAAGCAAAGAAATAGAAACAGTACGAAGAAGGTCGGCAAATGTCTCACCCACTCGTGCAATAGTTATTTCATTTGACATTTCATTGTGTTTCTCCTCTCCACATTAATTCGAACGTGGCATCGTGCCGGGAGCACCTACTACGAATTAGGTAGAGGTCATGATAACGCAGTTTCATCAAAAATTCAAAATTCTCGCTTTTCTATTTTATATTAATTGCATTGTACTGGGAGAGAAACCATTTATAGATATTACAATTTTTTACTGATTAATTTTATGAACATTTACTTATATTTTGCATCATTATCCAGAATGATTTTATTGAGAAAGCAAAATAATGATTGAAGAGGGTATAGTACAAAAGGTATTTTCATAAATTTAACAGACAGGTATTCTAGTTGGAATTTTAATAACGTTTGCGTAATTGTATGCGGGAACGAACAGAGGATAATATATATATATATATATATATATATTTAATGAATTTTAAAAATAAATAAAAGGTCAAACACACACGGGAACAGACCCACAATGGCGGTTATGGCCCTAAATAATTAGTAAAAGGTTTTTCAATTTACATTTAAGTCTAAAGGTGGATTTGTTTATAAAGTGGTGGGTCTTTAATAAGCGCCATGTATATGGTCGATGATGCGTTTTGGTTTATTAACTATCGAGTATAGGTTTGCCCATATTAAATATTTCTGTTTCGACAATTCATCATAACGGGAGTGTATCGACGGAAAAATTAAAAAGGAAATCCTACACCAGTTCATTACGATGAAGACGTGCAAGTTGCGTGATACCACATTCAAGCAATCGTAGTATTCCCGCGGCAAATATCGTGATAAAGGTAAAATAATTGTTTGCTCGTAATTTGCCTTGTGGAATACGGGTTTTAAGACACGCCTTCTTGCACACGATCCTTGTCCCTCGAGTGCAGTTTTACCCGGGCAATAAACCTCTTGAGCGAAAAACAATAATCAACCGGACAGATTCTGATAGGTGGTTTGTGGTTGTCGCTATAAATTATTATACACCCGTGTTGTATTGTTTTAGCTCGACTGAAATGTCTCTCGGATCCCCCGGGAATTCTTACTTCTCTGGAAATAAATAATACATTGAACCAATCCTGGTGTTGGTGTTGTTGCTTGATATCAAAGGTGATTGATTTGAAAATGTTTCAAACCACATTTTTTTATCCCTACAGAACATTTGTATGTCTAGAATTAAATGATTATAATTACCACAAGCAAAAATGAGAAAATCACATGCGTTATATTTTAAAATTGAAGATGATGACAAAATGTATTTTATTGACCATAATTATACACAGAAATATTTGGACTTCCTTGGATTTCCTCTGCACCCTGTATTCGTTATATAAGAAATAATATATCTATTAAAAACAAAACCATAAATGTTATTATTTATCAGGGAATGAATATACATTTCTGAAGACATTTCCAAAATTTTATTTGATCGAAAATCAAATTCTGCTTGTTTAAATTTATATCAGTTATTTGTTACTGAAAAACTCAAGAAAAAAGGAATAAAGGATTTAATTCAAGGACATCCGCCATCTTTTGCCATCCGAAAATAAAAAAAATAAAACGGACAATTTAACGATCTATTGTCAGAAAAATATTCGAATAAAAAACGCGATAAAATCTGCATAGGCAATCTACATTTATGAAATATCATCATCCAAACTATGGTAAAAAAAACACGAGGAAGCATTCTAATTGACAGATACGAAATTTATAGTATTATTTTCAGTCAGATAGAGTCACGAAAACTTTTCAACTCTTCCTATTACGGGCTGATGCTTGAGACCTTGAAATTACTGACGTTTCCAATAATAAACTACCAAATTAAAGATGCCTTAAGAGAATTGTACAGTTATGTTCAAATAGTAAAAAATAAATAAATGAGTTAACATTCTGAATAGAACGTCATTGGAACAAATATTTAAACAAATACAAATTGACGAAGGATTGCTCGTACCTTAGGAGTCAGTACGTTTAGGTTATTAAATATAATTTAGACCACAAACGCCAAAAATGCCTTGCCTGAAAAACTATTTTTTAACCTTTACCCTTGTAGACTCAGAAAAATTGTAATCACTATAATCTAAAAGTTTTTTTTAAGTGTAGAACTGTTAGGCAGTTCCACGAGTGTGATTTTTTTTTAAATGATCTCATCCAAAGTGGTATAAATTTGACAAATTCTCATATTTAATATATTCCTGTATCAATTTGTTCTCCTTTTAGAAAATGAGTTAGTAAAAAAAATAATTTTAACAGTGTCGAAGTCTAAAAGGCGCAAAAATCCATCTGATAAATAATTCGTAAAATAGAAATAACGTTTTGTCGAAGGCTTCGCAGCCAACTACAAGCCGCAATCTGTCCCGGAAAAGGCCGTGCAAATCCGAATTTAGTAATATTGTCACATCGGAATCGCGAGTTCTGCTCCGTTACGTGATTTATAATGTTTCAGTCGTATATCTACACAGGTTGGGGTGCATATATTTCAAAAGGTTTGCATTCGTTACAGGCCCCTGGCGGCTCCACGGAACGGCACCTGGGGGGCGGAACTTTTATTTCACCTGAAATTACAGTGAGGTCGCGGAAAATTGTCTATGCTAGTTCTATTATAAAGTTGCTCTTTATGAACTTTTAGTCTTAAAAAGGATTAAAATAAGGATTGATTGATTGATTAAGTCGATGTACCTGACTGAGGTTTTTAAAATGCCTCAATACTGCAGCCTTAAGACTTATTGTATTATGTCAGTTACATCGTTATGTTCAGGTGAAGAGGTTTGTTACCTTTATCAGGCTGAGTAGCCTTTTCACCAGATTTTCTTTTGGAAAGTCCTCCTGTGGGTTTACCGGCCCCAGTAGGTTATACCTCCAGTGCGTGAGTGCCTGGCACTCTAGTATGATATGAGAGGCTGTTTCATCCTCATCATTGCATAGTCTACATATGGGTTCATCTTGAAAGATGCCCATTTTATGTAGGTGTTCCCTGAGGTGACAGTGTCCGGTTATTAGTCCCGTGACATGCCTTATTTGATTTCTGCTTAGGTTCAGAATATTCAGTACTTTTGATGGCGCTTTAAAAAATAAGGATAATCTATTGTCATCTCCAATAAAATAGCAAAATTCTTAATTTTTAACACACCTTTTAACTACCTGCTATTTAAAATCACAGATTTTATTTGAGCCACCTGTGCTGTAAAACTCGATCGCGATTTCAGTATAACTATTTCGCCTATTTTTAACACTCGATTACGTATTATTATTATTATTATATGTATTATTTATATATTAATAATAAGGTTATAGATCTTGTGATAATATACAAATTAAAAAAAGTACTCAAATGGAGCAACATTTTGAATTCAGTCGTATAAAAGGATTTCCAAAAAAAAATATTTCCAAAACCAATGTGCAACGAAAAAATATAGAAAATAACGTTACGCGGAATACAGAAAAAGATACAGATACATTTAAAAAAATTGAAAAAAAATAAATAAAAAGTTGTATTAATTGAGTAGAAACAGGTAACTTTATTCTTGTGAGTCGATTATACTTCATAATAAACATCTAGTACGCTAGTTTAAGTTTAATTTTATTAGATTTGTGTTTGTATTTATTTCAGATGAATTTGTAATTTTAAAGAATGTTCAATAAAGACTGGTTTTGGTAATTTTTTTTGTTTGTCTTTCATCGTCCGCCTTAATCATCCCTTTAGAACGGCACTGTAAATAATCGGCGCGTAGGTGCGCGCCTTATTTCACGTGGAATTACATTGTTCTGTGCGCGAAAATACATCGCTACAAGCTTTACTCCTCTAATGTAACAACATAAGGTTTATTCAATACGGATACTTCCTTAGCAACAAGGAATTGATTAAGATGCCTTTTGGTATTCTTAACACGGTATAGCTGTTTCCTTGTTTTCTTTTCTTTGGCTTTCGATAAGTCAAGATTAACGACGTTGATGTACTTTTAAACTCGGATCAACTCGATTCCAGTAAGATTCCTTTACCTGGAACCTGGATTTTTATTTTGTTACTTTCTCGTTATCTAACACACGACGCTTATTTGGTGATTTTAGTAGGACAAAAAAAAGACAGTTTTTGACGTAGCTCGAAATTCACTATTTTACTCTTTTATCATTTAACTGTTTTTCTCTTTATAACTGAATAACTAATAAAACAAGGAAAGTATTCGAACACCTGCGGAGCATATGGTTATACAAACATATGAAATATTCAAAATGGATGTCGTTACAGATACGTCAAATATGTACGACGTCTTTATCTGAAAAATTCAAAACATTAACAAGAAAATATTAGATGTGTTCTGGCTAACTTTATTTCTAACAAAAAGTTATGTTGTCAAGACAGTGATACGGGCATCGCATGGATGTACTAATGAAGAAAATGAAACCAAACCTTCTTCCATTTACATGCACTGATAAAAAAGTTTATGTAAAATCATGTGAAAATACAGATATTTATGTACAAATCCTATTAACTTATGAATTCTGCAAAAATACTATGGAAACTCACTAGATTTATTATGTAATCTTACGAAATGATTACTGTGATTTCTTCATTAATCTGTGAATTTACTTGGTAATTATTTGGTGTGAATTCGCAGTGACATTCAAACATATAATTTTATTCAGAATAAGTGATATATGAAAAATACTAATACACTAATGTGAATACATTCACATAACCACTAACTTTTTAATGAAATTGAAAACCTTCTTTTTAACGGTCTGACACTTTTCTTGAATCTTAAGGAACATTCTCTGTATGAATTCCATAGTTGTAGGTTGTGGATAAATCCTTGAGGTATTTTATATTCGAAATCAAGAAATTTTCGTATCCATTATCATTTATATTTGTCTTTTTCAGATATACAAAATAAAGTGCCATAGCTGATTTCTAACCTAGAAAATATTGATATCATTTGATACAGCATTTGTTGTGGACACTAGAAAAAAACTACAATTTTATACAATTGAATAATACTCACCTACTTCAACAATTGTTGGAGTGAAAGATAGTTTTCCTCTTTCTATGACAACTATATCCTGGAAGAAAAAATAAACTCCATAATTTACATGCAAATATGATATTAAAAGAAGAAGTAGGTACTTAACTTCGCTTTCTGGTCGATCCGTTTATTATAGATGGATTCGAAAAGCCTAACTGACGAAGCTGAAAGGCAAAAACCGGTCTTAGGATGTCGAATCTGATAAATAAAATTCCTTACTGGTTTGCTAACTTCCATTTACAGTTTTGTGAATTGAACGGCGTACATTATTATTATTAGTACCCCTTTTTCCGATTTGTTTACGCTTTAAATTCCTACATTATTTAACGAAAACTTTTACATTGTTCTTCGTATTTCCCAAAATTGTTGGATAATGCAGCCAATTCTTCTTTTAATCCACTATAAAATTTAGTGAATTCGCTACAAAAATATACTTATAAAATAATTGCCGGTAAAATTATAATTTTAGAGATATGATAAATATGAGAGAAAAGAATCTCTAGCCGTCATAAAAATTTATAAAAAAACCACTTATAATTCTAATTTTTTTGTCCAGCTTATAATTAAACTATAAATCTGCTGTATAAAGGAACTGTGCATATACAAAAAAAAACTATATTTATCGTCACACATCATGTACCATCCTACACACCTAGCTCACCCTTAAACGTTTCCCAAGAGTGAGTCCGTCCTGTTAAGAAGGGATCCAATCTAAATATGAAATCGAGGAGTTAGTGAATACTCCTACAGGCAAAAGTCCTTTATAGAATAATCAACGAGTCAGAGAGTGGCTTTATATACACATTTTGATGCCGAACCTCGTAAAAAGCAAATGCTTTATAGGCAATTTGTTACAAGCAGTTCTAATAACATTAGAGTTTTATCTCTGGAATTGGAGAGATAGTGCTAATGACAACAGATATTGGGATATTCCGAAGATTTGGGACCCTCTCAGTGTTCGCTTCAAATACGAAACAAAATTGAGCCACTTAGAGTTGATGGGATGAAATTAAATGAAGACTTGGTTGAATTAGGGCCATGATGTTTCTAGAGGATCACAATATTCCTCATCAAAATTATATAAGTAGAGTGGTTTCAAGCCAAATGGGAAATAACTTTCATCACAGATCACGAGACGTTATGAAAGTTTATATTATATTTAATATCGAAGAAAAACAACACTTTAGCCGTTTACAAAAGAATTCATGTAGAAAGTCTCGATCCCTGGAACGATATGAAAAATAAGATGAAGTCATAGAATTTTAAAGGCACCCACGGGAATCTCCATTTTCACTGTGCAATATGCGTATCTGGCAGCTCAAGAATGAGCTAATATTTGCAATTCAAATGCTCTGGATATATTCATACTGAGGAGACTCTTCCTATGAACATTCTCTCGTTTTATCTACTCTATTTAAAAAAACTGTTTTTATAATTATTTTTATATTTAATAAATAATATAGTATAGACTCAAACGAATATTGTTTGTAATGAAAACATATTTTTTAGCGGTAAAATAAAAAAATGCGCCGCAACTTAGAAAGTGGATGCTTATTAGATTAAAGAAGGTAATTTAAAGGCTTGAAAAATGTTACGGCATAGAAGACCATCAAGAGTTTGAATTTGACGTAAATTTTTTTAATTATCATCTCTAATGTTAATAAAAAAAAAGGGTTGAGCAGTTAACAACACGACGAGTCTTTTGTATTTAAATTCGGGCAGCATTAACATTTTTTTGTCTCTGTCAAATTTGTATTATAAACGAGGTCTAAATGTGTTCGGAATAATGCTTCTTTGTATAATATAAACTTGTACATAATAATGAGCTGCATTTAAATATATTCTTATTGCATTAACAATCTTGTTAACACTTCCTGAAAAATGTACATGTAATCGTTACAGTATAATGGGTGTTACACTTACATCATACCGAATGCCTCTTTAATTTATTATAGATGCTTTTATCTTAATTATATGCTGCTTGAATAGTTTTAAAATGGAACAAACTTGGCCATCCAAAAATAAATATACAGGATAGTTATATTAAAATTTCAGAAAAATATGGTCGTAAAATTTACTCAGTGGTATAAAAGTAATAAAATTTTAACACTTTCAAGTATCTATCGAAAGATCAAAATTTGTTTTTGATTTAAAGATGAGTTGCTTAAATTTTTTTAAATTTAACTTAAACCCCTAAAAACTGAGGTGGATGTCGAAATAAAAGTACTAAGATTTTCTTTTTTTTTTCTTTTCTAAATGTCGGAAATTATGTTAAAATTTCAATTTCGAAATTTATTGAAAACGTGACATCTGGCCAATGAGAACAATTTGAACACTTCTTGTATGCCTTATTTTATATCGTTTATGTTTATGTTTTATAAACTAAATTGGCTACGATTAAAAAAAATAAAGAACAGAGTTTTTAGACAATTAATGTTTTCAAGAATATTTCATTTCTGAATTCCGTATCTTTACTAGTTGAATGTACCTTGTATATGCTTATCACAGAAAATATTCTGTACCAAATTATTCAACAATATCATTTTAAGCAGTGCTAAAAAGGTTCAAAAGGTTTCATGTGCAAAATTGTAAGAATGGAACGTTTTTCTGGCGACTAGAATACTTCCTTAACAAGAAAGGGGCGTTTGAATGTTGTTTCGAGGTTGTATCAAAACAATGATCAATCAAAAAATTCGTATTACAAGTCCAGCCTCCGAACAGAGTACGTTATTTTTATTTGCCTACACCAGGAAGGACTGCTCGTTAGCAATTCTAATGTAATTAGTTTACAAGATGATAAATGAAACATTTTATGAAGCAAACAGGAAGATTTCATACAAGGCTAAATACCTCCGCTTCAGGATAATTCGATTGAGCTTATTTAAAAAATATATGGGCTACACATAAACGAACGGAAATGACTTTAGCAGAAAAATTATGCAGTATAATTTGAATGTCTCTTCAACCGATATTCAAATTACTAGAACTCAAATTTTACAGCGACTCGTTAACTTTTCAACGACGTGTTCCAATTTTCAGGGAAATTACGGGCTTAATAATGAAACGGGGATGGTCCAGTTGATGGTAGAAAATGGGCCCGTCACAAATTTACACTTAACTCAGAAATTGGGACTGGGTGTTATCTCGAAACGGAGGCAATTCTGAGTCAGTCATATTGTCCGTGAGAAAAATAATAAGGTAATGAAGGAATAAGAGGACTGAGACTGCCTTTCTATATTGCCATTATTTAATATGGCGTTCGCAGAAGCGTTTTACATTGGAAAGATAAAATTCTCATTTAGAGGATATCTCAAAATAGCTGGATGTATATGTATATTCATTTATTTTTAAAAATGAATTGGGAATAATAATAATAATAATATACGCACTCCCTTACGAGTGAACCCCAGAAGCTCTGCAGCTTGTGCGGGGGAGGGACGGCTATTATTATTATTTGCCGTGGCGCTCTGGAGCGACTTACTGATGCTTGCTTTACAGTTGTGGGAAAACCCAGAAAAACCACACAACACCATCATCGACAACGATGGACTCCTCCAGGATTTTAAATCTTTGCAGCGTAAACTAACATCAAAGTAATTAATGTAAAATACGCTAATAATATAAAATAATATACTCCATAAGCGATAAAAATTTCAAATTAGATTAAAAGATAAACATAAAAATAGTTTTAACTTCCTTAAAAAAAATCGTACGAACTTGGAACCGTCGTTTTTAGATTTCTTATGAAATTTTACGTCTAGTACAATATATTGGTTAAATCAGTAAACATTATTTTGGACGGTAGAATTTTTTTAAAACAAAATTTGCTTAAATCCGATGATATTTTTTGACATGTCTTCATAAAATCGTCCATAACTTCCTTAAAAAAAATCGTACGAACTTGTAAACGTCGTTTTTGGATTTCTTATGAAATTATACGTCTAGTACAATATATTGGTTAAATCAGAAAATATTATTTTAGGCGGTAGAATTTTTTTTAAACAAAATTTGCTAAAATCCGACGATATTTTTTGACATGTCTTCACAAAAAAGTTTTGATACAAAAATATACAATGTAAATTCTGAAAAATATTAAAATAATATAAATAAAAAGTTGCATGGCATAATAAATATAAGTAGGTGGCCTTTTGAATTAGTCGATAGTATTAATGTTTAATTGTTTAAAATGTTTTTTTGTGTTTTTCATCTGTTAGTCATAGCTGTACTACGAAACGCTTGTTACTTTTTATTCTGCTGCTCCTAGAACTACCACAGATGCATAACCCGTATCTAAGCTTTGCATCAACTTGTTCAAAGTACCTATATATAAAATAAATAGAATTGGTACCAATTTAGATCACAGATATATTTAGACAGAGTTAACAAAGGACAATCAGGTTTTTCTCCGATTTTTTGTGATATATATAAAAATGTGTAAAATAATCTCAAAAATGAAAAAATGAATAATGGCTACAAGGAAGAAAATATATTCGAAATAAGTGGAAAAATATACAAGTCTAGTGTATCGCGTATCTGCTTTTATTATATCGAGTTGAATATTGACACGATAGTCGAAATGAAAAGCAGAAAATATGTGAAAACAAGTGACACGAGCCAGGAAGAGAGATTTTCCTATTGACATATTTATTGGAATTTTATATTAATGTTGCGCCGAGATCTTTTCTGCAAAATGATGTCGTTTTCTGGATCTTTTTTTCTCTATTTTACTTTCGCTGATGTATACATTTTCAGCCAATATTGATTTTTTGGTATTTAGAAAAAACATCTTATAGAACTTGCAAAACGTTTATATTTTGATTAAGAAAAAGTATAAAATACTACAATACTGATAATTATATGTTAATTGTATTCTTATTATACTTTGACTATAGCCTTGCCAGTATTATCTCCTCTCAACATTCCTGTAAAAGCTTTAAACATATTTTCGAAACCGTTAGTAACGGTTTCATGGTATTTAAGTTTTCCCTCTTTTATCCATTGCAAATTTTGTTGGATTCCTTCCATCCAGCGATCGGTCCATCTTCTTACAATGAACCCTTCCATTTTGAGTTGTTTAGAAACAACAGGTAGTTGAATTACAGTTACTGAAAAAATAAATAAGTTAAATGGTATACCTAGTTTATAAAAATGCAACTACAAAAAACCGTTTCATTAACCAATTTTTTGTTTATTAATATACATATATGAGTCTTTACCTTTTGCTTTATCAGTATCATTGTAATTTGCTATGGATCCACAAACAGAAATTCGACCAAATACATTCATTTGGTATATGACTGTAGAGCTCAATTCTCCACCAACCTAAAAATGAATTTCATAGTGAAATAGACAAAAAAATACTATTAGCAAAAAAATACATATTACTTTCCAAAGATATATTCCTAAAAATTGTTGATGTATGATGATAATAAATAAAAAATGTGAGCTAATAAATTCAAACTGAAGTCGTAAGACTCACATTATCGAAATAACAATCTACTCCTTTGGGTGCAGCTTTTTTTAAAGCTTCTTTAATATTAGCAGTTTTATAGTTAATGAAATGATCAAATCCCAATTCGTCAGTGAGCCATTTGCCCTTTTCATCGGATCCTGCAATACCTATAACAGTACATCCTTTGATTTTAGCTATTTGACCAACGAGACTACCTACTGCCCCTGCTGCTCCAGAAACCACAACGGTTTCTCCAGATTTTGGCTGGCAGATTTCCAGGAATCCAAAATAGGCTGTGTTTCTATAACATAAAAATTAAAATTATTAAATTTTCAAAAATTACTGCGAATACTATGACTAGAATTTAAAATATTTAATTATATAATTATTAGTTTTTAAATATTTGCAAAATGCCATCGGTTCCAATTTGCAAGTATACTCACTCTCGATTGTACGTAAACAATGATTAAAGAATTTATTTGTTATTTACCCTGGCATACCCAGAACCCCAAGCCCAACAGATAGTGGTAGATTTCCAAAATCAGGTAATAAATATGAAGGCAAAGCATTTGCTTTAGATTCTCCATTTGTTATAGTGTGTGTTCTCCATCCAAAGTAACCGATTACATATCTACCAACTGGAAATTTTGGATTTTTGCTTTCAATAATCCTAAAAACATCGAATAATTCAATTCTTTTTTTTATTCATAGAGTTTAAAATTTACTTAGCTACTTGGGATCCCATGAATGCTTCGTTTGTCTCAACCCATGTTTCTTTGTTAACATAACCTCTCATATAAGGATCTAAGCTTAAATAAACAGCTTTTGCCAAAAATTCTAAAATTAAAAATAAAAGATTTTACGAAAGTACACGGATTTATAACCTTTAAAAGGAAGTAAATCGTCGAATAAGATGCAATAATTCTTAAGCAACAAAATTGTATGTGAGTATATACGGAGCGTTGATAAAGATGACTTTCGCAAAAATCCTGAGACAGGTCGATTTTCATTTCCAAACACGCGTATTTCGACAAAACCTGTCAAAGTAGTAAGTAAAGTAATGACAAAATTTATGAGAAAATCGTAACGATTTAAACTTTTAAAATATCCTGTATAACCTAGTAAAAGTGAGCGGAATTCAAATTTAAAATACAGAGCGTTTCTTTTTAAAAAACACAACTTATATTTATTATTTTAAAAATGTGAAGCTTACGATTGCTTATAATTTTCGTTAACTTTTTTTTCTTGTACGTAAGTAGAATCTATCGGTTTACGTTTAAACTGATACATCAGATATTTTATTTATTTTTTATATAGTCTATAATAACGGATACATCGGATTTTTTCACAGATATTGATTCCTCTATTTATAAAGAAATCAAATTATTTGTAAATTTTTAATATTCTAAGAATATTTTTCGAGTATGACCTTGAAACATGTTTATCGTCTGATTAGTAATGATACTTATCGTGTATTCTCCTTAATAATATTTATTACCTTGCTGTAAGTTATATATAGGCTATAACATGATTGCTAAAAATATTTAGGTATTCATGTGTAAAAACAGCCACTATTATAGATTTAAAGTTAGAAAACGAGTAAGGAATTTAATTTATCAGATTCGACATCCTAAGACCGGTTTCTGCCTTTCGGCTTCGTCAGTTAGGCTTTTCGAATCCAATAAATAAAATTCCAAACTCGTACAAGTCAGTAGCTATATCCGCTATAAGATAAAATTTTTAGATGTGCTGCCATCTATAATTAGAAGAGAGTATTGACAATTATTAAAAGCAAAAAATTCCCGGTGTATTGGGGTTGCATACACAATTTGCATCGTGTGTTGCAAAGCTTTTATTTGACTGATTCTAGTCAAAATGTCACTCTCTTCTTTCGTATCCCTTTCAGAGATTAATACAAAGTTAGAAAACGAGTAAGGAATTTAATTTATCAGATTCGACATCCTAAGACCGGTTTCTGCCTTTCGGCTTCGTCAGTTAGGCTTTTCGAATCCAATAAAAGCCTAACTGACGAAGCCGAAAGGCAGAAACCGGTCTTAGGATGTCGAATCTGATAAATTAAATTCCTTACTCGTTTTCTAACTTTGTATTAATCTCTGAAAGGGATACGAAAGAAGAGAGTGACATTTTGACTAGAATCAGTCAAATAAAAGCTTTGCAACACACGATGCAAATTGTGTATGCAACCCCAATACACCGGGAATTTTTTGCTTTTAATAATTGTCAATACTCTCTTCTAATCATAGATGGCAGCCACTATTATATTTAAAAATACATATATATCACTACGCTTAGGACCACTAAAACATATTAAAATTTTTAACTACAAACCTCCATCCTTTAACGGTGGCAACTCTTCTTCTTCTAAACTTAGATCACTTTCTTTCGGAAAACCATCGAATACTTTCCTTAAAACGAATTTTTTTGCTTTTACCATGTTCCTGTACTCACTCAATTATTTTATAACAACTAAATTTTGTGCGGAAAATCAGCAGAAACCTTGGCGAAACTGAATCATTTAATCGTGTCGATGTGTTCGGACTTTAACCTAAGGTGATTATATTGTTTACATTAATATTGTAGTAAGCGGAGATTAAATAAAAATTTTTGAATGATTTGATAAAATATTTATGTGTTTATAAACAATTTTCCTTCGACTTAAACACTTTTGTCTTTTAAAAACCCCAAAACGAACATTATTTATAAGAATAGACAAAGATACCTAATTCACTTATAAATTCAACGTTAACGACGCATTTGTCAATATTCTTTCCTCTCAACGTTCCTCTAAAATATTTATTATATTTTCAAAACTATGAGTCTTATGTCATTCCACCTTCTTATATATATTTTCCCGACTTTCCCAAAAACGTTTGCCAGTTTTTTGCACTTTCATATACTTTTTTCTGCCCTATTCACACTACTATTTTTTTGTAAATTTAGATATTGTCATTTTGCCAGTTTTCATTCAGAATTATTCGTTTAATCGGATTTTTAAATTCGCATGAATTTTGTTACATAACATATTATATAAATTTTGTCAAAAAAAAGCCAACAAAAAAATGTGTAGGTATAGTCCGTAAAAAAATCGTCAAAAATAGTCGAAAGAAAATTTTGCTGAACAAAAAATTGGTACAAAAATGGAGTTTGACAACGTTTTTAGTATTTGATTTCATACCTTTTCATTATTAATCCCTATAATATGTAAATTCGGTGATGCCAATCAATTTTTTATTTAGCCCTTTATGTTGTTTTTTTAAGACTATTTACAAAAGTTTTTGGAAAAGAATTTAGGTACATTTAATTATTTGAAGGCCAGCTGCGAATTTCAGGGGTGCATTGCTTTAGAAAAAAAAGAAGCAGCCATTATCTTATTAAATATTTTAATCATTTGACTTAAGTGGCAACCGGAGTTCGTGTGAGCAGCAAATTTCACTTCTATTTTATGAAGATTTTCTAATATAAAATGGTATTTATATGCGCGCCACTGGGAACACTTGGCGGTGGAATATTTATCGACAGCTTTAAATGTATGTAACGATGTGGCAGCACTTTACAAAGATATTTAAGAAAAAAATGGGAAACCATATTATTTAAAAACTACTTGATATTGATTAAAACAAATAGGAGCAAATTTTCATAGATTTAATGCAGAATGGCGCGGATATTTCTTTTTGTGATTTTCCATTTAAAATTAACAAAATAAATACTTTTCGAAGGTTTCCAAAAAAATCAAGGTTTCTCCACCCTAAGTTTTGTAATTATTAGTATTTCCTGAAAATTTCACAAAAATCAGACTAAAACTAAAGGCTTAAAAGGTTATTAAAGTTTTTCAAGTGGTTCGGTTTGCTCTTAATGTCAAAGTCTAATTCGTCACCGAAATGTAATAAAACTAAAAATGGCAAACGAAAAAAACAAAAACAACTCGGTGGGTGCGTGCGTGAGTATTACAATTAATCCTCCCGTAATCCGTAAGACAGAACTAATTCTAAAAGTTGGATTAATTGGATCGCGGATAGACGGCTCCTATTCCTTTTGTAATGATCGGTAGGATAACACGCGAGATTTCAAGATACACATTGGCTGGATTTTCCGTTTTTCTAATGTATTAAGAACGTCAGGAGGGATTTAGCTCAGCCGACAATAGAATTTGTTGCCTCCATCCATACGGGGGAAACCATAAAAGATTTATTAAATACTCTTATTTCTAGATAATAAAACCACTTTTTATAGTAAAATGTGTTTATTTTTTGACGTTTCGGTTTTTAGTCTAAAGTCGTTTTCATAAAATTCACACGACAAAGAATATAATAATAATTTAAGTACTATAGAAACAGATCACTGGAAAATTTCACAAGACATATTATAACATCATGGTATTTTGCAATTTAAGATGTCAAAGTCTGTTCTTTTCGAAATATGTTGGTAAACTCAGCGACTAGCAATTAAATTTATCCATCCTCAGTAGAGTATGGAATTTTAAACGAAAGCTTTCGCTTTTGCAATTTTCCTTATTTATTTCAATAACAAATTTTTTTTTAGGTAAAATTTCCCGCATAATAAATTCGACTTGAGCCATAATGTAATATAATCGCAAATGTAAAGTGCAATTCTATAAGTTGAAGTGCAATGAAACTAATATAATTTTTGTAATTCGTAAAATAATTAGACTTAATGATCAATTCAATGTATGAAAATATTTTATTGAACAAAAAAGTTATCTAAATAAAGATTTCTCTCATGAAATTAGCGAAAAGGGAAAAAATGGAAAAATCCGCGACTTAATATTAAAATTATCTTGTTACGGTTCTGTTATAACAAGTACCGAAGTAATTTAAATCTACCTGACTGTACAGCCCTTTTTAAAAACTGTATATAATTAAAACGGTTGATTTCCTTTTCTTTTATGATAAATTAAAATTAAAATTTCCATACAACTAAAACGTGTAGGATTTTGTTCTCGCGTTCTCCATTCATCACGAGTATCTAGATGAAACGAAAAATAATTTCATAAACATAAAACTTCGACCTCGACGTCCACTGATTTTTTTTTATTCTATGACATATTTACATAATGTAATCGAGGGTTATCGCCTATGCAGTATTTTATTAAGAAATGAATTTAACACAAAAATATGGAATACTATTCGTATAACATTTATCATTTAGGAAACAATTTGGGTACTAAGAAAGAAGGACTATACAATGTGGGCAACAAACGAAACCGAAATAATAAACCCGAGACACATCAAAATAAGTACTTGCAACGACAAAGGACCCCGCATCATTCTTATGGAAACGGGAGCACCGTCAAATTGTCTGAATTTTTGATAAGTGATAGTACTTGATGTCCTGATCAATAGTGTCCATGGGCCCAATCCCATGCTATGGCTAGATTTAGATATAAAGTTTAAGATCCCGAAATTTTAATATGTGTACCAAAAAGGCCCTGTAAAATTTTTGTAAAAGTTTCTGGCGGATATATGTAGTCAAAATACATACGTAATAAATAAAATCGAAATATATTTCCTTACAGGGCGATTTATGTTTCCACAGGACTTTTTGTTCAAAGTCCGCCCGAAAACTTTTAAAAATATTTTACAGGAACTTTTTGGTACACATTTTAAAATTTCGAGATCTTGAACTTTAACGCCCTGTATATCGAAATCTAGCCATAGGATAGAATTGGGCCCATGGACACTATTGATCAGGGGTCCTTTGGTTTTATCACAATAAAAAGTATTTAATAAAGTTAAGTTTGTGCACTGAAAATTATGATTATAAATTTTTGTAAATCGTTAATTTGATCCATAACACAATGTCTTTGTCATTCTATTCAATTTATAAAAGAAAGGAGAAACAGGAGTACACCAAATTAATATCACCGAGAACAAAGAAGTTTCCGAAACTTCGGTGAAAACTCAGCGCCCGTACTCTCCGCCATCACACTCCCAAGTTTGTGTGAAGTTTTGATATACAAGTTCGGAAAGTTGGACCCTTATATGAACCAAATTTGCTCTACTTAACATAATATAGTTATTGGCCGAAGTTTCGGGAGCAAGCTGTAACATTTACCCTTTAATCGTAGCACCATGTGTTACAGGGCATATATGTAATATACGATAGTTTGCTCTCACTTCAAACATTACCATAAACTGCGGAAAGTTACCGAACTAAAGGCGTAATAAGGAGCTGTGTAGGACTGCCCTTAAAACCCTACTCCGCCGTACAGGGGTGTCACCTGTCTTTTATCTCCAATAGGAAAACATTCTGCTCTTTCTTATCGCTGTTGTAAGTCGACTGAAAGACGGCCATCATAACACTCTCCCAATATTTATGCGAAAATAAAATTTGTTCAACTTTGACGTTACAGTTCAAAATGATTATAACTACCTATTCCATTAACGTCTCATTGTTATCAGAAATTTTATAGTAGGTACTTACTGGATATAAAATAAAATCAGTTCTAACTTTGATACCATTACTACAAAACCAAAATCAAATTTCAACAAATTGTTTGAAAGGTTTGAAAATAGTTTATGGAACCAGAAATTTTTTTACAAAGTTTTTTTTTATATATTTTCAGTACACTAATTCAATAATTAATTTAACAACTAATTCAGATTGAAGAAGAGTGTAGCTCTCAACCAGAACCGTCTCCCAATGATACTCCCATGGAGACTCCTTAAGTAGGTATCAGGAGACGCAACGGCAGGAGCGTAATTGGCAACCGCCGGGAGAGTTTGCCTAAGTCGATAATAATTGTCTGACAGGAATCTGTCTACTGATGCTGCCGACCCATCCACAACGCCACAACTAATGAGAAAACGTTGTTAACGGTTAAGATCATTTATCTTTAAAAATTGAAAAGTCCCACGAAATTTATGAGTGTCGCCAGTAATCAGTTTGTTAATAAAAATGTCAAATTCAGAACAAATTTCTAGGTATATTTTTTATGATATTGTGTGTATATAGTAGAAAAATTTTGTTCAGTCGTTATGTAGTGAAATGTTGAACGAAAATGTTATATTAAAGAATATCTCATCAATAATAAATAATAATAAACTATTTTCTCTTAATTTGAAATGAAATGAAGTAATCAAACAAACCATAATCATTCTGTTATTGTTTGTTGCTGCTACATCAACGCAATAAACCTAAAATGGACAATCTACTTATGTAGGTATATCTCCAGAAAGGATTTTTTCATTTGAGAATTCTTAACGCATAATGTACGGCAAACTTTTTATTCTTTTGTCTATCAACTTAACACTACGGCCACCGCATAATATCAAAAAAAAAAGATTTATTAACAAAAAAATCATCTAGATTTAGATAGTTTGTGAACGTTTCACGAGAAAAATAGATGGGACACAGTAACCAATTTACATGGAAATGGATCCGTTCACATTAAAGGAAATATACCAATTGTTTTACTGACCACAATTTATTTGCTAGCTGACATTGCAACGTTGCTATTTCGCCATCCTTTTGGGTGTAATAAATTCTTCGCAATCTGATTTCTTTATCGACACAAACAAAAAAAGTGCTCGTAAAATTGGGTAAAATAAAATATCGCGTTCAATGAATCTATGAAGCTTGTTGGTAAATTAAAGAAACGTTTACCTGACAACCTTTGAAAATAATTTGATAATTTAAAAAAAAAAATAGGTATATTTCTATATAAATGTTTTTTTTTTTGGATTCCGAACAAAAAAACTAAATACCCAATAAAATTCTGGGAAAATTGAAAATTGGCAAAGACGGATAATCTAGGTTGGCTGTGTTAAAATCGACCAACCAAAAATTGATCAACTGGTGTTGATGGAAAAATCAATTTTTTTTTAAATTCTTTGATTTTATCTATTTTTTTTTCAAGTTGTTCAATAGTAAATAAAGAATGAAGTCTGACCTGACCACTATTAATTATGTCTGTTTTCGAAAATATATAGGGATTGTCTCGTTGTTTTATTTTCATCGTTATTGAATTTTTTATGATTGAAAAAGTTACTGGAATTCAGAAAAAAGCTCGTATCAACAGAACCAGCAAAAAAAAGCATTTTTGGAAGATACAATGGACGAATGTGAAAGTAAGCATATATTTTGGAGTTTTGAGAAATTTTGAACCTAAAAAAATTCTTTAGTGAGTTTTGTGGAATAAATTACAGTGAGATGAATTTAGAAAATAACTCATAATGATAGAACGGTGCGGTGGTGCACTGAGATTTTCATTTCTCAGTTTAAGTTTAATATTTTTCAACATTTTCTTACTTTGTATATTGGAAAAAATCCTGGACGAATCGCTTATTTAATAATCTATTTTACATCCGCATTTTAATCTAAAAAAGATTTGGATTTTGTTAACCGAGGTATAATCATATAATGGCAACGACTATTTTAAAAATGGTATATTATTTTCAATGCGTTAATACTGTATCATAAAATTTGCAAGAATTAATTAATATACTATTAATTTGTAGCCAAACCTTAGAATTTAAACAATGCCTTAAAACAATACTGTTTTGAAATGTTATATAAAAAAATATGTCATCGGAATGTTTGATGTTGATGACTCAACAAAATTTGCACAGCATTCTGTAGGTGTGTAATCATTAATAAACTATTAATAACTTCATATTTATTACATTATCCTTGGTTCAGGCCATCTTAATGAATAAATAACAAATTGGTACTTCTAATGAAGCCATTGTCACGTTCAGGTACACCCACCAAACAAGAAACAAAATACAGAAAAATCTTACTTAATTTTCAACAGTAAACAACAACACAATAAGGTAGATAAACCTAATTAATGTTTTAAAAGCAACAAATTGCAAGAAAAAACCAATTCTAAAACATATCCATAAATCAGATCGCACGAAAGGTTATATAACCCAAGTTTGATGGAATTTCGAGTCTGCAAGAATGGAGTGTTAAGAATGTCTCCACATATTTTTTACTTTTTGTTCCGTCGTCGCATGTAGCAAATGGCGTGAATGTAATACCACGTTAGGTAAAAAAAATAGCCATAACTTATATTACAAGCATAATTTGCTTTTAGTTGACCCAAATGTGACATATGGTTTCTCGAATGAAGTCCTAAATAAATAAAAATACCTCACCAAATCGACTAAAACTACGAAATAGTACCAACCAACCATCACAAGTATATTTTTCACTATTATACATGCAGATATTTAGAAAGTATTGCATAAGGCACTAAGTAATTTTCACATTTAATCAAGAGATAAATTATTTTTCCGTAGTCGGAAGTTTTCAGTTATAGTGGCATTAATTTATTTATTTATTGTTTTTTAGTGGAAAACCCATTTTTGTTTAAATACTCTTTGATATTAAAATATATATTTATTCTATACATTTATAATTCATTTCGGAAGCTCATTGTGGTTTGTATTTTAATTTCTCTCTCTTTCCACTGGATTAAAACCACTTAGTTGTTAAAAAAGTTTTTTTATTGACGTTTCGGCTTTCCAGATCGAAAGCCGTTATCAAAATGACATAAAATAAATAAATTTACTAGAAACAGAACACTTGATAATCTTGCAAAAATATGACATCAACATAGTGTACATAGAATAAGATTTTGAGATTGAAGATGTCAAAATCTGTTTCAATCATATTTTTGTGACGTTTCTGGGAACGAATTTTTGAAAGGATAGCGCATTTGCATATTATAAGAGAATTTATACTTCGTCATAAATGAAGTTTTCTTATTAATATTATCATAAGAAAAAACCATCTATACATTTATGTTTTTGCACATATTTTGACATAGCTACAATTCGAGAGAATGTACATACCCACCCGTATTCTAAATGGAACAAAATATTCCCGTTCCTATTCGTTCGTTTCGATTCGAAATAGGATTAGACTAACATGATTGGTAGCCTAGAAGCAGATCAGGCAAATATTGGAACTATACGAGATATCAATCTATCAATTTGTTATACGTGTCAAACGTAAATTGATACAGATACGTAGGATACGCTATCATAAAATATGTGTAACGTATAGTAGACCTCAAACATATCGAATCACCTTGCTTAACATAAATTTATTTATTTTCTATTTTAAATGTGTTCAATTTCATGTTTAAGTTTATCTTATTCCCAACGTAATTATCTGATCTAATTTCTTTTGTCGATCTCCCTCCCGTCTATAATATGTTAATCAGAAATTAAAGAAAATATTTCAGTTGATATTTGATAATTCCGAATTTGTCAGAAACGCTGGAAATGTTTCTCTTGAAGTAGTGAGTTTATTAACTGAGCTGTGGTGGTGGTGTTTGTTTTGCAATCCAGATAGGTTACGTCGATGATAGACCAATCAGAATTGAAAGACAGCTTGTGTTTTCGCGGTTTGTGATTGGTCCAATTATGTGAGAATTCTAAAATGAGTGAAATAGTCAATATCAATGCTGACTATCATTTTCAGTTCTCCGTATTCTACTGCTTTTCGAGGTTTACTATAAATTTGAACGGAGTATGTCCTATAAATTAAATTTGTCCATGCACTGTGCGATAATTCAGCATATCATGAATCAAGTTTTCGCAATAAGGTTGAACCCTTATTAGTTGATTTAAGGTTGATACGGTCCATGGGTTTATTATAGCTGACTCAACGAGAGCGAAAATTATGAAGAAATAAATTCAGAAATAAAAAGTCAAATTAGTTTTGAAATTTTCCAACGTTTCCTTTTTTTTGTCCTTCAAATAAAAAGAGCCCCAAATTTTTTTAAAGAAGTTTATAGAAGATTTTATGAACTCGTGTCAAAATTTTAAGTTGAAGTGTTTCTGCTCTACAAAATAACTTGTCAGCTATATTAAAACTTGCTCGCATAAAAGACAACGTACTATAATAATACTGTGAGTTAAAAAATCCTATCTTATACATTTCTTTATGCAGTGTAAACGGTATCTGCGACTTGCACATATAGAGCAGTCTCGCCCCAACAAAACGTGATCCATGTGCACAAGATTGTTTATGTCACCTGCTAAGAATGTTAGTCAGGCGAGTATGCACGTGAGCTGGGAATGAACAGGGTCGGTTCGGCCCGCGACAAGCACGTTTCTCATGTTAAATTGCAATTCAGTTTCGGCGGGCTCTTTTTTCTCTTATTTTCTACATCTCAGGTTCATTTCTTAGAGAGAGCCTTGAATATAAACTTTTGTGTTTTGCGGAAAAAAATACATCCGGCGAAGTTTCTTTTGCACCTAAGAAGTTAATTCATAGCCCCATAGGGAAACAATTTAAATAAAAATGCTATTAAAACTAATTTGCAAGTAACCAAGAAAAACATTTTAATAAAATTATTGTCTAGAACAACTTAATTTCCTTCACCTTTATTTATTTTTTTTTAACCGATTATTAGTCAAATGTTGTGTTTCATTCTGTTTTCCAGAGACACTTTAGGAACAGTACTGATAATTAGAACGCGACAGTACCTTATACTCATTATTTTTATTGTTTAGAAGACACTATAGTTGTTACAATATATAACTTAAAATTCTACATAAACAAATTATTTACTTTTCTTTCTACATATTACTATAGACCTACATTTCAATTTTGTCAGTTCTAATTAATTCCTTTCATCGTACATCAACCGTAAAATATCGATACAAATTAAGAAGGATATATATGTTCAAATTGTTTTGTTGTATCTACCAAAAAAATATCCCTAACTATGTATCGAACAATTGCAGAGATATATTTTTTTAAATGAAACCTGATACCCTAAATAATTCAATCAATCAATTTCATGCTATAATTTCAATTGACTTGGATCTCTTTTATCTTCTATAATCTAAATATTCGGATAAATATGCTGCATCATAAATTTCATTTATGGATGTAAATAGTAATGGATAGGATTACGGTAGACGTAATTTTAGAGGCTTTTCTAATTTGTAAGTGTCAGATATTTAAAAATGTTGACAGTGCTATTTTTTTTCATTCTGTGCTACGATGGTCATTAGGTTCGTGTTCTGTATAAGTTTTGCACTGTTTCCAAATAAATTTAATAATGTAAAAAAATTCTTTCAAACGAAGATAACGTAAAATTAACATTTACTATTTAATTAATCAAATTTATGCCGTAGAAAGACTATAGCCACTTCTAAAATATTTTTTATTAACCTCGTATTTTTTTTAACACATTTCTTTATGTAAATTCGAAAGTAAAATCAAGTATTAATTTTGAGCAAAGGTTACTTATGATTGGTACGTACCCAAGTGCTTGGTTATTTGAACCCATTATGTCATTAGAGAATGTGGATAATATGAAATAATAGTTATTACAGGTTATTGTTGTAGAGATTTCCGATATTTTTTGACTCTAATCGTTAATAACAGACAACGCTTTATGTTCAAGATAATAAAATTTTAATTGCGGTTAGTTTGATTAAAAATTAGGTAATATTTCAAGTTTTAGTCTGATGCTATCGATAGAGGTGGTTGGATTGTCCTCCACTATACAAGATGATTTATAAAATATTAAAAACTGCTAGGCCTAGGGGAATTTTTTATTTACCTTCTGATGTTTCAAATAATTTTTTTCAAACACACAAAAAAAATTTTCAAACGTATCTTATGAAATTATATTGGTTATTAAGGAAGAGGGCTCTTTTTAAATAATCTTATTCTGTAAAGTTTTCCAATACACCGCTTTTGCATTTACTTTGCTCGTTATCATTATTACTTATTCTTTATAAACATAAAAAACCGTATTAGACCAGTACAGATAGCTTTGAAAATGGTAAAAAGTGAAATAAAATAATAGTAGGATGAAACCCATTGGAATAGGAAGAGAATATAACAAGTGGAAGGGGGGAGTTTTTAAGGGTAGAAAACTGTTTATCTCGATTTCCGGCAAAACTACAAGTCCTATGGAAAAAAGTTAAATGGCAAAGTTTCTTTTTTTTTAAATCATCATGTACAATTTTGAGCTATTTATTTAAATTTATACTTTAATTACTCTTTTGTTTATCAATGTAACACGGAATCTTACGTTTTTCGAGTAATTAAAGTATACATTTTAATAAATAGCTCAAAATTGTACATGATTAAAAAAAAAAGAAATTCGAAGTTTTCTTCGTTTCTTATTTGCATTTTTTGAGAACATTTACCATAGTAATGTAAATTTTTTGACACCATCAAAAAGTAGAGATTTCAACGAACAAAAAGCCCACCGAGTTTTTTTAAAAAGCAAATATTTTGAGGTGACAATTTTCGATTGAAAATTAGACTGCTTTTTCGATATTAAGTCAAAATAAGGTTAAAAAAATAAATATTTTAAAACATAAAAAATTACAGAGTGTTTGGGACATAAAAAGGTAAATCTACACCAAATTTCGTGAAAAAAAATTTTTTTTGAAAAAGCTAAAAATAAAAAACCAAAAACTTGGTTATTTGAATTTTTCACATAAATTTTGAGGTTATGTGAAAAAAGTGTAAATACAAAAGTTGTAGATCTTTTTATTACCTACAACTTTGCCATTTAACTTTTTTCCATAGGACTTGTAGTTTTGCCGGAAATCGAGATAAACAGTTTTCTACCCTTAAAAACTCCCCCCCTTCCACTTCCCGACCCCAGAGCGCCTGTAAATTATTTTTCCTATCATTTTTGTCATATTGTCTTCCTTTTCCAATGAGTTTGATCCTACTATTATTTTATTTGGTTTCAAAAATTATCTGCACTGGTCTATATAATAGATAAAAATATAAAATACTGTTACTGTTGCGTGACAAATTCTAATAAAACTAACAAACGAGTGGGTTGAAAAAGTGAGAAATTTTAAACCTTATATAAATTTAATTTCCTTACAGTTGCTATAAATAAAAAAAGGTTTACATGAGATCATTAATCACGAGTATATGCAAAATATTTAAATTATAAATTATATAAAAAATAGTTATAATCGGTAATTCCCATTTTCAGTATTCAGTATTCACAAATCGAGTTGTAACTGATTTGTTTTTCAAAAATTAATTAATCAATGTTAGGCATACATAAATGTGGAAATATATTTAAAAATCACTCATCACTCAAATTGCTGCTTTCTGAACAAACTAAATCAAACCAAACGCAATCGCAAACGCACGAAATATCATCCGTAAACAAAGAGACAGCAATTTATTTTGAATTTCAACACGTTTCACAAAATGTCGCTGGACATTTGTTAGAAATGTTTTTGGGTCGTTTCGTTCATTGATAAATCCTGAAATAACACATCGTTTATTTGGTAATTGATTAGATGCACTGGAAACTCAAATCCTTTTTATAGCTTATGATGAAAGTAGTCATTATATATCATTTTCAGCAAAAAGAGTTTTGAAATTGTAACGTCATCAAAATTCTAAAGGGGAAGAAGATGTAAATTTCCCCATTCCATCAAAGCTTTTAGATTAAAAATGCCATTAGTTTAAAAATCCATTTAAATATTCATTTTATGGAAAAAGTTGAATTTCGATGAGACTTTTTGAGATATTTTTTAAAAAATTCATATGACTTGCAGGCAAAATACTTCGTATTAGGTACTAATTACAGGCCAGTAATTTTCCGAGTGCAGCAAATAACGCAAAAAACGAATACACTCCGTTTTTCATGTAAACACAAATTTAATTTTAATTAAAAAGTAATTTTATCCATAACTAATGTACTGTTTATGTAAAGATAATTCCGTTGGCTGGCGCTTTACGTTAATATGTATCTACTAATCCAGAGAACTTCCCAGTTCAAATAATGTGTTTTTATTTAAAACCTTTTACCAGCATCGGACTGGATGGCAGAAAAAAATTTCAGAGGTCTGGAAAATCGCACAAAATTACATCATAAGGACCAAAATATCTAAACTCGTTGGGAAATTTCAATTATGCTAAATCCAACTAGTGAGAAAAAATCTTATTGCTCGTCAATAATTCGGATTTACAAGTAAAACACTCAACCATTATCTCCTCTGTTTACGGATGTGACAGGATAAAACTAAGGTTTAGAAATAATATAATCATCCTAGGGGAGTACATCGTTGTCGATGATGGTGTTGTGTGGTTTTTCTGGGTTTTCCCACAACTGTAAAGCAAATGCGCCATCAAATATCAGTAAGTCGCCCCAGAGCGCCACGGCAAATAATAATAATAGCCGTCCCTCCCCCGCACAAGCTGCAGAGCTTCTGGGTCACTCGCAAGGGAGTGAATTGCAGGGCGTATATTATTTTTTTTTTTTTTTTTTTTTTTTTACTTCTGTGTCAACGGCATCGACTACTATGATCATTAGCCTCGTGTTCTGTGTAGGCTTTGTTACTGTTTCCCAGCGCCACTTTAGGAACAGCACTGTTAATTAGAACCCAACAGTGAATGGTCGAGTGAGGAATCACACCTGGTATATGAAAATCAATTTCTAAATTTTTAGTTAATTAAAAATCAGAAAATGATTTCTGCCGACGGTGGGATTCGAACCCACAACCCTTGGATTATGAGTCCAGTGCTCTACCACTGAGCCACCCACTCCCCAATAAATGCTATTATTATTATTATTATTATTATTATTATTATTATTATTATTATTATTATTATTATTACTTATTTACAAAATAATTACAAAAAATTACAGATAATACAAAATATTCAGTTTAAATGAGGCCAATGATTATGGTAGAAGATAGGGATAGGTGTACATCCCACTCTAACCTGCGGTTCTTTGCCAGAATGATTTTTGCCCCCTGTCAGTAAGTAAGTATCATTTATTTTGCCAAAAGATTACATAAACGTAAAATAGGAATACTCAATAAAACACAATAAAACAATAAAAGATGAAGAAATGGTAATAAAAGAGATAAACGAAATAAATATTAAAAGGGATATAAGAAATAAATAAGTACATAGATACATACATTACAATTCTAAGTACCTACTACATTCAGTTAATGCATAGAAACAGTTTTTTTATCAGAAAGTCTTTTTTTCAAATATTTAATACATTAATGTTTTTAATATCATTTGGCAGGCAATTAAATAATTAAATATTTTTACGTCTTGTGTTTAGTGAGTGAACTTCTTTATTTAATTTAAACTTATGTTTATTTTGAAAATAATTTTGGTGAAGAACCTTAAGACATACAACGTTAACCAAAAATTAATTTGATTTATTTTACTTCTAAAAGAATTATTTAGTTCAAATCAAATTTTAAAAAAGTACATGATGTACTCAGTCCAGACCTGTGATAGACAATATGTTAAGGGCAAAGCTTCTTATAGAGAATGAGCTAATCGAATTTTGTGAAAATATTCTGGATCTGCATGTGCTTAGTGTGCCGTTTTCGTAATTGCCATTTAAGCCCTTGAAATATTGGCTACTAAGTGATTTTGTTTTAATATTACTTTGTACACAGTAAAGGAAATATTGCCGATAAAGTACTAGTTGGTTTTGTTCGGCTTATTTAGCTTTTACACTTTCTGATTAAATCTGCCTCCAATTTCTCACACAAAATACCCGTTTTTTTTTACTAAAAGTAAAAAATTGGTATTTTAGTATTTTCGAAATGATAATGTTTTGTTTGGAATAATAAAATTATCTCCAGAATTGGGAAATGTTTCTAATGTTTTCAAACAACTTACAAGGTCGCATTATTTTTTGAAGAAAGTTGACTTCACTGAAAATTTAATCTTTATTTAAAATCCTCGGGTAAATATTAACTAAAATATCCAACATAATCAACCAAATTCCGTAACTTCTGAAAACCCATATGATATTCAAATAAAGGCAAGTTTTCCAAGACATTCCCGCATGGATTACCTAAGTTAAAACAGTCTTAAAGGGCTTTGCCGTATTTTGAAGGATTTGAATTTATTATCTCGCCCTCATCCCATTCTAATGAATAAACATAAATTATATTTCCACCAAAGCATCATAAAATCTTTCCGATGAGAACAAAGCATTAGGTAGTGGAGCCAAATCCTGTTCCACTTTTTAGAAAAATTTCAGTTTAAAACAAGGCCGCATTAGAAACGGGTTTAAGGGATATCGGCGACCCAAAAAATATATAAGTTATACTACAAACGATCTATATGTATGTGTACCTACATAGCATACTGAACAAAAATTTAATTAATTAAAAAACGTTCAATATACTGCAATTAGAAAAATAAACAATGGGTGCCAAAAGTAAAGGATACAATAAGCAATTTACAAGTAGGCGATTACTTTGACATTTATAATTATTTTTGAAGATAATTATTTAAAAATAATAAAAATGAAAGTATATCCAGATTGCAGCTAACATTGTTAAATTTTAGAGTTAAATAAATAATAAGCACCATTTTTTGTTAAGGAAAAAGATGTAATAAAACTGTAATTAATCTGGCAAACTCGCATTTCTCAAGTCAAATCAAAAATTAGGGCCAATTTCTCAGAGATTTCAGTTTTGTTCAAATCCAAATATTTCACAGAAGTTGCCTTTTGTGTCCTTCGGATAATCCTATCCATCGATCTAATGTATTTCTCAGGACTTCGGAACGTAAAATGGAATTTATTTTTTTCAAATATCCGCCTCTAAATGTCTCAAAGAATTTATTTTTCAAAATAAGCTTCTTACTGAAATACATCAGATGGATAGGAATGCAACGGGAGAAGGAATTAATTTATTTCAATGTAGGTATCAAGCAGGTGATGGTGTTGTGATTTTTCTACAGAATAAAGGTATCAAGCGATGGAAAATAAAATAATAAGTCCAGAGAATTGCCCGCATTTTTCAACCATTCAACTATTTTGGAAGATATGGAGGGCTAACATGAACGTAAGCTAAAAATGAGAAATTTTAAAAAATAAAACTAAAAACCTCAATTCGAAGAAAACGGTTTTTTGGAAAAAAAATTACATTTGAGACACGAATACGAACATTGTTGATTCAATTTTTTTGTTATTTTTACCTGGATTATATTGAATATTATCGACGTTTGTTTTTTTTTTTTTCAGAGAAATAAGTCAGCATTGACACGAAGGTGCCCAGTTCTACTATCTGCTCTTTCATTATTGTTAGATCGATTTTGACGATAAAGTTAATTAACTTTATTGATAAGTCATGTCCACTCGAGAAACAAACTATTGTTAATACCTATCTCGATTAATAAATTAGATCTTGCTACATTTTTCTTCCCTACTACATATTGTATTGTTGACATTGATATAATATTGAAAACATGACCTATTTGATTCGAGAACCATGTTAAGGTCAATAACGAATGCATGTGAATTAAAATTAGAAATGGTTATAATATTTATTTATTGACATTTCATTGTAAACATAAATTACTGATTTTGTCGTTTTCTCGACAGCACAATCGCTCTATTGCCAAGCCTTTAACTAGAATAAAGTACTTAAAACGTGTTGTTTAAATAGTACCGTCTCCAATTATAAGTGCATGTAAAATAGGTTAACTGGACGTTATTTAAACGTATGAAGATTATTTATATTATTTCAAAATGAAACTGATAATTATGTAACATTTTTTTAAGTTTTTGTTGTTTTGAGCTATAAAAGATTCCTGAATCTTTCTTGTGAAACAGTTAAATAAAAGTTGACGTAAAGAGAGATAAACCAGCAGGTATTAGTAAAAGCTTTTATCGAGTATCGCTAAACCCTACGAAAATAATACATATCGCTGGACCCTTAGGTCCACCCCATCTTGATTCACTTTGTTCCAGAATCACTCCATCAATGTTTACAAAAGTGATCTTGACTGCTCACCCCGGCGTGTTCGATAATACCCCGGAAGGAGATTTACTAAAGAGGATTCCTTTTTGGTCACATTAAATTAGAAAGAAGCTTTAAATTTAAGCCCTCACTCTCCTAGTTCTCCCTTTTGTTTCGATCCGAGCGTCACCCGGTCAGATAAATTGAATTTTCTTTAATCTCTTTCTTAATCGAATCTGGATATCGGGCGATAAGAACGAGGATACTCGACTTGAAGAAATGAATTAACGTCTGAAATGCTTTTTAGAGCTACCTGCTCAAAAATAATTTTTATACGAGTACCAGGGATATTATTCCTCTTAAAGTCTTATCGAATTATTACAAAAATTCTACAAAAGGATTCAAATTTTATTATTTTTTTTGTCCAAAAAAATCCATTAAAACCCACTAGGTACAGAATTTTTTATCGCTTTTAACGTTAATAATTTTTTTTAACCTCTACCTACCATTTTTGTGTCAAATTTAAGTTTATCTTAAAATTAATTTTTACCAATGTATGTGGTTCTATAATTATTGTAAACTATAAAAACCAAATCTAGTTTTTATGGTTTGTTGCATATTTTAATCACATAAGTAAAGAAAAGATTGTTGGAATAGTTGCACATTTTAATGCAATATTCTATTAATAATTATATTAAAAGTAAAAGTTTTCTTACGCAAATTTGTTATACTTTTCTATTATAAACAGCCTAGTTGCAAAATTACCTTAATTTAGCATATAAAAAAATTGAAACATTTTTCTTCTAGGCTTGTTAAATAACATATACAGGTCAGGTGTGGATCAATAACTTAATTTCAATAGCGGATATTTAGTTCACTTAGTAGGATCAATATCAGAGAAGGTTGTTTTAACTTTTCTGAACTTATGTCAAAATACCTCTTGGACGTTCAACTAATATAATTTTTAAAATTGCGTAAATCATCAACAAAAAATGATTTCATAATTAAAAAAGTTTTACTTTCATTAAATTTGTTTTATTTGGCTGAAGGGCCTCAGTTGATGGCCTATTGGAATCCAATAAAGTACATTCATTATTTATTATTAATCCTATTACAACAAGAGCACAAACCGAATTTTCAATAATAAGGAAGTTCAATTGCTAATAACTAATAATTTTTGCCTTTCTAAATAAAATAAACAATTAAGAATGGAATTATGAACCCATTAACGAATGCACTGGAAGTCTCAGCCCTTAATGGATTAAAGTTAAAAACATTTTTAGAACAATAAAGAAGTTTGTAAATTTTTATATAAATATCTAAGAGTGTAATAAATTCGCCTTATAAAAATAAAGCAAAACGATTCTATTTATTTTTAGGAAAATATTTTCATGAGTACATGAATTCGATCACACCGTGAAATTACAATTTCTGTGCATTGGCAAGCATGAAATAGCTTATAGAGGTTGAGGTTGAGCAGTAATATCTCAATTTTATATTTTTTTTTTACATACACTTCAACGGGATTGGCTTTTTTAAAACAACAATTCTACTGGCTTTATTACTGTGCTGCTCTGCATCTGGAGTTTCATTGGAAAAAAACAAGAAGAGCTGTTTTAAAACCAATACCTACAGTGTAGTGCATTGAAACTTTATAATTAATAGAGTTGCTGTCGACAAAGCAAACAGCATATTGTTTTATTAGAAAAGTTTATATTAATAGCTTCGTAGATACGCAGATTAATTACAAAGTTTTAATGTTATACAATGAATTTGAAATATATATGGAGGGATTGAAATTGGATTTACTTTTATTAATATATTATTTTCACAAATACAACTATAGATAAATAACAAAGAGGGTAATTGAAATTCTAATTAAGAGATTAAAATTGGGAAATTGGAACCTTTTGGTTTATCAACCAAGTATAAAAACAGTAATTTGGAAAAAAGTGGTATTTACGAAATTAGTTGTGGGGATTGCGATAGAAAGTATGTTGGGCAGCCTAAACGCTCTGTACAGGTCAGATTTAAAGAACACATGGCTCACTTAAAATATGGGCGTACGGAAAATCTAGTAGAGCCGAACATGCTTTTAAGCAAACTCATAGAATAAGTATAGACACTGTAAAATTACTTAAAAATGTATCCAATAATAAATTGACAAAGGACTAATTCCTCTTAGTCCGCTTTTTAGTTTAATCCATTAGGAACGGGCGGGTTAGTCATCCTTGGCTGATTAGTCACCCTTGGCTGATTAGGTCACCGGGGATGACGGTGCCAGGCACCGCCGGGGGGTGGGGGTGTTAGTCATTTAGTATAAATAGCTGTTAGAAATAGTTAATTAGTCTATCATCAACTCCTGATGATGCCAACATAGTTGGACATGGATGTATGTTAAAATTGTGTTTTGGTTGAATGGTCGACGATAGTTTCCAACTTAATAAAGAGGTGTTTAACTATAATTTAATATACCCACTTTTTACCAAATTACAGTTTTTCCTTTCAACCTATAGTTTTTTTTTCGAAATATTTTGGCTCTTACGTTTGATTTAGATAATGACTAGCGTTAGTAGGGCAATAATAAATAATATCATACCCAACATTGTTTTAATTATATTTTCAATAATTAATTGCAAAACAGGATCACAAGTAGCAATACCTAATATTTTAACGTTAGTAATTACACAAATATTTTTATTACGAGTACTATCGAAATTGTTTATATTACAATGTACAGAAATTACTTACTTATCTACTTACTGTAAACTACTACTTATTGTAGTGTGTGTTCCAGTTTTAAGAAATACCTACATGATGCTCAGATGTCAGATCTAAGACAGATAAATAAACAATATTAAGAGGGATTAGTTTAAAACAAGTTTGTATACCTAAAATGTCCCTTTTGGTCAGCATAAGATTGCTTTTCGCGTTGCTTACCCCAATCCCCTATTTTTGGCGCATGCGCATGTAGTAGTATCTTCCGCCGAAATACGAGATGAAATAATACTATAGTGTGTATCCTACATACAAACTATGTAGTATACGATTCAATATATTTGATCTTAAATAATTTTTATGGTCATTGTTATCGATTTACATAAATTATTATTAGGTCAGATCCAAAATCACAGGGTTGTACTAATAAAATTTTAAGTATTTATTTATTTAGTTCTTTGTGGTGTAATTTCTCCTTTCGTATGTAAATATTTAGGTATTTTTACATTCCTAAAAATACTAAAACTTGCATTTACACTTTTTAGGGACTTAGGAATGGCAAAACTTAATAAAATAATAATATTAAAAATATAATTAATTTATTTAGTACAACCCTGATGTGCTTGTTTACTATTATAACTAATAAATAAAGTTGTATAGTATAGTACCTAAATGTTTTAAAGTTTTAAATGCCTTGCTAAACTAAAATGACGACCCCAATATAGTTCTACAAAAAAAACTATTGTACTCAGTATGATTAAAATGGCATAAGAAACGAAAGTAGATTGCAATATTTTTATTGTCAATTTTTTACTACCCATGTTCTCAACTTGAGCAAGGCTCATTGCCTGTTTATACTGTTCGTCATATTGATTACAAAAATGTTGAACAAATCCGCTTTCAAAGAGGTGCATTATTTGTTTATTAAATTTGTAATAGAGTAGATGTCCTTTCTGAAAAGGTATTCCAAAATTCAAGAATATCTTATCTCCCACATCGGTCATGTAAAAAAGTGATTTTCTTTCTTGATCAATATAATATTTAGGTAAAAGATATTTCAAAAGTCGTTCTAAACGTGCTGTTATCATGTCTTTTTTGAAAGCAGTTCTGTTTAAACAGACTCTGTAATCACCACATACTAGCAATTGATTATTTTTAACCAATTCTATGTGGAAAGGTTTATTTGAATCTCTAAACATGTCAACGTAAACTTGTCCTGGGAAGCCTATCAAAAATTTGTGTTTCAAAATATCATCTGTGTTTTGTATTAATTGACTGCTAAGGCTACTTGTCATTATATCAAACATTTTAGTTTTGTAAACAGTTGTAAATATTACACTGAATATTATATAATTCAAGATAATTATTTTTAGAGAGATGCTTCTTAGATTAATATAAGTACTGTTTTCTAGTAATATATTTAGAATTACCGGCATTATGGTTATTTCATGTTGCACTGGAACTAATTTAACTATTAAATACAACAAAACATATAAAATGGACAATAGA
This sequence comes from Crepidodera aurea, assembly GCA_949320105.2. Classification (NCBI taxonomy): domain Eukaryota; kingdom Metazoa; phylum Arthropoda; class Insecta; order Coleoptera; family Chrysomelidae; genus Crepidodera; species Crepidodera aurea. The sequence goes on along the minus strand of OX439475.1, from coordinate 80,868 downwards.
GCAAAAAAACAACACCACACCGAAATTTGGTATTCTTCATAAAAAATACTCCAATGTCTTCTGGTATTTATCAATCTAGGTATAATAAAAATTGGTTTGTCTTCAGCAATACTCAATGTAATTTCAGCACGATCAGAATACTTAGAAATAGGTGAGGCATACAAATCGAAGTCTTTTGAATCAAACTCTGGTGAAATTTTGAAAGTATTGGCAGAAAATTTGGACAAAGTAAAGTTTAATATTATATCTAAACTTGATGCCGCCATTTTAATAATGTCAATAAAAATGCCTTCTTCAACACTTACAACGTATGGTGGATGCAGAGCACTAAGAACATTTAGTTTAGAATATTTTTTTGTTGTAATTTGTTGATAAAAATCGATTTCAGATGATGTATTTAGTTGTTTAACATTATATTTAACATTATTTTGAATAAACAGCTCGTATTTGTCTGTTCGGCTAACTTTAATTATTAGTAAAACTTTGGATATGTACATATTTTCTAAGGCTTTAAGCAATTTGCTTGTACAACTATTATTTATTATTAACACAAATTTTCCTCTGCTGTTGAGAATCATCGAATTTGAAAGGATATTTATTGCTTCGTGTATATTTCCTGATATCACATACATGGTCGGTTGTTCAAAATTAAAAGCTGTTAAATTACCATCAGTGGTATAATAGTAAACAGCAGGAGAAGAAATCCTTTTATACGTATTTACCAAGTATATATTATCATTTTTAGTTGCACTATTAGTGATTATCCTATTTAATATATTATCCAAGTCGTCAATTTTGCTGCTACTTTCTATTGAGAATAAACTGGAACTAAGAAAAAAATTACTAGTTAATAAAAACGAGAACGGAGACATGTCTACATATAGAATACCGATATTTAAGTAAAACATTCCCCGGCAAAATTATTTCAAATTAGACCAAATGTTCTAATGGATCAATTTGTGTAATTGACTCTACCAAAACAAGATATTTACTGACAGAATAATGTTGATTATACACTGAAATTATTAATATTATAAGAAGGTTTTTTATGCTATAAATATATATATAAAAAATGGGGTCGATTTTTATAAATAAACTAGCATACGACAGGCACGATTGTACATTGTTTTTTTTTAATTCATGATAATTTCGGATATTAAATTCCTCTTTATATTTATAAATAATTTAGTGGATTCGCCTGCAATTCTTAGCAACATTTATTTCAACGCTTCTCTCCCATATATTGTTAGGCATCAACAGCTTTTCGGTTATCAATAAATTATTTCATGAACTCCCCAATGCATAAATGCAACATATGCTATACGCTATCAAATTTTATTAATATTGATATTTTCACTTACTCGTTTTCACAGTATTCGTACATTTTGAAAAAGCATTTTCTGCTTCACAGTCTTAATTTATATGTAAGTATTGAATTGAAAGGGATAAAACCAATCCTAAATCCCTTCGACCAATTAGTCTCACATCGTTCGTTCTGAAACCGGTGAAGAAAGCAACTAATAACTATATAAGAACAGAAATCCTGGAACGGGTGCCTCTGCACCCCCATCAGCATGCGTACCAAACGGGCAAATCCACGGAGACCGCATTGGTGCAATTGACAGATGAAATCCAGGATGCAAGAGAGAACAAAGAATCTGTAGTGTGTGTCTTTTTAGACATAGAAGGAGCTTTTGACAACACACCACACGAAGCTGTCAAAAGAGCACTAGAAGAAAGAGGGGTAGACAACACGACAACCAGATGGATGTCGCGACTACTGCCTACCAGAATACCAGAGACTAAAATGGGACAAAACACTATTTCCATCTGCACAACCAGAGGATGCCAACAAGGAGGAGTAGCCTCCCCTCTTATGTGGAGCTTAGCAGTGGATCGACTCCTCTGCAATTTGACCGAGATTGGTATATCGTGTCAAGGGTATGCAGATGACATAGTCATAATCGCAAGATGCAAATTCGAGAATACTCTCTGCAAAGAGGGCTGGACTATACTAAAGAATGGTGTCAATCGATGGGACTTAGCGTCAACCCCATCAAGACTACCTTAGTTGCCTTTACAAGGAAAAGAAACATTAACCTCGAAACCATCGAATTGGACGGGAAAGTTATTGAATGGAAGCCAGATGTCAAATATCGGGGACTAATACTAGATAATAAACTTATCTGGAATACACACGAATAAGCCACGAAAGCTCTAATGGTGTGCAGAAATTTTGCGAGATAAAACTGGGGATGTATCCCAAAGATCCTGCAGTGGATGTACACGTCAATAGTGAGACCGGCCATCACTTATGAAGCAGTAGTCTGGGGCAGCAAAACTAGTCTGGCCAGTACAAAGGCAAATCTAGCGAAAATCCAAAGATTAGCCTGCGTATGCATAACAGGTGCAATGAGAACGTGCCCAACGGCTGCCATGGAGGTAATCCTAAGCCTTACACCCTTCTATATAGTAGTGGAGAGTATAGCGATAAGGACAACCTACAGAATGCCCAGAGAAGGATCAACCAAACGCAAATTTCGACTCCTTCCTGGAAATCACCAAACCAGGGACATTCCCCGGATGAGATGACAAAGAAGTTTAGCTTTGTGAAAGAATTCAACACAAAGCTAAGTAACAAAAGCGAATGGGACAAAGATACTATCCCAAAACTCAAGAGAAGTGCCATGAAATGGTACACAGATGGTTCTAGAACAACAGAAGGAATAGGAATAGGAGTATATGGGCATGGAACCAAATATTCCGAAAGTTTAGGCAAATCTCCGAACATTTTCCAAGCTGAAATATACGCCATCGGAAAATGTGTCCAGTTCAATATAGAAAGAAATTTTCGCAGACAAGAGATCATCATCATGTCAGACAGCCAAGCAGCCATTAATGCCTTGAACTCCCACGTAATCAACTCCAAGATAGTTTGGGAGTGCCTAGAGAATCTAAACGAACTAGGCAAGAACAACACTGTTACCCTACTATGGGTTCCGGGACATACTGGAGTGGAGGGTTATAAAATAACAGACGTACTCGCAAAAAAAGGGGCTGAAACACCATTTCTGGGACCTGAACGCTTCTGCGAAATAAGCACCAGTACAATACTTGATGGACTTGGAAAAAAGTAAATAACAAAAGCTCCCAATACTGGATAGGACTACAAGGAATGAGACAGGCCAAGACACTACTGGGAAACTATAATCAGAAGAGATCTGACGACTGCATCAGTAAAAGTAAATATAAGCTCAGAATACTAACGGGTATCCTAACAGGGCACTGCCGGCTGAGAGGCCACCTAAAGAAACTCGGATTAGTAGACAAAGAAGAATGCAGATTCTGCGAGGAAGAGGAGGAAACCTCTATCCACATTCTCTCAGAATGCATTACCCTGCAAAATCCAAGGGTACGATACCTTGGAGAATATCAAATAGCAGAGGAAGATCTATCTAACCTGAAGCCTACCAACATCTTGAACTTTTTGAAAGCAATAGGATTGTAGGAACTGCTCTAATCGTTGAGACATCCTGAACGACTGGGCAGCAGTAGGAGGCACAATAGATCTTATAGGTCGCAGTGTATCGACACCCCCATCACAGATAGATAGATAGATAGATAAGTATTGAATAGTTGTTTTTCATTTACTTACGACTATTTTCATTTTGAATTTTACTTGTTACTTACTTACTTATTTGTTACTGCTTCAATCGATTAGTATTTCCCTTTGTATATAAATAAATAAATAAATATGGCCACCTTTGGTTACACATGAATATGCAAGTATGAAGTAAAAGACATCGAAGCTACATTATATATTTTAGAAAATGTTGTTTTTGATGAGTATTTAAATGGATTATAAAAATATTTTGGAGTGACTTTCCTACATACGTTTTGTTTTCCTGTCCTGGGATTTTAATTTGTTTTTTTGATATTTATATTTTTCGATCTATCTAGGTATTTATGATGTATAGCAAGTTAATTATATTATTGAACTATATCCCCAAATTGTAATAATATTACAGCGATTATATTGTAACGGTAATGAAATTATTATTATTATCATCATAACATCAATTAACCTATTAATGACGACAAATGTTGATTGAAATGATTATGTAGGCTTTACAGAAACTATTCATGGGAGGAGTTTACTCAATATATACAAATTGATGTACTGTTTACCAACAATTCCTTTGTTAATTAGAACATTTAAGGTAGGTAATTTTAAACACATTTTAAACACAGTCACAGTCTACTCGCTTTTACCAAAATCGTCATTCACTATGTGTCTACTTCAAAATTTTCATATTTTGGACCCCATTTTGAAGGTGTTCTCGAAGAGGTGTGGAGGAGCACATCACACCCTAAGCCAGTGGCGTAGCCAGGAATTTTTTTCGGAGGGGGCCCTCTCGTAGATAATACTTACTATAAATACTTTTTTCAGCAGTGATGGGGTAAATATACAGGGCGACCCAGGGTTAAACCGTCAAACGTTCAGGATCGGTTATTAAGGAAAAAATACATCCCTTTAACCCTGGGTCCTAACTTGTTTTGATTTTAGAACAAAAGAGTTTTTTATGAATTGCTCAAAAAACAATTTGGTTGATTTTGATAAAACGCTTATTTGCGGCAATAATTTAAATATTATTAGAATTAAATTATTAATTCCAGTGACGTTCCACAAGGTAATTTAATTGATATTGGGACAAATCATTGTACGCCACTGTTTTTTTGTATGTTAGTTACTTTTCTTGGATTAAACAGTTGAACACACAAATTTTTTGCTTCTTCAATTTTTTTCGTATCTCGCTTAGTTTTTGAGAAAAAAATTAAAATCTTATTTTTTTCCTGAAAACCCGATCCTGAACGTTTAACTCTGGGTCACCCTGTATACAATGTAGGCTATATAAATACATTATTTTATTTAACAACAATTTGTTAATTATTAAGATAAGAATAAAAGACAACTAATTATTAATATAAGATTTGAATGAGCATTATTCAAACGCAATTTTGCGAGTTTGTCTGACATCAAAGCTGGGCCTGTTAATCAATTGGTAGATGTATTATTCCGAAAATATGATTTTAGTCTTTTCATCGTTGAGAAACTTCATTCAGTTCGTTCTACAAAGGCAGAGGTAACGGGTAAAACGGCTAAAATTTGGAATAGCGTAAAAATGTTCGGAAACAAACAAGGATCTGCTACATTTAGAGTATCGACTGCACTTTGAGGAAGACACAGACACAGACACTGTCCAAATATCCCATTCACTGCGTAGAATAACCGTGTATATTGTTTGTAAATCATCTGAATATAACTAAATCGCTGGCTCAAAAACGTAAAATATTTATGATTTATATAGTTACCACATTTTCTTATAAACTTATAGAAGTTTCGGGGGGGGGGGCTGCTCTATCAAAATCTAAAGTCAGACTTTTAAAATTCGTAAACACAAAGAATCAACATACACACATATCGAATTCAGATACTGAACAATTTGTTAGGTGAAAATCGGTAATATATTTCATAAAGTCGATCCTTTGAAGTTATTAGATAAACAGGGAGTCCTTTGCAATTGAAATTTTAGATTAAAGCTCAGTGTACTAAACAATAAAAAAATCACAAAGCTTTGAAGTTAAGGAGGTATTAATAAATCACTTAGACAGGGGACTTATAACACAATAAAAATATATGTGAAAGTTTTCAAGTTGCTAAAAAAAACTGTATTAAGTACATCCTTTTAATCTAAATGTTAGAAAATATTTGAACAAACTCATGTTTACACCTGTCAGTAATTAGTTTATCGACTATAATACTATGCAAGAAGTTTTATTTGGTAGTACTTTTTCATATTTGTTGATAATTGACGAAAAAATCATAAGTAAAATGTCACTTTTCATAGCCCTCAAAAATGTGTGTTGTTCTTTAACTGGTGAAATATTTTTTTTTACTTTTAACTTTTTAAGGCTGAAAAATTATTTGTTTGTATTTTTATTTAGTTGCATTGATAGCCAAAAATGTATTAAAGCATATGAGGATATTACTTTGTGATTCCAGTCATTTTCAGAATTACTTACCTAAAAAAGGAAATAACCACTAGAATTCCAGACAAGTTGTTCACCAGGCCACACAGGCAACGTTCTACACCTGAGAGCTCCTGTAAATTGAAGAAATTTGACAAAGGAACATGAACCCTTCAAGGGATTAGTTTATATGGGGTATTAAAATTTTTAATATATTGTTATGGTATAAAAAATGGGACAAAATTATAAAAAATGTGTATGTTAAACGAATAAAAAGAAAAATATGTGAAAAGGACTTAAAAAAAAGATTGGTGATTGTTGTTAGGGGAGGTTTGTTTAGGAGATTGTTTGTTGTTGATTTAAAAAATGTCAGATAGGAATTTGTAATGTCAGATTAATGGAAATAAAGAATATTAAAAGTATAAAAATCTGAGAATTTTCTCAATATATTTGACTGAATCAAAAACGACTTTAAAATTGTTTTCAAACTTGGTTGACAAAACCTAAATTTTCAAAAATTTATCCATTGTCGGTGGCAACTTTAACCACTCTCTTTTTTATGCTACTGAAAGATATAAGTTTTTTTTAGTCTTTATTTATTTTTTTATTAAATTAATAGCATTGTAGATATTTTCTTATATACAATAGTCTGATTTTTACTTAATACTTTGCTAAAGAATAAAGCTTTGGAAAAAGTAGTAAGCCAAAATAGTTGAAATTGAAAATACAATCTTTTTATTAGCGTAGTTCCTAAGATACATTCGGATAAGTTGTTCCATCTTAAAAGGGCCACACTGAACATATATATATATATATATATATATATATATATATATATATATATATATATAGGTATACATTGTGTGTATAGAAAGAAGTTAAATAGCTAAAAACGATTCGGACTAGCATGGCAGATCGGTGATTTAGCAGTTGGTTATTTTTCTTAAAATTGCTCTCTTACTTCAATTTAGTGCTTTCCGCTTCACCTCACCCTCAGAATATCTTTCTCGGCTACCCTTTGAAATCTATTGCTCCGAACCAGATACGGAAATCATTAAGGCCTTTTCTGGCTAAAGTAACTTATGACGATGAATGAATGGTAAGTACGACGCCTTTTGATGTGCCGACCATTACGATTTATTTTAAATCAAGTTTGCGACGAGGCGACCTTAAATTATTATTGTGTAATTTGTAATAAAAAATGAGTTTCCAAAATGTATACAGACGCCGGAGGGATGAGTTAGTTCATTTTTTTGTAAAAACTGTTGTGCAAATGCTAAGACAGAAACTTGTATTTGCAGATCAACCAATTAAGCAAAACCCTATTGAAAAAGGATCTAATATAAAGATGAAAGCCTGAGATACATTTAAAACGTTTTACTGCTGCTTAACTTATGAAAATGTAAATAATGTGTGGATAAATGTATTGAAATCAGGAATACCTGAAAAAATTAATAATTTATGTTATACCGAATAATAAAAAATTGCTGTTTTTTTAACTTAAATATTTATTTTAGGTTGTTATAGATTATAATGTCGCGTTCGAAAGTGGGGAATTCTTTTTAAAAAATTGGGAAAATGATTTCCGCAAATACTGGTATTTTTTGCAGAAAGGATAAAGCTGCTAGAGACCTATTAGATAACGCCTTGAAAGTAAGTTCAAATTATAATATGCCAAAAAGTAGCATATTAAATTTGAATTTTTTTAGATGGAAAATATGCTTCACTTTTATATTTGCTGCCATTGACCAAATTTTGTTCCAAAAATTCATTTGGAAAAACGACCCGTATAAAATTTACAATAAAGGACTCCCAGGAATCATTTTTGTTTTGTGCTAAAACCCAACAAGAGCTGGAAATTGAGAAAATTTTAATATTTTAAAATATGTGGGGTCGTACTACGTTAACCTCAACTTATATTTTATCTTTTTATTTTTCATTAAAAAAGTTAGCAGAGGCGGTCATAAAAACGTCGAAAATAAATCGAAACATCTAACTGCCGAAACAGTTATTTTCAGTAGTTTCAACAAAAAGCCATTCCTGCTAGTAGACTTATTCGGAGAAAGCGAGTAAGCAATTCTTCAGTACTCCAAATGAAGTTGTACGCGGATTTCGTATGAAGACTATTTTTCCAATTTCCGAACGATTACTCCGATAAATGGATATAAAGTCAACTGCCTGCTCGAATAGAGTCCTGCTCAAGACAGTGGCGTGGAATCCTGTCTTGATAATTCTTTAAAAAACATTCTAATCATTATTATTTGTTGTGGAACAACTTAAGTCACATATTTTTGCCAATTTTTTTCTTCAACAAAACCAAAAACGTAGGTCAAAATGAGCTTCAAATCGTCAACTTCTTGATAACATATTTTTCGAGAAATATTTTTTTTATCAAAATAACAAATGCGAAAAAACTTTAGCCGAATGAAAAATTGTGTAATTAAAATTAGTTTAAAAAAATTGGCCCAAAAATTTGTCTGGAATGTAAAGAATGTTGAAAAAAGGAATTTGAAATTTTTCCAACTTTTTACAAGCGAAAGAAAATTATTCTTACATACTTCTTACAAACTAAACACAAAATATAATTTTATATGAAAAATTGATCGAAGTTATCAAGAATTGCAAAAAATACAAAATATTTTTGAAGCCAGTTAAATTGATTAAATTCCATGTATTTTAACTATTTTACAGGCCTTATCTGTACCAATCAACACATGCAAGTTATAAGTCTCTCGGGACATTTCAGTGACACACGCCCATGTAGGTATATGGCAAAGTATCGTAATATAAAGGTGCAATGCAGGTATTGTAATTCTTATCAAATAATTGAATTTCCAACTGCCAACGGTTCCTTTTTGTTAACTCAGATTGCCATATCCCCGGAAAGACAATTCTTTTCTGTCGTCATCCATCAACCTTTATTATTTTCAATTCTGGCTTGGGAAAGGATTGTGAGGCACTTGTCAGAAACAATTGTAGAAAATTGGAGTTTTGGTCCCGTTTTTCTATATTTTGCTTTTACTCTACTGTGGGAACAATGCAACACTCGAATGTAACTAATTCTCAATTTACTTTTAAATTTGTTGTAGAAAATATTAAATGTTTCTTTATTATTTACTGTTTTTTATCATCAGTAGGTATGAGACTAATATTATTTAATTAACTTATTTGACAATTCAATTCATGTATAAAAAATCCCATAAACCGCGTGATTTTGTCTTACTTTTCCAGAGACAATAACGGAACCTAACTTTTGAAAGCATGACAACCAGCATTGTAAATAAATTTTCGATGACGTTATGTCAATTTTTCTCAAACTTGCGTTGTCAGAAAAGTTTTCATTTGTGGAAATGTCGCGATTTGGAGAGTCTTCGAGTGGAGAAATTGAAAAAGTCATCAATGATAATGTGCCTCGCAATACTGTGAATTCAACTACATCATCAATTTGGCGACAATTTGCGATGTTTTGTTTGGAAAAAAAATATGAACTCATTGCAGAAACTTCCACTGAAGAGTTAGCTTCTATTTTATGTGACTGGGCATTCAACATGAAGAAGAACAATGGACTCTTAATTTTTTCAGAGGCCGTTTTTTTCGGTAAATTGCCAGGCAACAAAATTCTTATTGATACATGTCAAGTTTAGTTCGACAAAAAAAAAGCTCTCGTGTGAAAAATCAAGTTAGCACACATTAAAAATTAAAATATATTTTTTCTACACTCGTAAAACAAATATACTATTAATAGTGTCAGACAGTTTTCCCTACATTCATCAGAAAATGTTACATTAAACTGAAGTAGAAAAGAAAAAGGATGGTATACCTACATGTGTAGGATTCACATTATTAGTTCTTACAGATGGTGATTCAGTTAATATCACATTTTCTTTGGTAATGGTAGTTAAAACAGACTTCTCATTTGAAATTGGATAATAACTTTGAATCACGTTTATATATTTCAACAAAATTTGCTTCTTCAAATTGCCGAATTTCAATTTCGATCTCTTGAGATGTGGAAAACGCTGAATTCAGTTTTAATATTGTTAACAAATATGTAAAATATAACATATTCACATGGGTTATATTTCGCCCATCTCCCGGTGTCAGCTAACCACAGGTGCGGATCCCGATTGTTAGGAAATAGAGGTCCGCAAATTGCTGATCTCTATTACTAATCTAATTAATTCAGGCCCGCAAATTGTCCCTTCAATTTGTATTTGCGTTGAATATTTATACTTTTTCTTTTTAAACAATCCTGTTTAAAAATATGTTTGAAAGAAATAACATAAGAAAGTTATAATTATTTTTTTTTCTCGTCCTTTGCTCTTGCTTGATATTCGAGGATGTGAAAGATTTCGATAAACAACCCATGCAAAGCAGATCCCTTTATTGCCCTTTATTTAACAAAATATTCCCAGAGGCCTAAACTTTTAATTGAGAACGAACGACTGTAAATACCGACAACGTAGAATTATCTCATTTTGTTACTCTCGTCTCTTTGACCTTTTTATTTTGGATTATATCCAAAAAACTTTGTTGTAATTACCTTAAGCGGTAGAAATACTGGAAAGTCTGATTAAACGCTTTAATGTCAAATCGTATTTTTTCTTTTTTTTTCTCATTTATTATTAGAAATTTCTACTAAGAGTAATAAAAATAATTAGTTCGGGACGATGCAGATATTCTAGTCATTACTTACATCGTTATTAATCTAATTGTCAATTATCAATTAATAATTAATTAATTATATCGCCAAGTATTACAAAGTTGCCCTGAAAAGATGTAAATGATTAGTTTTACTGGTTATACAGATTAATTAGAAGAAAAATTTCAAATCATGTTTTTACAGCTATTGTAATAACAGCGGTAAACCGTAAAAAATAACATTGCTTTCTTGGAACAAGTCGGAATATCTAAAACTTTTATTGACTTTCATAAAAGTTCTCTTTGGAAATTTAGGTTCCCTCTCTGTGAATATCTGCTTATTTATTAACAGTGTATGAAATATAGAACTACAGAAATAAAAAGCTATTTTAATTATTTACTTCATAAATAGACATAAAAACATACGATTTGTATTTTTGAATACACAAGACAATTTACACAATACTTAATAATAATATTGCTCCAATAATAAAAATAATATTAAAAGGATTTATAAGTAGAGAAGCTTTGTTGCAAGGAGGGTAAATTCCGTCGGTAGATTTACATACACAAACTTCTGATTGATAGCCTTCAGTTAATTTTTGCTTATAACATCCACTATCAATTAATCCTCCAGTGTGTTGCTGCACCTTTGCGCACTTGTAGGTAATATTGGCAACTGCAAAAATGGCCAAAAGTAAATTATTTCAATAACGCTTGTGCACCTCACAGTTTTTCCGTATGCGTGGTATTTTTTTTTCAATTTGATACGATTTATTACGTTTTCAATATATTATTTTTAATACTTTATAATCAGAAAAAGTATAAAACATTATTTTACTTTTATAAGTGATAACAAGATAGAGGCATACCAGAATACAATTTAACATTAAAAAAACTTTTCTAAAAGACGTGGTGTGCAGTTGTGGTTTTTATAATTTATATTCAAATGAATGGATATACTTATTCTGCTTTATAAGCGCATCTTTAACTTCATAGGCAAATTCACTGAAAATCATTTTAAATATCCATAGTATTTGAGTAATGAGTAATACATTGAGTAAAATATAAACTTACTTTGATTATTAAAAAAATAAGTGTATTTTACACATCTTTGGTTAATACTTCGTTTACAAAGAATGCTAGCTTTATGTTTGTCCCATAGATACTGCATATTTGGTAAGCTTCCATCATCTTAAAACAAAAATACAATTAAAATATTAAATTACTAAATTACTTCTATCTCCACGAAAGATCCTTAATTGTAAGTAATATACTGGGACTCAAACAGTTTTTTTATTTATTTCATAGCAAAGTAACCCCGCATCAATCAGGTACTATGTATGAGTTATTTGCAGGTGGGGACACTAACAATACAAAAGGTAATTAAATTTTTAAGTAGGGATTAATGTCTTTCAGGTATTTCACTACACGGTTAAAGTTGGAAGTTGGAATATTCACTTTGATTGATTTGATTTTTTCTTTCATTGTCATATTTATTATTATAACTGCTTTTCCAGACAAATAGTACCTACTGATAAAATGCGCAGGGTTCGTATAATACAAACGCACACACATTTTTGGTGCTGATTTGTCCTCTAAACAATTAATTCTCCTCAATGTATTTTCTTTATTGATTTCGATTTTCTAATAATTATAATAATAATAATTCACTCCCTTACGAGTGAACCCAGAAGCTCTGCAGCTTGTGCGGGGAAGGTGCGACTTACTGATGATTGATGGCGCATTTGCTTTACAGTTGTGGGAAAACCCAGAAAAACCTCGCAACACCATCATCGACAACGATTGACTCCCCCAGGAATTGCTTTACATGATTTCAAAGTAACAAAAAACATACACTGAACAATATAAAAGACAAATTACAATATGTCTATATTTGTTTCAAATTTTCTTTTTGTATCTTCAATCCTACTCGTCGAGTTTTAGATACTAACTACATGGTCAATAAGGAAATGGCAAAATTTGGAATTTTTTTAAATCGTTACGAATTTCCACATTTTAAAGTTGTTTTTCAGGCATGAGGCGTTAAATACAGATCCAGAAAATTATACTTTTCTAAAATCTACGCCTCAGAAACTCTAAGTTAGTGTCAATAATGCAAATTGAAAATTTATATTTTTAAATTTTATATCAACGATTTGTGCTTCTATTTTTGAACACCTATCTCCTCAACTAGCCAGCCGTATATATTCACAAATATTCTAAATCTACTCGTCGAAATTCCATAAAACGATGAATACCTAATAATATGATTGGATAAGTTTCACAGTAACGGTAATGTGACACATCAATTTTTTAGGAAATAAAAATACTATCATTTTATAGTGCGTTTGGTTTGTGATGCAGACCATTAAGTTCAATGAAATAATAGGAATAAATGAGGACGCAACACATATTAGTTAAGCCCATTGTAATTCGCAAATAATGTAGGAACGGATTTTGCGGTAATCCTGCAGAAGAGAAAAGCAGAGTCTGAATAGTCCCCATCAGGTTAGGCATTGTAGGTATCTGTAATAATCGATGACTTACATGAAATAACAATGGGGGCAGCGCAGGGCACACCATCAGCTCTTGTCTCGTCCAGATAATCCGCACAAGTGCCATTGTATCTGGTTACGTTGTCGTAATCCGGACCAAACCATGTGAATTCAAAACAATAAGGCCAATTGGGCTGCAACTGAGGGTAATCGCTCTCTGTGGTGTTGGCACCTGATAGGAATTAAAATTTCGTATATCTACAGTCTACAAAATAATCAAATGTAACCTACTACAATAGAATGTCTCCTGTAGAATCGATGTCGATTATCAGAAATTCATTTTTATAAAAAAAAAAAGTTTAATATTTTAGGTTTCTTGATATAAATGGACCTAGAATCTACACAAAAAAATTAAAATTTCGTTTACGCAAAATAAATTTTGTTTAAGAACGATTGGCAATATCAAAATTACCGAAAAAAAATGTTTGGGCCATTTTTCGAGGAAAAAAATGAGTTTTTTAGGATATAGATGCACCTAGAATCTACAAAAAAATTTGAAAAAAAATTAAAATTTGGTTTACGCAGAATGAAGTTTGCATAAGAAACGATTGGCAATATCAAAATTATCGAAAATAAAAATGTTTGGGCCATTTTTAAGGTAAAAAGTTAGTTTTTTAGAATATAAATGGACCTAGAATCTACAACAGAAAAAATTAAAATTTAGTTTACGCAGAATGAATTTTGAATAAGAACCGATTGGCAATGTCAAAATTACGGAAAAAAATTTTGGGCCATTTTTAAGGGAAAAAATGAGTTTTTTAGGATATAAATTGCCCCTACTGCCCCCCCCCTTGGAGCCGCCGTTGCTGACTGATGACGCCTTCATATGCCTATACTTTATAACTATAACGAAATTTTCGAAATAACTGACAAAATTTATTGAATGAAATAATTACAAACGTAAGTACTATATAATTCAACGAAATATTTATTTTGCACATTTTTAATCCCCTCATTCTTTTTCCAATAAAAAATGAACGCATCTCTCTCTGGTTGTTGAAAAATCCCTCCGAATCTTCTTATTTGGAAGCTAATGCGAATGTATCATCTTCTATAAAATAAATGTGCATTTCCCATAAATGCGTTAATGACTATTAAGATAAAATTGTAAACCGATCGTATTTCAAAACAAGAGGATCTTAAATATGGAGAACGAGCGGATGAGATGTAGGAGGAAATCAGAGTAATAAGGATTCCCTCAGGTCTCCTTTCATCATACATTTCAAATTCAAGCTAAAAGGTTACTCCCACGCACCAGTTAAGCTTTTTGATTTCATTCATTGTCATCCTAATCCGAACACCCCAATTTCATTCGAAAATCATATTTAATAATTATATGTTTACTTACAGAAACAATTTAAAACAAAAATACTACTGCTAACAATCAACACAATATGACAAAAACTTTTCATTTTTGGACATCTATTTCATTTAAATGTGTTATACAAAATCATCTATAAATTCTAATTTAAAAAAAAATCAAATCTTATCTTTTTAAACGATAGATAAAGGTGAGATTAATACTAAGAAATATTGTATATCCAATCCACGTTATCATAACGCAATGTCGTAAATTAATATACCTATTGGATTATCAAATATGTGCAAATTTTGAAATATGTACATTTTTGACAGTGTTATTGCAAATGATTCCAAAATATGCTCACTTAAAAAAAATTCATAGTTTCAGCTGGTTTCAGTTAATTTATATTTAAGTTGAGTGCTGCCATCTGACGCATAAACGTTGAAAAAAAATATTAGGTAAAGTTTCCTAAATATTTGTGCATGTTGCCACCTACCGCATAGAAGAAAAAGCAGAGCATTTAATCTTTGACACTCATTGATAGGTGGCGCTGATTCATACGTAGATTCCTATTTATCATCATCAGCAGATTCTCGCACTCATTGAGAGGTGGCGCTGATTCATACGTAGATTCCTATTTATCAACACAAGCAGTTTCTCGCACTCATTGATAGGTGGCGCTGGTTCCTACGTACCGAGGTTCCGACGCTCATTTATAGATGGCGCCCCAACTTGACATCTGTCACCTAAATATTTGTCCATATTGCCCTCTACCGCATAGAAGAAAAATCAGAGTATTTCATTTTTGCCGTGATGATGAATAAATACAGTTTACTTTCTTAGAGCCACTTTTAAGTGACGTGTAGTGTCAGTCGTCAGTCTTTCAGAATTAGGTTGGAAAATCTATTAAAAGTTTCAAATTTATTGACGTGTCTTATTTTCCAGTTTCGTTAAATTGATTAAATAAAAAACGAGTATGCATACTATATTGCAAAGGGGAAACTCAATTCTAGCCTACGCTCTAAGTGTCTTAGCATGTTTAACTTTTATATGTTTTGCTTCAACAGTTTTCCTTAACTATGTTACAGATGCTAAAATGAATACTGTTAAGGTAGTAGTGTAAGTACATATATTTGTTTTTGAATATGCTATTTTTAACAAAAATTATTTTACAGAAAAAATGTACCAGATTATAGTGCTAGTAGAGAGAAAAATGATTTAGGATTTCTTACATTCGATTTACAGACAAATTTAACTGGTTTGTACAATTGGAATGTTAAACAACTCTTCTTATATCTTACTGCTGAATATAGAACACCAAGTAACGAATTAAATCAGGTAAATTACTTTTATAGTTTGGTTGAAATATCCTTCACAAACATTTAAACTTTATGTATATGCATGTGTAGTTTTTTTTTTAATTGACTTAACTTTTACAGGTCGTTTTGTGGGATAAAATCATTCTCAGAGGAGAGAATGCAGTCTTAGATTTTAAAAATATGAATACCAAATACTATTTCTGGGATGATGGGAATGGTCTGAAGTAAGTACAAGTTAGATTAGGATTTTTTTTCTAAAAAGCCGTAGCCTAATAAATTTGGACAATCGACATTTGGTAGATCTTTCTTATATAAATAAGTTGACCACTCAAAATATCAGTTTTGAATGACTTTTTTGAGAATGAAAATTCGATGAAATTTAAATATTACTAAAAACCTATTTTCTACTTTCTTATAATTTTATATCACATCTAATTGCATATTAATATAAACTACTTGACATAGGCGCCGGCTTTCTAAAATCCGTATGGGTGCTGAGCGATAAGGTTTATTTTTGATCATTTAGAAATTTGTATGGGTGCTCCGCCCCCCTAAAATATTCAGTATGGGTGCTTGGGCC
Source organism: Crepidodera aurea (assembly GCA_949320105.2). Lineage (NCBI taxonomy): Eukaryota > Metazoa > Arthropoda > Insecta > Coleoptera > Chrysomelidae > Crepidodera > Crepidodera aurea. The sequence goes on along the minus strand of OX439475.1, from coordinate 64,437 downwards.
CCCTAACACCCATGTAGTCGGCGCCTATGCTACTCGATAAGGGCAACTTTGACATGCTTCTTCCCCTAAAACCTTTATATACAGGGTGTCTCATTTATCAAGGGATAACATTGCTATATCAGAAACGGTAAGAGATACAAAGATGATTAAATGGAAAAAAAGTTGCCTATTTTAGAGCCCATTAGAATTTTACAAAAACATTAACTGTATCTCTTGCCGTTACCAAGTTATACAGGGTAAACCGAAAATGTAACTTTTCGTTTTGTGCGTCTACCAGGCTTATTTCAAAAAATATTAAAAAATGGAAAAGGAAATTTTTTTTTTGATTAGAAATTCTAAATAAAATGCCATTATCAAATCTTATCGACGACGTTTCGTTTCTTTAGGGCTACCCTCTACATCATTTTTTTAAATACGGACCTGTATTTTTTTATTTTTTATTTTTGATCTCTTTATTTGTAACTGACTTTAACCCAACACAAGTAACGCACAACCTCAAATAGAAGCAGATTTTTAAAATTGATGATTATTTTTGTCACGAAACGTTGTATACATCGTATTGTATGATATATCAGTGAATTGGTCTTTTAATAAAATACAGGTCCGTATTTAAAAAAATGAAGTAGAGGGTAGCCCTAAAGAAACGAAACGTCGCCGATAAGAGTTGATGATGGCATTCTATTTAGAATTTGTAATCAAAAAAATTTTTCCTTTTCCATTTTTTAATATTTTTTGAAGTAAGCCTGGTAGACGCACAAAACGAAAAGTGACATTTTCGGTTTACCCTGCATAACTTGATAACGGCAAGAAATACAGTGAATGTTTTTGTAGAATTCTAATGGGCTCTAAAATAGGCAACTTTTTTCCCATTTAATCATCTTTGTATCTCTTACCGTTTCTGATATAGCAATGTTATCCCTTGATAAATGAGACAGATTTTTAATTATTGTAAGGAAAATATCACATACAAATGACCAGTTGTAAGTGTAAAAAAAATTTAAAACTGCCATGAAGTGAGATTAAATATTATTTAGGGACGCACCTGCTCTATGAAAAAGAACTTGCAATTGGCCGATTCCCTGTAATTATTAGGCTTCTTTTTGAAATCAAATTAATCATATTTTTTTTTTAGGGGAAACAAGAACATCACTCTTACTTTATCTTACAATATTATACCAAATGCTGGCCTCTTGCCAAATATTTTTGCCAGTGGGAGTCACTCATTTAAATTTCCTGTAGAATACACAACGACTCGGATGTAAATAATTTTAGACATTTTGTGATTGTTTAATTAATTCATGTAATTTTTTTTGTAATAAATCTACATCCCAATTTAATTGTATTACTGGCCATCAGAACAATAACAAGGGTAATAAAAAATAACACATTTATTTTAAAATACTAAATGATCAAGTGACAAATACAGTAATGAAGATAATAAGTATGTTTTACAATTATATCAGAACACTTATTTGTTGCATTAGTAGTGCAATTATAAAAAAAATAAATTAAATATAAAAAACAAAACGTAACAATTAAAATGGTTTTTTATGGAAATAATAAATAAAAAGATATTTTATGTTGAAGTCTCCACATCAGTTTGTACATTTTTATCTTCTTGTTTGAGATTTCCGCATTTTCGAGCAATATCCAGCATTTCTCTCAGACCCTACAAAATATTAACCATATAGAGTCTGCAGAATGTTGATTTTAAGATTCAAGAATCCAAAAAAAAAATCAATTCAAGATATTCGTCTCATAATTCTGACAAATAAAATATCTGCATTTTTTCTTAATTATGTAGGTCACTCAGGGTTCGAAAATATCATATCACATGATATACAGGGCGGCGCAAATTTAATTGAACACTATTGGGATTTCGGAAACCGTTATAGATACAAAGTTGGTTAAATGGGAAAAAGATGCGTATTTTGAAAACAAATTAAATTAGTCTTCTCAAAATTAAAATATCAGGTCTGGTTCCTACGATATTTGGGAAAAACCGAAATTGACGATTTTCGTTTTATTTAATTAACATCTTAAATTTAAAAGAACCCCCATTTATAATATACTTCATAGCTGTTTAAATTTACAGGCTGCAGTACTTATGGATCGCCCCCTTTGTAATTTATTATTATTATTTATGGTGCTTATTATTATTTGCACTAAGTAGGTATATGTGTTTTTGTAATTTATTCAAACATTAATTTGAGCTAATAAAATATCACATACCTGATTTTCAATTTTTAACATGCTTACAACTTCTTGTTCCCTAGAATCTCTGTCTTCATCTATTAAAGCAGCTTTGTCCATTACAGCAGCCATCTCTTGTATTTTTTCAGCCTGTTGTTGAATTATTTCACTATATTCCTTCTCTTGCATGGCCTTAAAATTTATCCTTGATCTGTAAATTTCTTCATTAGTGTGTTGTCTGTATTTGGACATCACATGTTGGAGTGTGGTATGATAATCTTCTAAAGCAGCTCTAAGTTCTCTATTTTCCTGTTGTATTTCTCTTAAATGCCTGTTTTCTTTTTGAATGTTTGCTATTAATTGGGAATGTGGCCTTTGATTTGCAACTTCATTAAGTTGCTCTACTTCTTCCTGAAACTACACAGAATTTTTTCTAGAAATAAAAAAACTAATAAATTCTGATTGAATACCTGTTTCATTGCATCTATTTTTTTGTTAATTGCGTGGGTTTCGTTTAGCAATACATCAGCTACTACATCTCTGTCTTTTAATCGACTGGCCAGTCGTTTTGCATCAGTAATTATTTGTTGAATTGTGAGAGACATATTTATTAGATAACTGTTTTTGCTATGGTAGAGTAAGAATCGGTTAAATCAAGAGTACCACTCACAAAAACTTTCCAAATTTATCCTGTACTTGATCACCAGTGCAAATGAACTTTTAATTATTTAAAAATGCGACATATTTAATAAAAAAAAATGTTATTTACTGCATAGGGGACATTTGATTGACATTTATATTAATTAATCGAGAAAGAAGAAAAGTATATTGACAACTTATATTAGGTACCATGTGTTAAAATTACTATATGTCTAAGGCCATTTCGTTTTAGTCAGGAAGAAGAGTTGTCAACATCAGTTTGGAAAGTGTAGTTCAGAGTTACTCCATTGTTAAATGTTTCTACTATTTATAATATATAAATAAAAAACATTAATTTTCGATAATTGTTCTACGTCAGGTGATGAATGCTAAGTAACATTTTATTTTATTGGATAATCTATTACTTGACGTACGTCAACAAAAATTCAACCAATCATCTTGGAGGGTTTTGTACGCAGGAACTTGAACTAAAGTTAGCCTAATCTAAACACCATCCATTACATTTTTACATTTTGACAACATAGAACTCATAGAAGTGACGAAAATTAGTGGACAAATGATCTGTTTATTAGTAAAATAACACTGAAATAACAACCTATAAATTGTTCTATCAAGAAATTAATAGTAAGTCAACTAATATTATACCAATAGCTTTACAATTTTGAAATGAAAAAGAAATGTCAATGAAACATTGAAACGAGTTTCTCCATTTGCGATCTGAATCTTGGCAGATTACCAAAGTAGATTTTTTTGATCACGGAAGCTTTGTAGATATTAAAAGTGTTAAGACAGTGAAAATGTAGTTCGCTTTTGTAATTTATTTCTCGTTTTTGTATTTGACTTAAAATTCTAGTGATAAACAATTTTTTAAAGACAAAAAAGAAAAACACCTACGGTAAATCTAACCTTGTCCTTGTCATCTGAATAAAAGGTAATTGCGTTTTCTTTGTGTTAATTATAACGTGTCTTCTATTTTCATTTTATTCATTGATTTACATGTCATAGTGCATTGTTTTTATTGATCTTGGTTTTTGGGTGAAAGTTTCATATTTAGTAAAACTTTCTCTTCCTATTTCTTATGTATTTTACTCAATTCGCTTTGGAGTGTATACATCTGTATCACTGGTCACGAAACATTTTCGTCTTACTTTACTAATTAAGATTATTTTATTGCAACAGTTTTAATTAAACTTACCTTCTCTGATATATAATTGCCAAAATAAATGCATTAATCCCCAAATTTTGTTTATAAACACAACATTGGAAAATTTGTAGATTGGTTAGTAAAAAATAATATAAAAATAAAATAAAACCAAGCAGTGACTTGACAAATTGCTTTATCGTTAACCTAAAAATAAATGATTATATATTAAAATTAGATTAAATTTGAAAAGATAGACCTCTTAAAAAACATATGTTTGCATCAACAAAAATAGAAAAATGAAATTTATAGTTCTTTAACACACAAAGGTATGTTGTATTTGTAATCTACTTATTTTTAACAAGTGTATTGTATTTAAACATATCTACAATAATTTTTTTTACAGAAACTCTTATTTCAAACAATAATAATATAATCAAATTTTTAATTGTATTACCAAGTAAATTAAATATTCTTATACTGTGGGATCCCGGTCGATACCCTTTGAGGATAACTATGGGCCCAATAATGACGTCGTTTATTTAATTTTTAACACTTTTTAATCCAATAATCGTTGATAGAATAAATGGCTACCCTGGAACTAAACTGGTATCGTAAGAACTGCTACGCGAAAAACACCATAAACGCCTTTCGGATTACAATATACTTACGCTTTTAAAAATTTTGTTTAAATATGTGAAAATAAATTTTCAACGAGAAACGGATTGTTTTCATTTGACTTTTTTTATTATAATTTTTGAATTATACATTGTTTGAATGTTAACATTACCGTTGAGGTCATTTTCCTTTGTGAAAAAATTTGACATAGACCAGTTTAGTTCCAGGCTAGCCAAACATTCTTCTTTTAGTGTGTTTTAACGCCATAATTACACATTCAATAAATATCATTTTTTGTTTAAATTATAATAATTTTATACAGGTCAGATCATTTTATAAAATTTGAATTAAAAAACGCCTCATTTTTTATTTTAATAAAAAAAATTAATGACATTTTTTCTTATTTTAGCTGCATTTTTAGATGGTTTTAAATATAAAAATATTGATATTCGATAAATCATCACCAAATCATTTCTAATCATTTTTTAAACTTATTTTAGTCATAAAAAAAAATAATTCCTTATGAGGAATGTATTTTCTTGGAATTTTTGAGATGAATGCTAAAATTACTCAAAAAGTTTTCATACAAACTCATATCTGTGAATAATAGAGTAGCAATGTAAAATATAAAAAAAATAGTTAAATTTAAATCCTGTTTAACAGAAGCCATTTTCCAAATGTAAAACTTTCAAATATCTAATCAAATCACTACAAATAACTAGATTTCTTAATCTACCAAATTGATTCAACAATCTTAAAGGCTTCAAGTATTTAAGTGTATGAAGACAATGCCGCGTGATTGAAAATTTCACAATGTTACAAACTTAACCAAATTTCATAGGTCTAATGCAGTCATGGATGAAGCTGCAGATATAGTTATGTCCTCAGATGAACTCTCATTCGAGATAGGTTCCAGTGAAGATCCATCGCGTATCAAAGAAATAGTCTCGAAAATAGTCGCAACGTGGCAGGCAAAATATGAAAAACGCCTTCTTGGTCCTGTCGATTTCGAAGAACTTTGGAGAGTTTACATACCGAAAATCTATAGCCCTTCTGTGAACGAAAGCTGCTTGAACTGGAACTTTAACGAGGATTTGGCTCAGGAGTTACTATTAAATACGTTGGATAAGTTTATTTGTAATGGTGATCCAAATACTGTGTTTAAACATCTTAGCGAGTTTGAAAAAACGCCATCGGTAAGTTTTTTTTTTATACGATTAGTTATGTGTGGCGATTAACAAAAAATAAAGTATTAAACATTATGATAATAAAAGATGTTCCAAACGGTCGGAAACTAAAAAAGTTAGGTAATTTCAAATTAGAATAGTTTTAATGCTTTCTTATAAATTTTTAAGAAATGTTATTTTTATTTATTGATAAGTAAGTAAGTCAAGAACACGAATTTAGAAAACATTTTTTTTCCGAATTCGCTTTGAAGAGAAAACTTAAATCTAAATTATGAATTTATAAATGGTTATTATGTGTATATTTTTGTTTGATTCTTTATAAATTTTATATTACTCATTCGATGAGAAGAAAGTTAGTTGTTAATTAAGTAAATTTTAAAATATTATTCCTTTGCATTCATAAAATTTTTCAAAAATCTAGAATAAATAGAATAGAAAAACTGCAATTTTAACAATATTCAGTAAATTCGAGAAAAAAGATCTTTTTTTGTATTTAAATCATATTAAAATAAATTAGACTGGGTTTTGTACATTTGATATTAAGAAATTATTTTTTACATCTCTTAAATTGTTACTGATTAAAAGATACACAGATTTTTGAATTTTATAAATTAATTTTATTTCTCATCAATTCCCAAATTTCGGTATAATTATCATATTCATAATCAGTGATCGTTTAAAAAATCCATAGTAATTTATTTTCGTCTAAAATTAGATGTAACATAGAGAACATCAAGTTTTTGGAAATTTCAACTGTTGGGTTTAAAAAAATATTTTATGTTTTTGCGATGATTGTATGTTTGTATAAATAATAAAAAATATGAAAATGAATTTCCTCTTTATATAGGTTTGTGGTCGCGTCTTCAAGCTAGGCGAACCGACTTACTCCTGTAGAGAATGCGGCATGGACGCAACATGCGTCCTCTGCGTAGAATGCTTCAAACATTCAGAACATCGTCATCACAAATACAAAATGGGAACATCGCGCGGAGGTGGATGCTGCGATTGCGGGGACCGTGAAGCCTGGAAACAAGCGCCATTTTGTACAATACATATCGCTGGAATTTCCGAAGAAGAAAAAAATAAGTCTCTTCCCGACGATATGAAAGAACGTACCCGAATGGTTTTTAGAGCCGTGTTATGGTACGCTTACCGGTTACTAAATACCGAGCAAGTTTCAGATATAAGATTGGGGGTTACTTCGGAGAACTTCTTCGATATCGATACCTATTGCACAATACTTTACAACGATGAGATTCATACATTCGAACAAGTAATAACTACGTTAACTAAAGTGCTAAAGTGCAATCAAAGAAGCTCCACGGAATTTGTTACGAATATAGATCGCGAAGGCAGAGCAATAGTGAAGTGCTCCACCTTTCAACATTGTTCAGATTTGAAACAAGACATTGAAAAGTACACATCGCGACACGGCAATAAGCCGCTTAAAGTTTTAGTAAACCATGCTCACGTTATAGCCCATCAGATTTTTGCTACCAAGATTTTATCGTGGCTCGAAAAATTTTTGGCGCAAGGGGAAGGTTTCAGAGCTATTTTTGCCGAAGTAGCTCTTAAACCGCACGCAACGGAGCCGTGCATCATTAAAGGTATTTTACAAAAGGACTTGAGTTTGTGGAAGAGCGCCAGAACGCAGTGGCACAGGTTGTTGATATCCGGCATGTTGTTGGAATATGAAAATAAGAAAGCTCTAGCGAAAATTTTTACCAAAAATTACGGGCAAATCATGAAGGATTTCATCAAGGACGACCACGATCATACTTACTCGGTATCTTCACTTTCTGTACAATTATTCACCGTACCAACTTTAGCGCATCATCTCATAGCTCACGATGACGTTCTCTACATTTTACTTAACACGCTCATTTCCGAATGCAACAGGAAATGCAATAAAACTGGAAAATTGGAATTCGAAAGGAATCCATCTTGTCAGACATTCAAGAGGGCGCTTTACATGTTGTACGATTTGAGGTATTTGTTGAGTTCCATACCAGAAGCGTGGACGGACGATTTGAGGAGAAGCTTTTTGCATGGTTTATCCATGATGCTGTCACTTCTAACGATGATGCAAGGTAAAAAAATAAAACTAAGCAGCTTTAGTGTATAAATACCCCCTTACCAAACTTAATTTTCCTTAATATATATTATTTTAAATTTATCTGCCTAGTACTTGAAATATTATATTATACAGGATATACTCACAACGAAACATCCTGAGATTGGCTATTGGACTTTAGGAGTAATTTGTAATTGCAAATAATATATGTTGTGAAAATGGACATCCATCACAATATGAAACTTTTACCTTGGGCACGGAGAAATAAAATTTTATTTCTCCTTACCTACAGTTTTCTATATATTTGCAAACTTTGATTTTGTTCTTGATACACTTGCTATAACGCAACTGGTTTTATCAAGAATTCATTCCTCAGCCATCCTTTAGAGATGGGATGTCGAGCTTGTCTGCTTTTTACTGATGAGGCACAATAATGCTGAAACCGGTCTAAGAATGACAAGCTCCTTTAATGACAAAATCAAAGTTTTTTGGGTGCATCAATGACATTTTTAATGTCTTTTTTCTTGGGAGCTTGTGTGATTTTATTTCACATCATTTGTGCAATTCTAACCTTGTAATTGAAATATTTATGTATAAAGTGAGTTAGGTCCTTCTATTCGCTGTTACGAGATAAAGAACGTTTGGTTAATAATAACTCATTGTCAAGTTAAAAGTTTCCGTTTTTCTAAGAAAAGTTTTAACAATTGTTTTTTTTTTTGATAAGGTATGGATGCGGTGACTCGTCAAGTAGGTCAACACATGGAATACGAACCCGAATGGGAATCGGGCTTTAATCTACACATCAAACTGGCCTACTGCATATCTCTAGCAGTCGAATGGTGCGGTACAGATAAAATCGTATTAGTAAAAGCGTACAGATCGGTACTTAAAAAATTAGAAGAAAATCCTTGTTACGAGCCCAGCGAAGCGGGTAAAGTACGAGAATTGGCCGATCACAGTACGGCTTGTCTTCATTACGACGTAGCATCAAAACCGGTCTCCATACATTTGCCTTTGACGCGGTTTTTGGCGGCTTTGCATCTACATTTAGAAAAATTCAGTTTGCACTTTGACGGATTGGAATTCCAAGTACCCAAACCCACTCCCGTACAAATTATGGAACCGGTACTCAGAGGACAAGTTATGATAGCTCAAGTTCACGCCGGTATGTGGCGAAGAAACGGTTACGCCCTTCTGAACACTTTATTCTTCTATCACAACGTCAAATGTCGAACGGAAATGTTGGATAGAGACATAACTCTACTACAAATTACGGCTTCCTTGATAGAAAGCAACGAATTTCTGATTCACGTTCTGAATAAATTCAATCTGATCAATTGGGCGATGACAGATTTCGAAATTAACAGCTTGAAATCGCCCGAAGAAGACAGCATCAGACAGACCATCAATTTGGTGGAAGAGATGTTGCATTTGCTTATATTCATCATAGGCGAAAGGTACATGCCCGGTGTCAGCAACAACGTTACGGTCGAAGATAGAATTCGAAAAGAGGTCATTCAGTATCTCTGCATCAAACCGCTGCCTCACTCGGAATTGGTGAAAACCATTCCGGACGATTTGACGTCGAGAGAGATCGCCATAGACGAAGTCATCCAACAGTTGGCGAATTTCAAAAAACCCGCGCACGGTTCCGGCAAAGGCGTTTACGAATTGAAGGAAGAATATTACGATGAATTCAACGTTTTCTTCTACCATTACACGAGGGAGGAATTGTCCAAGTCTGAAGAAGCTCAAAGGAAGAGGAGAAAGGCCAAAGGGGAGCTGGAATGCTGTCCTCCTTCGAAATTACCGAAGCTGAACGAGAGTTTTAGTTTGATCGTTAATCTGCTTCAATGCGATGTGATGTTGCATATTATGCAGATTGTCTTAGAAAGGTATGTCCAATGAAAATTTTCCCATATTTAAGACGTCAAAATATGTTGCCGATATATTTTTTTTATTATATTTCTGGGTGGTGGTAATGTTTTGATATAAAATTTCACTGGATGATTCATTTAACTTTAAAAAAGCTCCAAAGCAAAAGAAAATAACTATTATTGTTGTTATTATTATTTTGTAATTAATAATAAATATTTTTTAAGATGCGTCAACCTTAGAGCAAGAAGTTTTTCGGAACAACAATTACACAAAGCGCTACATTTAATAGGCTACGCATTACTCGAGGAGGAATCAAAAAATTATCCATTCTTTAAATTTATCGAGAATTCCTCAAAGTTTAAAATATTTTTACTGATTGAGGAGTTGCTGAACAGCCCCAGGGTCGATTCTCATAAGGGACTTTTGCGCTGGACTCTCAACAAGTACAAACAGTTGACTGATAAAAAGGACGACGACCAGCTGGAAAATAAAGATGCGACTACATCAGAGAATGTCGACGGTGAAAAGGTTAGTTTTTTTATTTATTTATATATATATAAATAATCTAAAAACGTGATTTTTATTTTTGTTGACAATTTTTTTTTTTCGATAAATTTTATTTTTGAAATTTACTGTTAAATTTATAACAATTTAAAATTGTTGATTGATATTTTTATTAGCCTTTTAAAAAATTATTCACACCAATTAAATGGTAAAATGGTAGTTTAAAAAAACTCTTAGGAGACTTGTGTGTATTTAGATTATATCTTTACTTACAGGAGCGGAGATCGAAACTGGCAGCTGAAAGAAGGGCAAAATTGATGGCACAGATGACGGCAATGCAAAACAATTTTATTAAAGAAAATGCGAGCTTATTCGAGGAAACTAGTACTACTGATTTGTAAGTATTATGCATATTAATGTTTCAGATTTTTATTATCCCTTTAATTTTTTTACTTTACCTTGATTTTAGACGAAAATCCAGAACTTCAAGTCAAGTAGAAATAATGGACATAACGGAACCATCATCCGAAGAACAACCAATAGCCCTAGGACCCCGACAATCGTCTAGATTCGCAGAAGACAAAACCTACACGTGCATTCTATGTCAGGAAGAAGAAAAAATCACTCCGGACGGCCCAACGATGGTCCTTGCGGCGTTTGTTCAACAAGCGACCGTTCTTTGCCAACACAAAACGAACGAGACTTTGATGGATATCAGTAAACACGATCCTTTGTATCTGCACGCAAATTTGGGACCCGCGCCACACACCAGCACTTGCGGTCACGTGATGCACAGCGAATGCTGGAGGAAATATTTCGACATTATTATGGTTAGAGAACATCGAAGACCTTATAGGTAAAAGAGGAAAAAGAAAAACACATTATATTTTATATCACAGTCACAGTCAATAATAACCAACCAAGTTCCCTCTTTTTCTTTTACATTCGCGAATATTTCATCCCTTTATTTTAAAGCGATGATATAATACCTCGTTTTAACTGAGGAAATTACATCCCCTATTCAATACAACCGTTTTCGAAAAATTCTATATTTATTTTCAATGTATTCTTTAATGTTTCTTTTTTATTTATGATGCATTTATTATCGAAATTTACGAAAAACTATAGTACTTAGTGGAAAGAAACTTTGAGAAAATACCAATAGACCAGTGCAGATAGCTTTGAAAATGGTAAAAAGTGAAATAAAATAATAGTAGGATGAAACAACCATTGGAAAAGGAAGAGAATATAACAAACATGAAAGGAAAAATAATTTACAGACGCTCTGGAGTCGGGAAGTGAAAGAGGGGGAGTTTTTAAGGGTAGAAAACTGTTTATCTCGATTTCCGGCAAAACTACAAGTCCTATGGAAAAAAGTTAAATGGCAAAGTTGTAGGTAATAAAAAGATCTACAACTTTTGTATTTACACTTTTTTCACATAACCTCAAAATTTATGTGAAAAATTCAAATAACCAAGTTTTTGGTTTTTCATTTTTATCTTTTACAAAAAAAAAATTTTTTTTCACAAAATTTGGTGTAAACTTACCTTTTTATGTCCCAAACACTCCGTAATTTTTTTGTTTTAAAATATTTATTTTTTTAACCTTATTTTGATTTAATATCGAAAAAGCAGTCTAATTTTCAATCGAAAATTCTCACGTCAAAATATCTGCTTTTTTAAAAAATTGGTGGACTTTTTGTTCGTTGAAATCATTACTTTTTGATGGTGTAAAAAAATATGCATTACTATGGTAAATGTTCTCAAAAAATGCAAAGAAACGAAGAGAACTCCAAATTTATTTTTTTTTAAATCATGTACAATTTTGAGCTATTTATTTAAATTTATACTTTAATTACTCGAAAAACGTAAGATTCCGTGTTACATTGATAAACAAAAGAGTAATTCTTCGTTTCTTATTTGCATTTTTTAAAAACATTTACCACAGTAATGTATATATTTTTTAGACCATCAAAAAGTAGAAGTTTCAACGAAGAAAAAGCCCACCGAGTTTTTTAAAAAAGCAGATATTTTGACGTGAGAATTTTCGATTGAAAATTAGACTGCTTTTTCGATATTAAGTCAAAATAAGGTTAAAAAAATAAATATTTTAAAACAAAAAAAATTACAGAGTGTTTGGGACATAAAAAGGTAAGTTTACACCAAATTTCGTGAAAAAAAATTTTTTTTTGTAAAATATAAAAATAAAAAACCAAAAACTTGGTTATTTGAATTTTTCACATAAATTTTGAGGTTATGTGAAAAAAGTGTAAATACAAAAGTTGTAGATCTTTTTATTACTTACATCTTTGCCATTTAACTCTTTTCCATAGGACTTGTAGTTTTGCCGGAAATCGAGATACAGTTTTCTACCCTTAAAAACTCCCCGTACTTCTACTTCCCGACCCCAGAGCGCCTGTAAATTATTTTTCCTATCATTTTTGTCATATTCTCTTCCTTTTCCAATGAGTTCCATCCTACTATTATTTTATTTGGTTTGAAAAATTATCTGCACTGGTCTGCAATGCCAATAACTTGCTGAAAAATTAAGCCAAATCCTATAATGGACGCCATACGTAATAATAAATTAAAATTCCACACAAAAGAGTCAAAAGAGTAATTTTGAATGAATAGTTAAGGCGTGGAAAATTAAGAAAAATCTTAAAATCGATGCCAAAAGCATTGCTTTTTTTTTGTAAAATAGAAACTTTGAAAAATTTTGTAATTTTTTATTGCTTTGTTTTGTACTAATGGCTAAAGAAGTTTTTGATACTTCATACGTTATTCGCCTTTTTCATAATTTGTCATATTTTCTAATTTTTTTATATTTCAGGTTGAGACACCCAGCAAGTTTCGACGTTGACAAACAAGAATTCCTCTGTCCGCTCTGCGAATGTCTTAGCAACACCGTACTACCCTTAATTCCACCCTTGAGCGCGCTTCAATCTACGCAATCAAAAAGCAACATTACGTTCGATGAATGGTTCGAGGGCGTTTCTCACGTCTTAAACAATAAACAGAAAATATGTCATGGAATTTTCAAATGCGATTCGTCAGAAGAATGCAAGAATCAGCATTGCAACGCATGCATTTACGCTTCGAACGGAACCAACATCGAGCACCACGAAAACGTCGAATGCGAAGTGAATTGTATGCTACAACCGCATCAGATTTTTTATTCATTTGAATTTACGCCAAATTCTCCGGACGAGTTTAAGCGGTTGTTTCCGACAAATTATCCCACTTTGGAGGTGAACCACAAAGAGATGATTCACGTATTTGCGCAGGTGGCGTACACTAGAGGATTGAACGTTAATCCGCATCCGGCGGATAAGAGATTAGTGCCCTTGTGTTGGAAATCGCTCGGTTATACGATACATTCGATAGAAGTTCTACTGAGAGACGTAGAAAAACCTCTATTGGGTCACTTGTCTAGCAGACAAAGAGATTGCATTGAAAGTTTGGTGAGGATAGTTGGAGTTTTGGGCAGCACTTGGCAACGCAGCGTTTTCATCAACAGTCACGCCGTCAATTTATTGACGATTCTATTCGAGCACCACAATAACGAGGGACCTTCGATACTCCAGTGGGATTCTTTAGGATTTTTAATTAGTCTTACGTTTTCTTTACCTAGTCTGTCGTGCAAATATACGCCTACACCGATACCGACCGGTAGCACTTTGGATTGGCACCTTTTGAAAATTATATTCGTCTCTCACATTATCAAAATATTGATTTTAATGAAACCCAGTGATCATCTAGATACTACTTGTATGGATACCGACGACGACGACGCCGCCGCCGCAGCCGCAACCGCTGATAAATGCGACGCGGAAATTTTTCAAATTCTAGAATTGATGGGCAAAGATACGGAAAATCTAAATTTACATTCCGTATGGAAACACGTACAAGATGCTTGCATGCCCTTTTTGAGATGTTGCGTGCTCTTCTATCACTATCTAACTGACGTTAGCGCCCCCATCGTACTGACCCAACCAGGCGGAGACACTTTCGCCAACATGTGCGCTTATTTGGATCTACCGCAATACCCGAAGGATCTCTTCAGTTGCGATAAAGTAATGTTGTTGGTGAACCGGTGGTGCGCACACGAAGAAGTCGTTTCTTATTTAGGAGGCGCTCATCTTCAGGTCGTTTACGAACCTTTACCCGTGCCGAAATTGATTGATTTGCCGAACGATTACAGCGAACTCATTAATACGGTTTCGATGTTTACTTGTCCCAATAGCGAGGAGGATTCGAAAAATCCTTGCATGTGTTTGGTGTGCGGGGAGATTTTGTGTTCGCAAAGTTACTGCTGTCAAACGGAGCTGAACAAAATGCCCGTCGGTGCTTGTAATTGGCACGCAAACAGGTGTGGAGCTGGTATTGGTATTTTTTTAAGAGTTAGAGAATGCGAGATACTTTACTTGGCAGCTCCACACAGAGGGTGCGTTGTTTCGCCACCTTATTTAGATGATTACGGCGAAACGGATCAGGGGCTGCGTAGAGGGAATCCGTTGCGGCTCTGTCAGGAGCGTTACAAAAAATTACAAACACTTTGGCTCGGACACAGTATTCACGAGGAGATCGCGAGATCGATAGAAACGAGCAATCACATAATATCTATGCAGTGGAATCTTTTGTAGGTGATTATTAAGAAATTGTGATTCCTTCAAGTAATTTTAAAAAATGATGGTAAAATAGCGTATGTATGTATCCCGATTTTATTTTGCATCAAAATGATAAAATACGATTTGGAATAATATGCAACGTTTAGTTTTTTTCTTTTTGTTTGTCTTAGGTCGTGTAGGTACGTACTTATCAAGAGATTTTTGCCCTATTTACTACGTGACAGTCGAGCGCTCTCTTTCTCGCCAAGAAAGAAACTATTTATTATTTATTCGAAATGAGTCAAGAGTACTGTTGTATTATATATAATTATAATATTAAAATGTTTATAAATCCATTCGTTATCTTTTCATTTCTTTTCTTCACTAAGTACTACTACTTGTCGTGTTTTGATACTGAAACCGACTCTGTAGGGCCCTGCTGTCGTAGTTTTAGTGGTTTACGAAAGCAGCCGTTTGCAAGAACAGCCGATTTCGGTTTAATTACTCTTTCAACTCTGTCTGAATTTGATTTGTAAAATGGACTGCAGATGTTTCGTACATCCAGTTATTCCCAAATAAAACATACGCTGTGAGTTGTAACACTTTTATTTAAAACGTGTAACAAACAAAAAAACATCAATAAAATGTGGTTTAAATTACTTTTAACTACTAGTCACTCAGAAATTTGTATTCAAAGTATTTGGTTACTTAACTATTAACCATAACTTATTTAGAAAAATGAAATAAAATCTTTAACGTTTGTAGAACGGAGATGTGTGTCGCTCGAGATTGAATAGCACACTGAATTTGAAATAACACTAAACAACCCCTTGGACCTAGCATGGTGCCAAAGGAAGATGCTTCACCATAGAAGTCATCTAGAATTTGTCAGAGAGTGTGTTCATCATGTTGAGGGTTCGATGCACACTGATTAAAAATTTGCCAACTATGAGCTTCTTGGCCGTTAGCGTATGGATTTTTTGT
This sequence comes from Crepidodera aurea, assembly GCA_949320105.2. Taxonomy (NCBI): domain Eukaryota; kingdom Metazoa; phylum Arthropoda; class Insecta; order Coleoptera; family Chrysomelidae; genus Crepidodera; species Crepidodera aurea. The sequence goes on along the minus strand of OX439475.1, from coordinate 48,589 downwards.
CGACTGTTAAGTCACGCCTACCATGGCGTATGTGAGAGTATTTGTGTCCGTTATATTAAGCCGGGAGCGTGTGGTATACGTTCACAAGTATGCGATGATATAATGGCGCGATCCAGAAATCCGCTTCGAATCTTGTGCCTCTCTTCCACAGAAGGAAAAAGTTTTAACTCCTTATATTTGATGCAATTCACCGGTACAGCGTTGCCATTCAGTGACGTAGGATAGCGCAGTTGTCAGTTTGTTTATTTAATGCAATAAAAATTATGTTTAATTTTTTGTGATTGAAAATTAAAGTTGATCTTAAAATAAAAGGAGCTAAATTAAAAATAAGAAAAAAACAAAAGAACCCGTGTGTGTAAATAGAGTTACAATGCAAGAACATTCAAAAATTAGTATAGGATGTGTAAAGGCGTGGTCCTACCGTAAAAAGGCATACACGGTTTGTTTAAATGAAACACCCTCTATTTTCCTTAAGTAATATGTATTTTTAACACAAAATTTACACTTTTAATCATACCACTTGGATGTTTTACCAATCGCAGGTACATTAACAAGTTTTTTCTTATAATCGCTGACTAATTTTGAAAAATTGTCTTTTTCTTTAATTTGATTTACTTTCTGTTTGGGTTGTTTAATAAACTCCTTTCTTTTATCTGCTAAACTTTTTTTGGCATTTTTCTTCCTCTTTTTCTCTTTTTTCAGGTTTTCATTGTGTAATTTTGCTTGGGTAGCCAGTTTGTACCTACTCCTCATCTTTTCCTTGACTCCAGGTTTTGTTGTTACACCTGAATATTTAGCGGGTTCGTCTTGATTATTAGTTTCGAGCTTTTTCTTTTGCTTAAAACCTTTTCTGGTGATTTTGCCAGTTTTCTTTTTGTAATTTTCTTCTTTTTCTTCATGACCACTTAACGGATTATTATTTCGTTTGGATTTATCCAACCGTTTCTGTCTAGCTCTAATAATGCCTTTGTTTTCTATACTGAAAGTTATAATTGGTCTTTTGTGCTGAGAAAATATTTGTGGATTATTGTTTAAATTCCTCAATGCAGTTAACGCGTTTTCATGTTTTGAAAAAGTAACAAAACCGTATTCTTTAGATTTTCCTATCCCACTAGAATCTACATTTTTCATGTCTTTCATAATTCTAGCTTCTTTTATTGAAGCACCTGCTCCCCCGAATTTCTGAAAAAGCGTTTTTAACTTTGTATCATCCCATGCGGGGGGTAAGTTGTGCACTACCAGTCTGTCTTTAGATACAAACATATTTAAATTACGTAACATTTGAGTTTTATATTGTTCTATTTGGAGGCGTTTGGCCATATCTGTTGCAGAAACTCCTTTAGCTGCTGGACTACCAGCCAGAATAACTACAACAAATAAAAAATCATAAAAGACCTGCTAGGAAGTTTAAAAAGTTGAAAAATAAAACTATACTAAAGACATTTTCATGATTTCCAAGTACTAAAAATATCATAGCAAGCAGCACCCATGCACACACACACACACCCATTAGGTTTTATTTATGGGTATGAGACGCGCAGTAAAAATAGATTTTTAATATAACAAAATTATTTATTAGCTTAATTTTACTGCTACTACTGTTCGTACATCAAGGGCGGCTCCAGCCCAGAGATTTGGGGTGTGTAACGTCGTCGGCTGTTAAGGTTATATATATATATATATATATATATATATATATATATATATATAAAAGGTTAATATTTTGAGTTTATTGATATAAATAGACCTAGAAATTACAAAAAAAATTAAAATCTGGTTTATGCAGAATAAATTTTGTATAAGCTCGGGTCTACACTATGCGTATTTTCGGCAAGATGACAACACATTGTTTGAAATTGAAACGTTCACATATATGCGTAGAATACACAGCCACGCAGTATACCGCCGAAAATACGTACCTCCGCATGCTGGTCCCGAGCGCAATTAACCGGTTCGTTGATACAAAACACGTGCAGTCAGGGGCTGGCGTCCACATTATGCGGATTGGTATTGTATTTACAGCTTCCGCACATAGACGCCGAAAATCTGCACAATATGTGTACGCAACAACTCTCTTGCCGAAATACGCATAGTGTAGTCCCGCTCTTAGAAACGATTGGCAATGTAAAAATTACAAAAAAAATATGTTTGGGCTATTTTTGAGTGAAAAAGTGAAATTTTAGGATATAAATAGACCTATAATTTACAAAAAAAAATATCCTCTCATTTCAGTCCTACCCCCCTTTATATTTATTTCACTCACTATAATTTTTTTGGAGGTTTAGTTCAAAACATAAAAAATCCATACAAAAATTTTGCTTGTTAATAATTTTCTTGTTTTTTTAGGTCTAATTACACAGATAACAACAACTATATTCTTGAAAATATAAAACAACAGATTTATTAAATAAGTAGTTATATATCAATTAAATAAAAAACTAAACTTTTCATTCAATATCGGATATATAATTTACATAAAAGAACTTTTTAGAACTATTTCTAGATCTGTCTTCTATTCTTACCTCCTTCCTTGACAAGGTACAGTTGCCTAGAATCTTTTGGTTGCAGTTTGCTCTCTTTAAAGTCACTAATTTTCTTATTAACAGAACTTCTATCTAAAGCAGGATGGCAGTCTAAAACGTTGCCTAGTAATGTCAGTTCGGTGCCTGCATTCAAAGCCTTTTCAGCATCTTCCTTGTCCTAGATAAAATAATAATAATGTATATAATGTGTACTATACATACAACAAAAAAATATATTCAGTATCTGATGCGTACAAATATTACTTACTACAAACTTAACAAAAGCTGTTCCTTTAGAATGTTCTGTTAATTTATCAACACAAACGAGTGCATAATAAATATGTCCAAACTGCCTCATGCACTGTCTCAAGTCTTCATTTGTAGCATCAAATGGCACATTTTTTACAAATACCGTTTTTCCTTCTATAATATCATTTGAAAAGTTACTTTTTTTCTCTTCATTTGTATTTTGAATTTCTTCTTTGTACTCGTTACCTGTCTCACTTTCACTTTTTACAGATTCATTACTTGAACAATCACTTTCATTATCACTATTTGTAGACGAAACATCTTCATCTTTTATTTCTATAATTTCATGATTTTCATTTTTCTCTTTTTTTATTTCATCTTCCTCTATTTTGACGACTTCTGTTTTAATTTCCTTTTCATATTTTTGTTTAGACTTTGCAAAATCAACAGTAAGTACTCTTCCTAAATATTCCTTGCCATTTGTGTGATGACGGGCTTTGGCAGCTTTTTGTACAAGATCAAATTGTACAAAACCACAACCCTTCAGTTTTTTACCATCTTCTTGCTTCAACAGTTCTACAGATTTGACATCTCCAAACTGTTCAAAATACACTTTTAATTTTTCTGGTGTAACTTTAAATGGTAAATTTTTTACTATTAAGCGTGCCCGTTTTGCTTTTAAAAGTTGCTTTGCTTCTTTTTTCCGTTCCAACAATTTTTTTTTAATTTCTTCTTTGGGTACTGGTTTTTTCTTTTCTAAGAAGATGTAAATTTTAAATATATAAGTGCAAACGTATTTATTAATACTTACTTCCATGCGATACCATCTTTTTATTTTTTATAACTCCTTGCAGTTTTTATTAACACAAAGTCAAGATTTGCCAAACTGCACGTGTCAAAACAACATTTCATAACCTTAAAAATAAAAACGTCAGAATAATGAATGGATGTATTTATCCAAGGACGATAAACTAGAGAGAAGGATGGGCCACTTAACTCAATCTGTCAGACGTCATGAAATATTGCACATAACCTCAAACCTACGTAAAAATGTAAACAAAACACAAATTGACTCGTGGTGTATTTTCAGTTACTTAACTATTTTCTGTAGTTAATGTGAAATGACACACCAATCCTGCCTTCGTATAAACAGAGTACTCTGCATTACAACCAGAAACAACACAATTAGCACCTTATTAGGTAGGATTATACCTAATTAATCCCTATTAAAAAATCTGTTGATTGATAATAACATTCCTACCTTTCTTTAAAAAGAATTATCCAAAACAAAATATATAAAATACGTAATAACTAAAAGGGAAATTCAGAAAAACAAAATAATTAAAACTACTACAAGAAGCGATTAGCGATGTTTTGACAATTGATAGTGACATAAATATTTCGTGACGTCATGAAATACACTTACATTGCCCATCCCCCTCTCTAGTTTATTATCCTTGGTATTTATCCACTATTGTGAGTAATGTGACGACCATACGGAAGTGTAACATTATATTAGTGAGAAATGAGTTATATATATATATATACCATAACCATTCACGGCAAGTAGGTTGAGTAGTAATTTGTAAAAGTAAAATTGTTTCAGGTGCTCTGTTGTTTGTAGTCGTATTTAGAAAATTTTAATCAATAAAGTAAATTAACATTTTCAGAATCCTATTTTCTTTATCTTTACTTTTTACAAAATTTAGATTAAAACGAGAAATATTTTCAATATCTGTTTTCTAACCTTAAAAGTCTTAAAATCTCATTCACATTCACACGTGATTTTGATTGAGTTGATGTTAATAGAAATAATAGGAAAAACATGTCTCTAGAAGATGATGGTATGTACCAGCTTTATTTTTACAATAATCATTTTGTTTTAATAATCGGCGCCTTGAATATAATTTTCATTCATACCAAAAATTATGTCAAAAAGAAAAAAATTTAAAAATTGAAGTCATATTTTTTCCCGGTTTTCTTGAGTCTGGAAATTTGTGAATAAATAGTTTTCTTCATATGCAGATTGTCCTTCGTTGTTAGGCCTCTCTTCAGGTGGTCCAGCAAATGATGAAGATGATTCTGATGGTTGGGACGAAATGGAAATCAGCGGAGAACAAACCACGTGTTTGTTTTGCCCTTTGCAATTTCACACGATAGCAGTCGCCTTGGACCATTGTCGATCAGAACACAAATTTGATTTGCTAGGTTTAAAAAATAAATATAAAATGGATTGTTACTCCTATATTAAAATGATAAATTATATTAGGCTTCAGAAACCGGATCCACAAATATTGACAGAATCTTCTGTAGCTTTGTGGGAAGATGATGTTTATTTGAAGCCAGGGGATATGGAAACTTGGCTAATGTATGGTAGGTAAATAATTTTTAATATTAGCCAGTTAAATTATTTATTAAACCCTTTGTTTGTTTTTTTTTTTGTAGACTTTGACGATTTAGGGAGTGCACCATCGACTCCCCATTATGCCATTGATGGTAAAACACCAATTAGCAATATAAATTTTTCAGACCTTCAGAAACAAATACAAGATCTAACAATGCAAGTAAGAATATTTATTCGCTTTAGTAAGTAGTAGAAATTGCACAAATAAACTACCTAAATTAAACGATTAAGAGCATTAATGCACAAATTTTACACCTTAAGGGATATTCTCTCCGAAAAAAAGTTAAAAATAGTTTATAACTCACTTGCAGAATCGGTTTTAAGATATTGCATTGTTGCATGGGGTGGGACTTTTAATACAACACTTACGATTTTAGAGACGGTTCAAAACACCGTACTTAGAATTATATTTAAAAAAGCAAAACTATATTCTAGAAAAAAGCTATATGAGGTAACTGAAATATTTATTTATTTATAGCTGCGTTCTAAACGTATATAACAGCCCCAACAAATTTAACTACAAAGACAACAGATTAACACGGTCTTTAGCAAATATGGATCTAAATATCCCGTACTTTAAAAAAACTAATTCAAAAATCGCTTTTTTTCTTCCGTCCAAAATTTTATAATTTAATCCCAATTGTTATTAAAAAAAGAACCCAAACTATTTAAATTTAAAAAATATATAAGAAACTATATAACTACTCACTTACAATTGTTTATGGAAATAATGTCTTAAATGGCATTATCAATAAATCGATAAATTATAGCAATAATGTTCTCGTTACTAAAATAATTAATTATTCTCCTATTGAGAAGTTTAAAACACCAACCTTTCAATTACCTATACAATGAATAAAATATCTTAAAACTTAGTCCAATGCAAAACAGACAAATTTTTGTCTAGGCACGGGCTGAGTTGGAGGATATTTAATGAAATAAAGTAAATTGCAAAATTATTGTATTTAAATGTTTATAATGAATAAACTTTGAAATAATATTTTAAGGTAAGACATAGAGATCTGTTATTAGAAAATTATTTGAAAGATATGGAAAAAATGAAAGAAGTTACTAGGACAATAGTTGAATGTGGAGACTCCATACATAATAAAAAAATAACACACAATGTGGTATCATCTTCTGGCTGTGATAGTAGTGATTATTTCAATTCTTATTCCCATTTTGGAATTCACCATGATATGCTCAATGTAAGTAGTATATGGATATATTATGTATGGAAAGTATTTAGTTTAAATATTTATAAATTTTTATAGGATAAAATTAGGACAGACAGCTATCGAGACGCAATATTGAAAAACACAAATTCATTTATTGATAAAGTCGTTTTGGATGTTGGATGTGGTACTGGCATATTATCCATGTTTTCTGGGAAAGCTGGTGCAAAAAAAGTGTATGGAATTGACCAATCCGAAGTAATTTATAAAGCGATGGACATTATTAGGTACAATTAATTTTAGATTTTATAAATGAATTTTTTTTAAACATACTATGAGTTATAGAAATAAATTATTGGAAATAACTTTAAAAGTTACACAAATTTACAAATTTTTAGGGAAAACAATTTGCAGGACAAAATTCACTTAATTAAAGGACAATTAGAAAAGATTAATTTACCAGTGGAAAAAGTTGACATAATTGTGTCAGAATGGATGGGGTATTTTCTGCTTTTTGAAGGAATGTTAGATAGTTTTGTTTATGCAAGGGACACATTTTTAAAGATTGATGGATTACTTTTACCAAATAGATGTAATATAAGTATTGTTGGAGTAAGTGACACAGGTAAGATTTCGTTTGGTACTTATTATTATTATTTAAGTACATAAGTACTAATTTTTTCACGTATTTTCTGAAAATAACAAACTATTTTGTATATTCATTTCATTAATTTCGGAAATGCAAATCGTTTTTTCATCCAAAATTTATGTTAATGCATTTTTGTATTTTTTTGCCGAAAAAATATGGTTTTTATGATTTGACTTTATTTTCCACTTTCACATTTTATATATGTATATATCGTCGACCCGGAAAAAGATTGTCACAAGTGCTAATTTGCCAATTTTACAGGAGAGGCATTTGAAAATTCGAATACAGACACATTACATAGAGAGGCCGGGGTGTCACAAGCGCTCCCAGTGTCCATTTGTGAAAGTTGAGATGTGGCACTTTGTCCAGTAAAACTAGACCACATTTTTGAATCATTGCACCAATAAAAACGAATTCGCTGATTTAGCACATGTGACACTCTTTTTCCGGGTCGACGATATATATACTTATAATATATATATATAAATTACTTTTTGTGTAGACGTTAATGTTTGTACAATTGTTTTGGTACGTTTTTTATAAAAAAATAAATGTTCACATATACTAAATAATTGATATTGAGGGGGAGGGTAATTATGTTTATGTATCTCATTTAAAAATTTTTTTTGTAGATAGGTATGATAAAATAATAAACTTCTGGGATGACGTTTACGGATTTTCAATGAAATGCATGAAAAGTGAAGTACTGAAAGAAGCATTTGTGGAAATAGTACCTGAAGAGAAACTACTCACAAATTCTCAAGTAGTTACGGAAATTAATCTGAAAACGTGCAACTCGAATGCTTGCATATTCTGTTCAAAATTTACATTGAAAGCTCTCAAAGACGGTACTTTAACCGCTCTGGCAGGTTATTTTGATACGTTTTTCGATTTAGATAACCAAGTAGAATTTTCGACTGGTCCTCAATCTACAAAGACACATTGGCAGCAGACTCTCTTCTTTTTGCCAGATACTATAGATATGAAACAAGGTAAATAATATTTTAATCCTCTACAACTCTTGAAAGTCATTTTTGCTTGAATTAACTTTAATAAGTGGCGATATATTCCTTTAAATGTAATACATTTTATATAGGAGAAACATGTAGACCTTTTCATATTAGACTTAATGAACATCAATCATACATTAAAAATAAACAATTCGAAAAATCAAAAATATCAGAAAGAAAGGAACACACCGTCAAAGGCACCACTGAGACCAACGCACTCGGCTTTTCTTTGAAGAAATGGGCCATGGGATTTATGACTGTATTCCTCTTTAAGGTTGCCCGCGCTGCGGCGTCACACTCAAATAGGTAGCGAGGTTTATATGGGGAAGTAATCCTTTTTTGTCCATTTTTTTTTAAATCCGCGGCATCTCCTTTCTTGTCTTAAAGTTCGAATAGATTATACCCTCTACAGGGTGTGTCACGAAGGTGGCTCATTAACCATATATAGAGAACTATAGATATTTGAAATTTGAAAATTGGGTTACGGGGCTTTATCAGTACGATCTATTCAATGAAAATATTTTCAACTTCTGGTTATACCGGAAGTAGACATCAACTTTATTTCAAATGGCATGTACCATTTTTCTTTTTATTTTTGGACAGATATTTTGGCCGAAACATTGTTTTTTGCAAAAAAAGTGCAAATTGCCCTTGAAAAATCTGCACATTTTTCAATGCACTCTAGCGGCGTAACTATTGGCCGTAGAAAAAATTGTTGTGTATGAAACTTGTGGGAAATTTTGTCTCCTTTAATTTTGTATAGAATAATATTTTTTTTTGAAAAAATGCATACTTACCGAGATTTAGGCCAAAAACTAAAAAAAAAATGACAAAATTTGCAAATTCGTGTTCAGCGACCACGAAACCATAAAGAATAAAAGGAATTGGGACTGTACCTAAACTGCCTTAACTTTACTAAGTTGATTAGCCTAAATAATTTGTTGATGTATGACTTACTTTTTAGGTGACATCATCGAGGGAACCTTAAGTTGTAGAAGGTTAACCAAAAACGTGCGAGGACTATCAGTAACCATTACCATTGGTAAAAATAAGTACCAATACATTATGGATTAAAGAAAAACCTACAAACATCTTTTTTTTTTTTTGTAATCGTATAAGTATATCTTACAATAAATTCCTAACTAAGTTAATAATTTACTTAAGTTCGTATTTTTTTTTATCACCTATTTGAACTCGTTTTCCCCCCTTACCCTAAACACCTGACTAAGCGGATTGTAGGGGCTTCTTTGCGTCGTGAAAAACGGGATTCTTCTGTTGTTGAAGTCTGTTTGGACCTCCGCTCGCAGTATCACTACCCCTAAAAATAATGAAAAAATTAGTGTTTGCCGGATATGGTCCAAATTTATCCCAAATCGCTTATTTTGAACTCATGCGCTTCTAGCAGCAGAGAGTCAAGCGACCTTGAATTAATGAAGTACAATGACTCGTTGATTTGGATTTTTTTTTAAATTGTTTAAACCACAGTTCTTTTGGTAGTATAACATTCATTCTACTACTTCCTCCGGCAAAATATATTTTCCCCACCGTTTTCGAGGATGCTGAACACGATGGCGCTATTCAAAATTATTTTTCACTTGAGCACCCCTCACACGGCCATATTTTACCGAAGGAAGACGCGGAATCCGCGATTCCTCCATTTTGGGGATGGTTTTTGGCAGTTTGAGGGGTGGGGTCAAGTCGAAAATAATTTTAGGCACCACCATCTGGTTCATCCTCGGAGAGGTGTTTTGGTTGCCGCTTAAAATATTTGTATATTTTTCCAACTTTCAAAATGCACTAAAGATTTTCGACGTTTAAAATATCTCCGGTTTTTCAAAATCTTTACATTATTTTTTATCGCGCCCATGGAGACATTTTATGAGAACGATATGATTGAGACTTTTCAACAGGTTTGAGTGAAACCCAATTCCCCTTTGAAAACTGCGGGGTCCTTTATACATGAGTAAATTTTTTTGACATATCTTAGGCTATGGTGCGTTTTGCGTGAACATTTTGACATCAAATCTATTTCGTACCTGATGGATTTACTTTAACTTTGATTTTGGTTTGTGGTGATAATACTCCATAATCGACGTCTTCATATAAATCCTAGAAAAAAAAAAAGAATGAATTACCAGTACTAAATCAATCAATAACGATTGTGATTTTATTGGCATACAATTTTTTAATTGGCAAAGTGTTGGCTGTTTTTTAGAACACAAATCTGGTTTTATTTCGGATCTTATATTATTATGAATTAAAAACAAATTTTTGTTAATTAATTTTGCGAAATACAATCTGCTTTAGATTAGTAAAACATGGAATAATTTTCCATGTAGAAATTGAAGAAGCGTTAATAATGAAATTCCGTGAATAATAATTCCATAATAGAGTAAGATAAAATCGTGGAAAGCAAGGTTCATAAAAAAGTCGCTTATAGCCCAGTTGTCAGAGAGTTTAACCTCGATGTGATCTCGATGAAACTTCGCACTTAAGTATTTGAAAGGGTGTGGAAAACAATAAAAAAATCTTTGTTTATTTATTTATATAAATCAATTTCTAAATTATTTTTAACTTTATTTAAAAAATAAATATTATAATCTATTAGTCTTTCCAAATTTTTTTTCGAGATATAATGGAAAAACCAAATTTTCGATTTTATTTTCGAAATTGCGAAGTTAGCATACACTTTAGAGCAGCAAAGATTTTTTTATTGTTTTCTGCACCCTTTCAAGTACCTACTTAAATGCCAAGTTTCATCGAGATCGCATTTTGTGCGAGCTTTTGGTCAATATCCTTCTCTGGCAATTGGGCTATTAAGTTGAACAACATTTTTAAATTTTTATAAAATAATAGAGTTCCGATCTGTAAACTTTTCTCGTAATTACATCTATCGTAATTTACATGACGTGCTTTTTAGTAATTATTCATAATTTTAGGCTTTCTTTGTTACCGCAGTGTTAGTTTTGTTTGGAGGTATTCAATTACCTGTGAGAAAGTTTAAACATTAAATATTAAACTACGACGCGACATATGCATTATAGAGTGAAAATATTTTTAAAATCTAAATTAGTTTTACAGTTATTTAAACTAATTTTTTTCCAGTTTAAATTTAGATCATTTCAAAACTAATTTTTTTTTAAAATTTCAATGTTTTGTCAGATTTATTTCTTACCTCTACTCTATATCCAGTCGGTGAAGTTAATCCTAATTCTTTAAGGGTTACAGCCACATCAGAAGGTGTCCCATCAGTTCTTCTATTAACAAAACCTATGGCGTATGAAAAGTAACTTTGGTATAGCGGCGTAATCGGTCTCGACCAAATTTCTATTCCCTTATGCTGAAAACAAATAGTTTTTTTTAATCTTCAAATCAATTTTTTAGCCAATAAAGTGCATAAACCGCTACAAGTGTGAGAAATTTTGTGGGATCTGGCCGGACAAAACTATTTTTAGAAATAAAAGTTCTAAATTCTTTACGACATGTTTGTTTTTTTAGCGACAAAGCAACTTTTTTTGTAAATGACCATGTACATCGACGAAATTAATCTCTTGTTTCGTACCACTTTCTAAAATTTCATTTAAGTTAATTTTATTTTTCTTACTTTATATATTCTTCGTCCCTGTATCCCTAGGGGATCTTGATCTACAGCTATAATTTTCTTATTTTGTAATATGGCTTTATACTCTGGCCTTATGGTCCTTAAATCTACTGACATCAGGAGAGGAGCTGCCAAAATGGCCCAGATGGCCATTTGAGTTTTGCTCTGTTCGTAGCTCAATCCAAAATTACCTATAATTAACTGAAACAGACACAATTAATAATTGGCTTTATTCATACGAAATAAATTAAAAATCATTACAAAAAGAAAACAAATAAGTTTGAAAAGTTAAAGACCATACTTGTTCCGGCAAAAAATCAAAATAACAAGTAGAAACACGCGAATCCCCAATGAACTTAAAAAATGGCGTGCGTAAATTATAAATTATATTAATTTAAACTATATTATAATACCTATAGACCCAACCAATTAGATTTAGAGTCAACAATAATTTTCTGCAGGGTTTTTATGATTGGAAGTGATAAAGGGGCATACAATGAACGTAAAAAAGAAAAAAATACGATTTTTCGAATTATTCTCGACGAGGTATGTTAAAAGGTGTCCTTTCAAAACTATTTAAAAAATAATTATTTTTATATTTATCTGCATTTTCATTATTACAATTGAATATTTATAACAATACGGAACAAAAATCAAATTTCAAATAAAACAATGAAATACAGTTTCTTTTGTATTTTTTTCTGTAGAATTCAATGGAGTAATCAGTTTTTTAATTTTATTAAAAATTTAAACAAATTATCAACAATTAAGTGCTGAAAAATTCGTTATTGCAAAAATCATTTTTTGAGTTTTTTCAATTTTTGAGCATGTTTTTAAATGGAGACTATTATTTTTTTTTATTGTATTAAAAAGTTTACGTAAAAACAAAAAAAATGAGCACCTAAGGAACCATGTACGATGAAAGTTTGCCAACCAACTTTATTTAAAAAAAAAAATGTTTTTAACCTAAACACTTTAATACCTTGAAAACCGTTACATTTTTTAAGCTGAATTTTTTTTTATCTAAGTCCTAAAAAGGTATACTTCCATAAAATTTCATCAAAATTAAATTATTTTTGCGGCAATTAAAAATAAAAAACTAAAAAAAATTTTTTTTAATAATTTTTTGCATTTTCCGCAAAAATTTTGATGTTATGGTAAAAAATGACTCGTATAGAATTTGTACATTTTTTCTAGATCTACAACTTTGCAATTGGATATTGTTTGATAAGATGTCAAGTTTCGCGGAAAATCGCAAAATACCGGTTTGCCCCCCTTTTAACCCCACTCAAATTAACCCTTTAGCACCCCTCTTGTTGCACGAATTTTTTTTACGTTCATTGTAAGCCCCTTTATCACTTCCGATCATAAAAACCCTGCAGAAAATTATTGTACGTTTTTGCAATTAAATTACCTATCTCGCCGGCACTACTATATAAATTATGTGATGAAAAAAATTTATTTGTAGCAAACATCTAAAAATTTAAAACAACTGTTGTAGAAAGAAACTATATATTTTTTCTGAAAATCATAAAAAAATAAGATACGTAATTTTTTTTCGTGTTAAAGCTTTGAATTTTGCAATAATAGTTTGTTACATTCGTCAAATTGAAGTTACCCATTTCAAAAATGTCGCTAATTATTTTAATTAATTATAAATCATTAAACTTTAATGTTTCTCATGAATTTTTATCTATATCTTTAAAAGTTTTAATACGCCTACTCATAATTTTTAACACCGTTCTGTTTCTACATATATTTTATGACTGCTTTGTTTAATTTATTGCCAACCGCTTTCAAGAATGTTTTAATTTTATATTTATTTTTTAATAACGGAAAAAATATTCTAATTTTAAAATTCCGGCAATGTCCGAGGCAAATCAGAACGGTGCGGTGCGGTGCGGTGCGGTGCGGTGGTGTGCTGAAACAGGTTATCGAGAAACAACGCAATCTTTGATGGGATAAAGGCGTATGTAGATTGTAGATGCAATTAAAACTATAAGTACTTATTAAAGTTATTGCTCCAATTGTTGTGTTCTACGTCATTATCTCTACTAAAACAGGAGGCTATGATTAAAAGTTGATTATCTTCTCATTTAAAACTAAAGCGGATTGAAATAGAAAGTGTTGTCGTCATAATATACTTACGAATGATACTGAAAAGGGATAGTTCGCGCTGAGTGTGAATACATAATTTTTTTATGATTTTATTAATGAATTAATGAATTTTAAAAAAATTATATGACTTCAAATAATTTAAATTAAAAATTGATAAAAACAATCCAAGTAAAATGTGAAAATTCAAATAAAGACATGTTTTTTCTATTAATTTATAAATTTTATAAACGAAAAATAAAAATGCCCCCATCACCCACCGTTTTTTTAATCCTCCAAATTAGGGGTGCTAGGGGAAAACTGAGGTCATATTCGGATTCAAGAAGAATCTGCAAGACCAGTTTAATCATGCAGCTGATCCCTAAAATGCGATTATCTCGTAAACCATTAAGTTTTAAGGTTAATAACATGTAGGTACGCTTTTTTTCTACTAAAATAACGTGGATTTAATATTCTTTTACAAAAATAGCACTAACTTAATGAGCAAAAAAGTTTATCGCAAATTTATGTCACAAATGTGGCCTAACTAGCACCCTCTACAAATTACATCAAAGTAGGTACCAGTTCCAGATTTTTATGTATACATATCCAAAAACGCTAAACTTTAACACCCTGTATATTCCTTATTAGCAACATTTTATTAGAGCAAGTTGGTTCAAATCGTAATATTTTAAAGTGAGAAATCTATCATACTTCTATGTACAGGACCACCCTGCATAAGGTAGTTTATTATAGTGGTTTATTAGGTCTGGGAATATATTAAAGTTACGTATATCTGCAAAAACATTTTTATTATGCTTGTTTTCTACTCGTTTTGTGGTACAGTTTTAGTTTTCTATTCTATGATAAAATCTATATATAAATATTGCATTTTACAAAAATTCCAAATCAGAAACGCCAAATGTGAAAGTAACGTTCATTTTCTATTGAAAATATCTGTTTACGTTTATTCGTATAAATAGATTTTGCTTTAACTATTACTCTGACCTTTCTTGGATTTATTGCAACGCTTGTCCTAGTTCTCTATAATAAAATTGTGTTTAATGTATTTTGCAAATATGCAAAGTAAGAAATAAGAACTACATGAGTAGGTATATATATATATATATATATATATATATATATATATATATATATATATATATATATATATATATATATATAAGTACTACATATAAATATAAATATATTTGTTGTTACAATTTCAATTTTTTTTTTCGTTACATTTGCGGTTAATGTGTTCAAAAATAATTACGTTGAGATGCCATTGAAACTAGAACTTTAATGTAATTGATCAAATTAAATTAAAATAATTCATAAAAAATGAATGTACACAAAAGTATACATATATCCATTCATTTTTATTATAATTATAGTAATAAGAGTTATTTTACAATATATTCGAACTTGATATGAAGGAATTATTTAAATTAACACTCTCCATAATTTTTTCCTGCATTTTTACATTAAGTAATAAGTAAAACTAAAAACTGGAAATTATTTCTGAAAAATTATTGAAATAATACTGAAATTTAGAATAACTAGACATGATAATCGAACTATTAATCAAATTTAAAAACTTTTTTTTTAAATAATATCGCAGAAAAATTTTGGGGGAACATAACAAAATAATGTATATCTTCATGTAAATATAGTCATTGTAAAAAACTCCCTGTTGTACAAAGGACTCAGATTATAATTTGTTTATAATAGTTATAACCATGGAGTTCCTGCTCGATATACTTTACTTTCATATTTTACGTAACTCATTAAATAGAACTTGCATTGCAATATTTATTGTCAACTAATACGCCATTGACCAATACCAGTGACTTGCATTTATTATGTGATATTATCATTATTTTATTGGTTAAAACTTAATCACGGTACATTTCCAGCTCATTTAGCAAAAATAGGCATAAATCAATCATCCAAATGTTCTTGTGATAACTCCGCTGTAGCTAATCTGAACCACTTTATATTCGCTTTTCAAAACCACACGGTAGAAATAAATGAATTTTTGGAAGTTTTTAACACAAATAATGTTTCTTTGCCTACAAATTTAACATGTGGGTCAATCCATATCAAGGGGTCCAGCACTAGTTGCTTGACCATCTCGGAAAAAATTAATATTTGGTAGGTAGATTCCCTTATGGTTTGGGGGATCAAAAATATTTTTTCAAAATTTTTACTGTGTACCATTTGGAAATGGAGGCCATATTTGTTTTAGGCCGCACGCTATTTTTCGCGTTTGCATGCATCTAAGATTTTTTTAAATTGTACAGCAATGGATCGTCCTAGCCTTTTCAAATAAACTGCATTGAGTTCAGTACAGTGTGGCTTACAAAAGAAAACCACAATTACCTAATTATAAGTATTTATTCATATATTTTTTAAAGCTCAAAATTCAATTTTTGAAGGGTAATTTTTCAAAGAAGGAATAACTTCTTAGCCTTAATATATATTTTTTTTGCTGTTACAATACACAGTATAGTTACTTTTTATAAAGTATTAATGGTGAGACTCTTACCCATAAAAAGATATGCATTTTTAAAAAACAACTTTTTGAACTTTTTTCAAAGTTTAATCTGCAATATTTTTGTTGGGGGACAAGATAAGAATCTGAAAAATGCACACATGATAGGTCTTTATGATATCAAACTTCAGTATTTTCAACTTTGAGATTCAAAGTTTGTATTTAATTGGATAATCATAAAATTACTATACGTCCTGTATAGGTATAGCAGACGCGAAAATAACGTATTTTTTTGTTATCGAATCTTAAAGTTGAAATTTATACTTAAGTTTGATAACATAAAGACCTATTATGTGTGCATTTTTCAGATTTGTATCTAGTCCCCCAACAAAAATATTGCAGTTAAACCTAGAAAAAAGTTCAAAAAGTTGTTTTTTAAAAATGCATATCTTTTTATGGGTAAGAGTCTCACCATTAATACTTTATAAAAAGTAACTATATCGTGTAGTGTAACAGCAAAAAAAAATATTAAGGCTAAGAAGCTATTCTTTCTTTGAAAAATTACCCTTCAAAAATTGAATTTTGCCAATTTCCGACCAATAATTTTGAGCTGTAAAAAATATATGAATAAATACATATAATTAGGTAATTATGGTTTTATTTTGTAGGCCACAGTGTACTGAACTCAATGCAGTTTATTTGAGAAGGCTAGGACGATCCATTGCTGTACAATTTAAAAAATCGTAGATGCCTGCAAGTAAAAATTTTGAAAAAATATTTTTGTACCCCCAAAACATAAGGGAATCTATCTACCAAATATTAATTTTTTCTGAGATGGTCAAGCAACCAATTATTTTTTTTTGGACCACTGAATAATAGGAATGTTTTCGATGGACTGGTACAGTGGATTAAAAGGGCTAATATTCAGTTGTAGGAAAGGAAAAATAACTTAAATTATTTGTGTGGCTGAGGACTCTGTTTCCTGATGCCAGGACACAACAATAACACATACACACACATCATTATTTTATGAAAAGGGTTATATCTACTGAGTTGCATACTCATACTCATCAGATGCCAATTTAGGCGCCTAACTTAAATCAGTGAGTTTGAATGCGGTAGGATTTTATGAAGATTTCAATTTAATTTTTTTGGATTTCTCTAAAATATTTTTATATAAAATTCTTTTTTTTTATCCAAGTTTTAAATGACTGTAAACAAAAAAGATTCTCTCTCCGGTGCGGTTGCAAGTTGTGTCATATGAAAATGAAGTAACAGAAAAAATTTCAAAAGAGCTAAAAATACTGATAGATGGAACTCCTACAGGACTAACAGACCTATAATGTATCAAAAAGGAAATTATAAAATGCAAGTGAAACACGAAACACGTGTAAGACATATAATTATTACACCTATAGCGTTAAGATGAAAATATTTAGGTTTTTAGTAGAGACCCATTTCTCAAACACAAACTAGATTGTGGTACCCGTAATCATAAAAGATTACTTTAGGCCTTACAACCTACAATTTCTAGTTGAAGTATATTTTAAATTTTATTATAGGTTTTAGATCATGCAGAACTTTCTTCCTAAAATTAATAGCTAATAAATAAGGTTTCCATATGATTCCAACGTTCGCAGACATACTGTATATAGTAAATATATAAAGAAATATGTATGTTAATAATTCCTACTTCGCAGATGTTATCATTAACGTTGAATTAATTCAATTTTATATTAAAGTTGATGAATACGAATATGAAATTGCAGTTATCTCTGAATCGACAAACATATTATACTGTTAGAAGATTTAACAACAATTAATCGCATTGAATTCGTAATTGTGCACGAACTGTGTAATTAATATTACATACAATAAGTTTTAATTATTTACCGTTTATCGTTCGTTGATGTTAAGATATTTCCAAATGAATTATTTACAATAATTTTTTTTACTAATTTTTTTTTAGAAGATTAAGATTAATTTTATTAGATAAGATTTATGTGAGACCTTGTGAAATTGAGATGTTCCAACAAGCGTAACTGCTAAATATCGTTGACAATTTATTGACTAACATCGAATATATAAAAGCGTGAAAGTTGCGTACATTAATAAAATTATAAATGTTGCAATCACTTTCCTTTTCAATGGTTTCTTCAGTTTTTTTTAGGTATTCAAAATAATTTGCCTTATGTACCTAGAAAGAACAATTTTTCCGAAATAAATGGTATATGGGTTACTTTAAAGTAGGTTAGTGTCAATTTATTTTTATAAAAGTTTTGAACCGGTTTTACAAATACGTTTGTCAGTTTTCTAGATAACAGATAAATTTTCAGATCAAATGTGTTATTTTTTAGATTAACATTCATGGATATACGTGAAACTAAAATTTAATAGACTTTAACAAACTTTGTTTTTAGATTTTTTACTACTACATTACAGTTTATCTATTTTAAATTGCAGAACAAAATGATCCCGCTTTATACAAGCCGCCAATGCCGATCAAAGGATCTTGTTTTTGTCTTTCTGTAATTGAAAATGGACAAACTATACATTGTAGTTTAATTGAAAATGGACAAGTTAAACAATATAGTTTATTAAACTAATAAAGTTGCTTTGGTCGGCACTGGCGACTGGTAGATGTGCCGACAAGTTGCTTTGATCGACATTGGCGGCTTGTATAAAGGGGGATCATTTTGTTCTGCAATTGAAAATAGATAAACTGTTTTACTTTTTAGACGTACAATTTCATAAGATCGCGAATATGATTTCTTGTAGACAATTTTCTGAAATGATGTCGAAAATCAGCTTTTTCAATTTTCTGTACTTGGTAGTTTCGCTCATAAACAAGAGAACTAAAAAAAAACTATTATATCTAGTTACATTGGAATGAAGATGAAGTCGATGTTTTTAAAGAACTTTCGATTTTCATAAATTAGCATAGATATCCTAAAATTTTGATGCCTCATGTATCATTCATGAAGGAAATATGAGCTAAAAACAACAATGGAATACTTATATTTCAATTTCTGAAGCGTGTAATGACAGAAATTACACTTGTATAGTAAGAAAATGAGATATAACGCACAAGTCTATCCGGCCGTAAAAAAGTGCTTAGAAGTGTTAGTTTGTTGGTTAGCTTATAGCTGTGGAGCCAGAGTGGAAAAAGTATAAATTAAGAAATAAAAACATGTGCAATCGACAAGTTGTAATATAATAATGGGTGAAATGATCTTTGCGATCCTACTCATCGCCATTAACCACAGACTGCGCAAGCCACATTCTTTATCACAATATCCGATTGGATTAATAGGATGAGCGGGTACACGTGAACTCAGACAAAGGATGCTGCCTATTGTCTATTTTCAATTGCAGACCAAAACAATCCCTTTTTATACAAGCCGCCAATGCCGACAAAGCAACTTGTCGGCACATTTACAAGCAGGCAAAGCCGATCAATTAAATTTGTCCGCACAGCTGGGAATTTTGTTTTTATTTTTCTGGAATTGAAATCTATAAATCTGGCTATCGGTTTCGACAAAAACCAATTTTAAAACGTAACAATTTCGTTCTTGTTCATTATTATTCACAACGCATACTTAATTTGCACCAAATAATACCTGTTTTTGTTAGGCTAAAGAATTCTATAAAACGTTATCTAATAACAATTAGCTAACATAGCAAATAAATGTAATTTTAAATCAAATAGTCAATAACCAGTTTAGACATTTTTTTTTATATAAAATAAGTCGCATGGAACGTGGGAAAAGCCAAATATAGAAATTAGAAAGACATGTGATTGATGTTGAGAGCTATTAACATAAATACCAATTAAATATTGTCATTTGTCGTCATTTTTTTTTATTATGATGTATCTGTTAGAACTGGGCAATTTTTGAATTCATTAAAAGAAGATTTGTTTTAGTAACACACTTTTTATATATTATTTTATATGTAAAAGTTAATTTTCAGAAAAATGTATGCTATATGATAAATAATTAGGAAAGATTTTTCGGTAGCAGTTTTTACAATATTTAGTTTTTAATACATCATCAAAAGTTTATAATAAAAACCTTTTTAGTACGCCAAATTTGTGAAAAATTAAATAATTTCGTTCGATTTTTATTTATTTTTCAAAGATATTTTTGAAATTCTACCAAGAAGAGATTCATTCTCTCATCAACGCGTTTTCATTTGAGAGTTATTGAAAAATACGGTCACCATTCTTATTTTCTTTTTTCACTTTTAACCATGATTACTGAATCAAAATGCAAAATATTAAGCAACAACATGATCTAGAAATCATAACATAATAATCAACAATTTAACAAACAATAATTTATTTTCAATTAGTTTATAATTTAGTGTTATTATTTATTAAGAATAAGGTCAATATAATTATACAGGTTGATCCACGATAGTAGGCTGTTACAATTTTATTATTTAAAGAGCCTGTTTTTTTGTTTTTTTTTATTATTTTCCTTTTTACCAATTTAATAATAATAATAATAGAATGAAATAACACTAAAAATAAATGTTGAAACATATCTTTCGATGAAAGAGTCGTTCTATGAACGGATGATTCATCCAGAGTGAAAGTGGAGTGAAAAATGTTGGTGAAGGTTGATGTCGTTACCCAAAAGAAAATGGTTAATAAAATGTACATTTACAAAAAATTCCAAAATTAATTTTTCAGACATTTTTACAACAGACTTTTCAACCCTTAACTTTTTTTCTTACAAAATTACCATAATGGTTTTTAATTCGATAAGATTTTTATTGTAGAATTTTCATTTTTCTTGTAAAATCATCGAGCATTCATCATTTATTTTTAAAATCCTAATTTCCTAGGTAATTCCGTTAAAAAAATGATTTAACGTCGATTTTAGGATTTATTTTAAGTTTACACACCTTTTAACTATTTTTCCAACCTTTTTGATGCCTTTTCCATATTTTTTTTTCATAAATTTCCATATTGCTAATTTTAACAAAAAATTTTTTTGTCTGCCTTTTTATGTGCGAGCGATTGTTAATGAAACATAAATTTTTCTTATAGACAAATAATTCAATATTTAGATCATTTGTATTTTAAATAAAGAACTTATTAATGTTTGGACTTGTTGAAACTGGTTAGCAGATACAGAACGCCCTGTATAAATAACAAAGTTTTTATTTGCCAAAGTTTCCTGATTTATTCTCTTTGAAGTAAGCGAGAGTATAATAAAATTGAAATAGGTGGAGTAGGTGAAATTAAATTAAAATCAGCTAAATCAAAAAAAC
Source organism: Crepidodera aurea (assembly GCA_949320105.2). Taxonomy (NCBI): domain Eukaryota; kingdom Metazoa; phylum Arthropoda; class Insecta; order Coleoptera; family Chrysomelidae; genus Crepidodera; species Crepidodera aurea. Next base: position 27,108 of record OX439475.1, on the reverse strand, counting down.
TGTCATATTTAAAATTGCATCTCTAAATAAAGTAAGTTTTTGGAAACGAGGAGAAATAAGAAAAAATGTGTAAAATTTCATCGTGACCCCCTTCTTATATTTCAACGTTATTCATAGAATTGCATGTAAGACATTTTTAAAGATATAAGCTGTGTAAGTAGGTATTACAAACGTTTGTTGCAAAACGAATTGACATTGTAATAATACCTCTTTAATAAGAGAGAATAAAAAACAATACATAATTACTTTCTAAATTTCCCAACTTAAGTAGATAAATAATCACTTTTTAAAAGGATCTAATCTGCTACATAAGTAATAACAGTAATCCTCTACATACATAAGAGTAATAATAAAATTCATGCTTTACAAATTAATACGAGTTTTAATTTAAATGTGAAAAGAAAATGTTACATAAATGAGAATTAAGTCTCTTATAAGACATATACTTTTATTATTTTATTAGAAAGCAGTACCAAAATTCCAAAATACTTCAATAATAATTGGGACAACTTTTAAAATGCAAACTGTAAACTTGTTTACGTGAAATTATTCCTATTTTTTTAATGATATTTTGACTCATAAATAATATTATTTTGAAATGAAAAACCTGTTAAAGACACAAAACTTTTTGGATATTTATGAATATTTGTATACTACTGTCTATGACAGGTAGGAGTTTGCATTGTTTTGAATAATGATGATTAAAAAACTGGATCAAGTTTTGAACTTGTGAAATAAAAAAAAACGATTTTGCTGTTCACAATATACCTATAGAACGAAAAAAAAATCTGATATAAATCAAATATTATACAAAGTTTTTGGTTTAAAGCCCCGACTTGGTCGGGCGCCAAACCACGTCTGGACTTTCGTAATTCAATACCAGGGGGGGCATATAGTCCAAGGAGTAGTTGTTGAAGTCCAGACGCTGGTGCAGTGTAAGACATTTTTAATGTCTTTGTTCTTGGGAACAAGTGTGATTTATTTCACAACCTTAGGTAGTAACAAATATTATACAAAAAATAAAAATAAAATTTATTAATTATATTGGCAACTCAATCGGCGTATGGCCATATAGATATAAGTAAATAAAATAAAAATCGAAAAATGATATTTTTCAGACTTTTTCTCTTTTATGCGGTAAAATTTTGTTTTCGTAAATTTCGATAACGCCAATCGATTTTTAATACAAAATAACCATTTTGTTTTGGTTTATAATTTTGCAATTTTTCTATTTCTGCAATTGAAAATGGATAGACTGTAACTTTGTATTATCAAACGAATTAAAAACAATAATTTCTATAGAACGTTACGGCCTTCACAAAAAATATTATTTTCCTGAGTTATTAAAGTGAGTTGGTACCTACAATTTTTAAGTAGTTTGTAGATCACGATCAATTCATTAAAATAAAAGCTAAACATTTTACGTAACTTTTTATCCACACCTTAATTTCTGGGCGTGAGATGCACACTTCCTATAGTTCATTGAAAAACTTTCAATTCATTTCGACTTGTTTTTTTTGTTGTACCTACCTAAAAACTGTCTAGATAAACGCAATAAACAGTAGAAAACAAGTTCACCCATTTTATTGTTGCATAACGTTAATTGTTAATGGAAGGCAATCAAAATAATCAGTATTTGATTAGAAAGGTATTTAGCTAATTTAAAGTAGTAGAGGGATGGATACCTATAAAAACACGTACATCGCAATTCATTTGTGAGTTCTACGAGAAAAGGAGGAAAACTGTTATAGTAGGGAATTGTCCTAGAAAAATGTAATACACAACTAAAAGATAATAAATAATAAACTAAAAAAAAAACTAACATTTGTGAGGTAATGGTTACATTTTCAAAATCGTTTAACCAGCCAGCTCTGTGTAAAGATTTTTGATATGTTAATTAAGAATAAAAACTTAATGTTTATACCTAATAATTTAAAAAATATATAAATTTATTTTATTACCAGTTTTATCATCAACAAACTATTCGTATCATTCGTTTTTTTATTTATAAAATATAGAAATTTAAGGTGAGTTATATTCATACCAGTGACTCACCATATCGGGGTCATTCCAATGTCCAGGACCAGCATTAGCAATAAGTATATCCTGGTTATTACCATAATAATCGATGATACTTTCGACACTTGCCCAAGAATCTTGGATATCGTCAAAATTCCTCCACATATTGCAATGTTCTACTATAGAGGAAAAATTCGGCTGCATTCCTGCGTAAATTTGATAAACTGGCCAACTACAAGAGTAAATCATCGGTCGGCCCGTCCTGTTCAAATGAAATCCTAAAATTAGAAAGAAAATTTCAAGCCAATTAGGTTTTTCAGTTTAAATAAAAATAATAAATTCTTAATTCAAAGAATATCAAACGTCAAACATATATCTTCAATTAAGAATAATAATGTCTTTACCAAATTCTGGATATCCCCTATCCATATCCCTGGGATGTGCGTAACATCCATCCAGTTTTACATAATCGACATCCCAAGAAGCGAAAGTTTCGGCGTCTCTTTGAAGACTTCCTAACACACCTGGATAACCTGCGCATGTATAATTACCGTAGTCTTCATAGATACCGAATTTTAAACCCTTGGCGTGGACCTACAACAAATAAATAACTACAGTAGAAAAATATTTTTCTTTCCGTTGCATTTAGATATATTGTTTTCGGAACAAGTTTTAGATGGATGAGATTGCTTATTCCGCAATATTACAAAAGTGGAATGCACCTTATTTCTTCTCTTCGATTTTGCACAAAATTAAAAGACGTCAACGTGAATTTAGCGTTAATATTTTAAGAGTCAGAAAGGTGATAATTGTTCGATGAAATTCATCCAAATTATTTGGTTCCGTTTTTTTTACATATTCCTACAAAAAGTAGTCAACTGAAGTAAATTCGGAAGAGTGAGAGAGACATTCAATTCAAAGTAAAACAGACACGTTCATTTGTTGTTGCTTTTTGACGTTTGAGAGAAGGTATTATAGTATAGAGGTTTTTATTTGAATTTTTAAGAGTGGCCACTCTTGCGCCACCTTCCAAAACGGTTGAAAAACAAGATCTTTGCAAACGTGTACAGTTTATCTATTTTCAATTGCAGAAAAAAACGATTCCGCTTTATACAAGCCGCCAATGCCGATCAAAGAAACTTGTCAGCACATCTGGGAATTTTGTTTTTATATTTCTACAATTGAAAATGGATAAAACATTATTAATTTATAATGACGAAATTTGGGCAGGGCTTTTACCATTCCAACTTATAAGAAGCTCAAGCTTTTACTACTTTTGGTAACGTATTTAGTTGGTTTATTGGTGGATACAATTTGGTAATTTAATAATAAATTAAACAATTCTCGAGTAAAACAATGTATAATTAATTAAAATCGCATAATTTTATTAACCACATTCTTTTTATCTGTGAGGGACAACTAGGTAATTAAAAACACTCAAATTTTAATGAATTAGATGTCTGAAGAAAACTTTGACCATGGACATCCATTTATTACCAATTTATTAGGAACATTGTTTAATAATTTTCATCTTTTTATTGTTAAGAATAAAAATTGTTTATGGTAGGTATAAATAATAGGTACTTAATAAAAACTTGTTTAAAAAAGATATTGTGTTTTTACACATTTTTACACTTACATAATCTGCTAAAGATTTCATTCCTCTAGGAAATCTTACTCTATCCGGTACTAATTCTCCATACACACTTCTGTCCTTCTCTAACCAACAATCATCTACATTTATGTACTCGTATCCTACATTGGCAAATCCTTCATTAACAAGAATATCCGCCATAGTTCGAAACAAGTTTTCACTAAAACAAGAAATGTGATATATGGACAAAAAATTTAAATTTGGGTTTCCCAAATACCTAATGCTACAATTAGCCAATTAAATCATATTAAATTTTTGATTCTCGAAAGTAAACTAGAATAACAGTCTAAAGGCAAATTTATGCAATAACCTTGTATTTTCCTTATTAGCGAGTTGTTCGTATTTATTGCTTCTGGGCTGGATTCAATTTATTTATAGGAAGTCTTTCAAATATGTTGCAACTTATGCAGAGCGTATATATCTAGTTTTATTTTTTAAGACTTAGTAGCGATTTGCAAAATTTAGATTATATAGACAGTTTTTATCTATTCGATTTTGTTGTAAATCCCGTAAATCTTTTTTCTCCACGTCCACTACTGAATGTAGTTATTCTGAAACCACTTATAATAACAGAAAAGAAACATTCTCGCTCTTTTGTATTTTATACGTATTTCAATCCATCACTAGAGATAGAATCTTTATTCCGTAATTGTTTAAAAAAATAAGGTTTGCCATGAATGTCAAATTAACGGTCAGTATTAGTTGACGTGGTTTGTAAAAACTTTTAATTTATTAAAAAGGAGAAGAAAATCATTCCTCCAGAAATAAAAAAATGTGCCGATAATATAACTCAAAATTTGCTACCGCAAAAATCCAAGTTTGAATATAAAAATACTACCTACACAATGTTGAGAGATTGAGGTTTCATTTTTACTATATTTAATTTCTACTTTCTGTGGCCGTGGAGAAAGTACAGTCTGTTACTCTGTTGGAATGAAAATTCGACACTCGTGGTATCCTTCACTCGTGTCGTATTCTCATTCCAACCTTGTTACAGAATATACTATTAAATATTCTATATATTAGTGATTATGCTGAAAAGCGTTGTAGAATGTTAGCTGCTTCATAACCTTCATAGTTCAATTATTATAACTCCTTGTTATTTATTAACAAAACAGGACAGCAACGACATTACACCCAATATTGTGCAAACATCTTTTCGTAACCATATTATAATTGTTAGTTTTAAAATAGGTAACCTGAATTAGGAAATGTTTCCACTTTTAATTGCGGATTCGGACTGAATTTTAAAAATGAACTGGTCAAAAACTTCCATTTTAACAAAAGAGAGACATATCATTCCAAGTATACGTAATGAATAAATTTTAAATAAATACCTGATGCAGTTCTCAGGGTCATTCTTGCAGTCCGTATTGCATCGGAATCTTTCCCAGGCGAGCCAGCCCATAGGAGGAGTTCTGGCGAGTCCATTTTCTAAGGGCGTTACTTTAGTACCTAAATAAAACAGCACTATTGCTAATACAGCGCATGTTTTGTACATCTCACTGCGTATGTTCAGGTATAACCTAAAAATGACAATTTTGAAGATAAGATCCAAGGAAACATGTCAAACAACGTAAGGAATTTTAAGCCCTGTTTGGATGTTGCCAAAAGTTTCCCTTCTCAACTATACTCTACACTAAACTATACAGAAACTGAGAAAATTTGCTATTTATATTACAAATACATAAACAAGGGCTTTATTGAACGAATAATTTTATGGCCGAGCGAGCTTGCGAGAGGCTATAAAATGATGAGTCCATAAAGCCTTTTTATGTACGCGTTATATACATGATTTTATGTTCGATTGCAATTAAAAAATAATAATAAATTGAAAAAATAAAAAATTGGAACGATTTTGGCTGACAGCGGTTGCGATGACAAGTACCTAGATGTTTATTTTTTAAACATGTCAAATTAATTGTCTTGTGACGTTGACAATTACTTTATTTTACAGTAAAATAAAGTGCTACTTTATTGACGCAAAACTGTTCTATAAAGCTATTGGGACGGGATGAAATTAAAAATTACTGAGGTTATATTAATAAAATGTTAATTTTAAAAAGTTGCAAATTTATTAGAATTTTAAAATGTTTAGATGATTTGTCATTTTCTCGACAAAATTAAGGATTAAAAAAAAATTAGTAATAATTTGGAACCCAAAAAAATGTAGATAAAAATTAAAATAACTTTTTCTGTTCCATTAAAAAAAATTTCTTTCGCATAAAGGAACAACATTTTTTTATAATAAATTATTGATAACATTTCAAATCTTCATCTTACAAAAACCCATTTTCTAATAGACAAATTTACCACTCCAACATTTCACAATTGTTACATAACTTTATCTTACCTATCGAAATATAAAAAATATCCCAATCGTACTTAATGTACCTATATACCGCGGGATGCCGACAATTAATGATTTCTCTTGATGCATCAGCTTACAATATTACTGAAATATGGCTTGCGTAATACTCCACATTCATAGTGATTCAGAAAGATCTGTCAACCAACCAGCCAACCAACAAGATGAGCAATGTGTTGGCGAATGATTAGTTGAAAATAGGACAACTTCTTTTTATTAAAAGTTTATAAGAAGAGGTTTATCTATTATACTGATTGTTCTTATAGATAGTATCCAAAATAAATATTGGCAAACTAACAAATAATTATAAAAATAAATAAATTTATATTTTGTTTTTTAAATAAGACATAATATATCGCTATTGAATTAACTTTAAACAGTGGATGTCTATTTAAAAAATTTCATTCTGTAAACATTCGATTTAGCTATTATAGGGGCACGACCATCGAGAACGGATTTACATATGAACTGGTTTCAAGAAATTCCAAAAAATAGGGCACCGAACAAGTGAAAGTGAAACGCGGAGAATTCTCAAAAATTAAATGAAATGGATTAGGTTGTCTTGTCTATACTTCTGTTGCATAATTATAGTTTTTTCTAAGTAGTATCATTGAAAAAGTAGCACACTGCGTGTTATAACTCAAGCTATAAGCCAAATTATGCATTTTTTATTTATTTTAAATGTAACCTAACGTAATAAAAATTATAGCTTAAAAATATATTTAAAAAAATGGCTGTTTTAGTTTTATTCCTTTTCTTATTTGATATGATTCAAATTAGGTAGTATATAAAATGAAGCGGAATGTGGAAAACAAGACAGCTTACCTACAACCAGGTGCTAAAAGTGAAAGTTTAAAAGTCTTAACAAATAATCATATCCTTTGTTCCAATTATCGTTCAAAACTAGTTATCAAATATCTTAACTATTAGTGACAATAAAGAAGCTGTATTATTATAGGTAAATACATCATCAATAAACGAGTTTTGCTGATAGAATAGATGGCAGCACACAGTACATTTGGGTAATTCATACATATACCTATATATGAAATTAAATACGCAAACGTTTTGACAACTTTACAAAGCAAAAGTTCCCAATTTGCATTGTGGGTTACAAAATTTTTTTACCGATTCTGGTCAAGGTGTTACACACATAGACAGACACAAAGTTTTAATGTCGAAAAAGATATTTAGAACATTTTTATATAATTAATCTTTTTCGAGTAAAACTTTTTTTAACGTTCTATTAAAGATATTGCAACTTTGTCAAAAGTTCACTTCTACACGATTTCGTACAAAAAAGTACCTATTCAAATAATACCTACTGAAATTTCCTTCAAATTTAATTTTTTTATTTTCCAACAATTTTCATAATTTTTTGTTTATAGTAGCTACACTGATTTTTTTTATTGATCAAAAGAATGTTTTTTCCAAAATGAAGAATTGCTAAGATGCAACCTGTTTTAGTTTATTCAATGTCAATTGCAGAAATATAAAAACAAAATTCCCGAATGTGCCGACAAGTTGCTTTGATGTGCCGGCATTGGCATTTGTTCTGCAATTGAAAATAGATAAACGGTACCACTCTTTTTTCCAATGACTACAATCATTCTAACTTTGACAAACTTTTTGCTCGAAAACACTCAAAAGAATTTTTTTGAATCAAATAACTTTCATTTCCTTTAAACCCATTAAACAAAAAACGATTATAGGTGAAATCATAGATTTTTTGAAAATCGGAAAACATTTTTTTCTACAACTGCTATGAAAAGTAGCGAATTTCTCATAGCTTACTTAATTTCAAAATCGTACCGTTCGGGAATACTTTTCCTCACGGCACTTTGGAGAATCAACAAAAATCGACAAAAACTTAGTTGGCTGCTGTTAAGCTTTAAATAGTTGTCACAACTGTCAGATTATAGAAGTTTTTTAAATTCTTAAGGTAGTTTTTATTCGTGCTTTGATAAAAATCGCAATTTCCATTAAATGTAATTTTAATAAGACATATACTTATTTATAATAAATAATATCGATACTGACAGTAGTGACGATTTTGATAATACTCCGCAAGAGATATTGGAAAGAGCCGCAAAAGTAACGTTAGATTTGTTGCCGGTAATTTCAAGAAAAAAGTTTGAATTGGCATACGAAATATTTATGGAATGGAGAAGAAATACAAAAATAAAATTAAAAAAATTATTCAACTGTTAAGAGGTAGGATACTTTCATGTTATTTTAGCTTTGCTAACCATAAAAATAAATATTAAGTTACATTACTTGTATTCTTTAAATATCTGCAGTTGTAGAAAAAATATAGTGTGCAACACGTGGGGAAAGTACTTTTCTCACTCATGTGTTTGCGACACTCGCCCTTCAGGCTCGTGCCACAAACTTTCACACTCGTGAGAAAAGTTGAACTTTCCCCACTTGTTGCACAATATACTATACTATACCGAAATCACGATCGAGTCGGAGTAATATATCTGTCAAAACAGGAAAGTTCAGATGTGGATGATGCCTATATATTAAAAATCAATCATCATTTAAAAATATTTTTTTTTGAATATTTATTATTGAGTATTATTTCTATATGTAGGTACTTACAAAATGAAAATATTGAATTTACCAAGTTTACCCATCAAAAAAAGACAAAAAACAAAAAATTGGCCTTAGCCAACCAAAAAAAAATTTTTTTCAGGGGTGAATTACGAGGGGACTCGCCTAAAACAAGCACCCCGGCGCCGCCGATTAAATTACAATTATTTAAGTTTAAAATAGTAACAAAAAAATAATAATACAAACAAATACACCCTAATTTTCCCAACCATGAGCTCATCAGAGTCTTAAAAGGGATTAAAATACGGATAATAAAAACCAGGCGGCACAGGCAAAATTCTTAATTTTAACACACCTTTTAACTACAGGCTATTTAAAATCACAGATTTTGATTGAGCCGCCTGTGCTGTAAAACTCCCATAAAATTTTGATTTATTACTCCGTGTCGATCGCTATTTCACTATAGTATAAAAGAGGACTTTTTCAGAAATTTCCTTTAAAGATAGAACCATAAAACCATAAATTTTTGCAATTTTACGAGCTACAATTTTGATAATAATTCTTTTACTCGAGAAATTGATAGTTTCCAAGAAAATTACGGAAAACAGAATTTTACCTCCGTTAACCGCCTACATCATGTTCGTTATTGCTATCCAAAGGAACTTTTAAAGTTTAGTTTAAAACATAAAAATAAAGATCCACCCAAAAATCTAGCTCTTGTCAATCTTTGCCATGTGAGGTAACATAAATTTTATACAATACGAAAGAAGCAATCTTTAGCGATCTAGATTTTTTTATTGCATATTCTTACAGTATATTCTTTCAAGAATATGTCTATCAAATCTATTGAAACTTTTGTGAAAATGTCTTTTAATCATATCCGTCTACAAGGTCAAATTTTATTTTAAAGCTATAATGACGTTTTCTTCAAAATTAGTGGACAAGATAATTTAAAATTTATTTTATACCCAGTTTGAATAAACCGGTATCGATCTTTGCAGATTGCTTTCACTCAATAAAACACAAGGTTACTACCTCCATGGTAAAATTGTGACGTTGGATGAGATAATGAGATGTGTCAATTATAATGTTAATTTATTAAAACTGAATCGGCGGCAATGGGTTTTACTTTTATTTGCTTCAGTTTGTAAATGTGTTTTAAGGTAGGTTTCTCTAAATTCATCTTTCTCAAAACTATATTTTCCTAGATGGTTCTCTAAATTAAGCATTTTCAAATGCACAAATATAAAAATAAAATTCTCAGAAGTGCCGATAAGTTGCTTTGATCGGCTTTAGCGGCTTGAGAGGACCGCAAAGTTTCACAATTTTCACATATTTTTTTCAAGGCTCCGTGTTATTTCCAAAGTACCACATTAGGACAGTAACATTTTTTTTACCATTTTTCATGTGGATATACTCATATTCATGCATATAATAAAATAAAATATGAGGAAAAATATTTAAATTTGCTGTTTTTTTTTGCTGTATATTTCTTTTAAAAAAGTTACTAACGAAGTTCTCTCAGCTCGATATCCGGATTTAGTTTTCCTCGATTTTTTTTTATACATAAATATTATTTGTAGTTTGTTTCATGAATTGAAGCAAGATGTATTTAGGCAACATAATATTGTCGATCGTAGGTCTTATAGTCAAGCTACCCTTTAAAATCAAGTATAACATGAAATATATTTAAGTTCAACACTTGCATGTATCGAAAACATTAAACAATTCAAATAAATATTCACCTGCTTTATATTTTATCTATTACGTCAAATTTCCATAAAATTAAAAATCACTATTTATTTTGGACACGACAATTCACTTGCAATTTTATTTCGAAAATTTGCACCACCGTCATAAATGAAATATTTGCCGTAATTCAATTAAGTATAAATAATTTAAATCAATTTCAGTCAATTACGAAGTATTTTTCCGATATTACCGATTTTGTGTTGTTTCAAATGACATTAACGTTTAAAACGGCTGTAACTGACAATAGTTAATAAAAACAAGTCAAACTGTACCCATGCTTTCTTGTTATTTAACATGTATTTCCGACCGTAGTGTAACTGCGAGTAGGTAGGAACTAACAAGTGACGAAACACTTGTGAAGTGAAAAGGCAAAACCGTTTTTGCTGTTATTAAAAGTAGGGGGTAGGGGTCCAGTCAGTAGTCAGTAGTGTTGGAATGCTTGATCTTGTGAACGTATTTACTGTGATTTGCGCCAATCTACTTAGTTAATCCTCCGGACTGAAGTGATAGAGATTAGAGCGAGACAAGGGTGATAATAATACTTTTTCAAAAAATTCGATTTGATGGGTTTTTCCAAAAATATATAAACGCTTAATAAATGTTTAAGAAATATTTGGATAGTAATCCATTTTCGGTGCTTATTATTATTATTAAATCGTTCACCATTATATCTCGACTATCCGTCTATCCGAGGAGATAGCTCAATAATTAAAAAGGCTTTTGCATAAACTTTAAGGGGAAGGGTTTTTTGAAATTTTTAAATACGTTTTAATAGTAGATTAGATAATTCAACTTTGTGATAACTATAATAAAACATTATTTGTCAAAATTAATTAAGGCGGGGTGCCGAGGACGATTTAGGTCATTTTTTGAACGCCTATATCTCGACTATCCGAAGAGATAGCTCAAAAATTAAAAAAGATTCGGAATCTGCTCGTCCAAATCTACAAAATGCCCTTTAGTACCATTCGATATCGTTAATAATAAGGGAGATACAAAACATGGATTTTTTAGAAAATCACTCAAAAATCCATATAACTCCCCCAAAATCGTCAGAATTTAAATTTTGAGATATATCATGAATTAGTACTTCCATTTACTACATTTTGGCCGAGGGAAAGTACCCCACATGGAGCTTACGGAAATTGGCCCTCGGTTAAAATCTTTGAAACTCGGGGATATTATCCAAAAATCGATGCTGATAAAAAGTCTCCATGGGCGCGAGGTCCTAGGATACTTTATTACAGGATCCTTTAATAAAGTTTGGCTTTGCAATAGCTCTCTAATGTTACAAACAGGCGATTAAGCAATTGATCATAGAAATAGAAACGTTTTTTAATGTAAATAAACATTGTTGCATATTAGAAAGTTATGTTTTAATGTAAACACATTTTCTTTATAACAATTTTCGATATTGTCAAAAACCAAAAGGTACTTTATTAGATGTGCTACCATCTATGGTAAGAAGGTACTTTACTCTTCATTCATATTTTTTGACAAACCTCGTATACGAATGCAAAAAATTGATATCTGATTATTTAATTTTGGGTTTTAGGCAATACAGAACTTTTTATCAAGAATAACTTTTTTTCATAAAACACGTAATAAAAAAGTTTTACATATGGTGCCGACTTAATTGGACACACTGTATATGTATAGATGATATACCGGGTGACAATGAGACTAGGGCGATGCCTATATCTCGTTCATTTTTCAACCGATTTGAATAAAATTTGGAAAATAGATATGAGAAACAATTTTGGATTGACAGTCGTATAAAAACAAAATAGCGGACTTCCGATTTCGCCATAAATGTTACCAACTTCGATTTTAAAATGGAACACCCTGTATATTTGATGTTTTTTAGATTCTATGACTCAAATTACATACGACAGTGTTGCCAAATTTTTTATTTTTTGGGTTAGATAATTTTTTTAAGAGAAACAGTGAAAATAAATGGGTCATGACCAAAATTTCGTTGGGTTAGATAATTTTTTTAAAAGAAACAGTGAAAATAAATAGGTCATAACCAAAATTTCGTTGGGTTAGATGATTTTTTAAAAGAAAAAGTGAAAATAAATGGGTCATGATCAAAATTTCGTTGGGTTGGATAATTTTTTTTAAGAGAAACAGTGAAAATAAATAGGTCACAACCAAAATTTCGTTGGGTTAGATGATTTTTTAAAAGAAAAAGTGAAAATAAATGGGTCATGACCAAAATTTCGTTGTGTTAGATAAATTTTTTAAGAGAAACAGTGAAAATAAATAGGTCATAACCAAAATTTCGTTGGGTTAGATGATTTTTTTAAAGAAAAAGTGAAAATAAATGGGTCATGACCAAAATTTCGTTGGGTTAGATAATTTTTTTAAGAGAAACGGTGAAAATAAATGGGTCATGACCAAAATTTCGTTGGGTTAGATGATTTTTTTAAATGAAACAGTGAAAATAAATAGGTCATGACCAAAATTACGTTGTGGTAGATGATTTTTTAAAAAACCTTTTGACGTTTTGCCCTTTGACCTTTTAAACCAACTGGTTGTAAGAGTCAGCAGGAATTTTAAAACAATGGGAAATTCGATCCTGCAGAACGTACTCGTGAATGGTGCTGGTTGCCGGCTTAACTCTGTGTATAGGGTTTTCTTTGTTCTTATCTATATACTTATCCCCATCCTTCCTTAGGTCAGGCCGCTCCGGTTAGATCGGGTTCCGGTCAGGCCGCTCCGGTTAGATCGGGTTCCGGTCAGGCCGCTCCGGTTAGATCGGGTTCCGGTCAGGCCGCTCCGGTTAGATCGGGTTCCGGTCAGGCCGCTCCGGTTAGATCGGGTTCCGGTCAGGCCGCTCCGGTTAGATCGGGTTCCGGTCAGGCCGCTCCGGTTAGATCGGGTTCCGGTCAGGCCGCTCCGGTTAGATCGGGTTCCGGTCAGGCCGCTCCGGTTAGATCGGGTTCCGGTCAGGCCGCTCCGGTTAGATCGGGTTCCGGTCAGGCCGCTCCGGTTAGATCGGGTTCCGGTCAGGCCGCTCCGGTTAGATCGGGTTCCGGTCAGGCCGCTCCGGTTAGATCGGGTTCCGGTCAGGCCGCTCCGGTTAGATCGGGTTCCGGTCAGGCCGCTCCGGTTAGATCGGGTTCCGGTCAGGCCGCTCCGGTTAGATCGGGTGATGATTTTTTGAAAGAAATAGTGAAAATAAATGGGTCATAACCAAAATTTCGTCGGGTTAGATGATTTTTTAAAAAACCTTTAGACGTTATGCCCTGTTGACCTTTCAAACCAACTGGTTGTAAGAGTCAGCAGGAATCTTGAAACAATGGGAAATTCGAGCCTGGAGAACAGACTCGTCGATGGCGCTGTTTTCTGGCTTATCTCGGTGTATAGGGTTTTCTTAGATCTTATGTATGTACTTATCTTCTTCCTTCCTTAGATCGGGTTCCGGTCAGGTTCCGGTCAGGCCGCTCCGGTTAGATCGGGTTCCGGTCAGGCCGCTCCGGTTAGATCGGGTTCCGGTCAGGCCGCTCCGGTTAGATCGGGTTCCGGTCAGGCCGCTCCGGTTAGATCGGGTGATGATTTTTTAAAAGAAATAGTGAAAATAAATGGGTCATAACCAAAATTTCGTCGGGTTAGATGATTTTTTAAAAAACCTTTAGACGTTATGCCCTGTTGACCTTTCAAACCAACTGGTTGTAAGAGTCAGCAGGAATCTTGAAACAATGGGAAATTCGAGCCTGGAGAACAGACTCGTCGATGGCGCTGTTTTCTGGCTTATCTCGGTGTATAGGGTTTTCTTAGATCTTATGTATGTACTTATCTTCTTCCTTCCTTAGATCGGGTTCCGGTCAGGTTCCGGTCAGGCCGCTCCGGTTAGATCGGGTTCCGGTCAGGCCGCTCCGGTTAGATCGGGTTCCGGTCAGGCCGCTCCGGTTAGATCGGGTCCCGGTCAGGCCGTTCCGGTTAGATCGGGTTCTGGTCAGGCCGCTCCGGTTAGATCGGGTTCCGGTCAGGCCGCTCCGGTTAGATCGGGTTCCGGTCAGGCCGCTCCGGTTAGATCGGGTTCCGGTCAGGCCGCTCCGGTTAGATCGGGTTCCGGTCAGGCCGCTCCGGTTAGATCGGGTTCCGGTCAGGCCGCTCCGGTTAGATCGGGTTCCGGTCAGGCCGCTCCGGTTAGATCGGGTTCCGGTCAGGCCGCTCCGGTTAGATCGGGTTCCGGTCAGGCCGCTCCGGTTAGATCGGGTTCCGGTCAGGCCGCTCCGGTTAGATCGGGTGATGATTTTTTAAAAGAAATAGTGAAAATAAATGGGTCATAACCAAAATTTCGTCGGGTTAGATGATTTTTTAAAAAACCTTTAGACGTTATGCCCTGTTGACCTTTCAAACCAACTGGTTGTAAGAGTCAGCAGGAATCTTGAAACAATGGGAAATTCGAGCCTGGAGAACAGACTCGTCGATGGCGCTGTTTTCTGGCTTATCTCGGTGTATAGGGTTTTCTTAGATCTTATGTATGTACTTATCTTCTTCCTTCCTTAGATCGGGTTCCGGTCAGGTTCCGGTCAGGCCGCTCCGGTTAGATCGGGTTCCGGTCAGGCCGCTCCGGTTAGATCGGGTTCCGGTCAGGCCGCTCCGGTTAGATCGGGTTCCGGTCAGGCCGCTCCGGTTAGATCGGGTCCCGGTCAGGCCGTTCCGGTTAGATCGGGTTCTGGTCAGGCCGCTCCGGTTAGATCGGGTTCCGGTCAGGCCGCTCCGGTTAGATCGGGTTCCGGTCAGGCCGCTCCGGTTAGATCGGGTTCCGGTCAGGCCGCTCCGGTTAGATCGGGTTCCGGTCAGGCCGCTCCGGTTAGATCGGGTTCCGGTCAGGCCGCTCCGGTTAGATCGGGTTCCGGTCAGGCCGCTCCGGTTAGATCGGGTTCCGGTCAGGCCGCTCCGGTTAGATCGGGTTCCGGTCAGGCCGCTCCGGTTAGATCGGGTTCCGGTCAGGCCGCTCCGGTTAGATCGGGTGATGATTTTTTAAAAGAAATAGTGAAAATAAATGGGTCATAACCAAAATTTCGTCGGGTTAGATGATTTTTTAAAAAACCTTTAGACGTTATGCCCTGTTGACCTTTCAAACCAACTGGTTGTAAGAGTCAGCAGGAATCTTGAAACAATGGGAAATTCGAGCCTGGAGAACAGACTCGTCGATGGCGCTGTTTTCTGGCTTATCTCGGTGTATAGGGTTTTCTTAGATCTTATGTATGTACTTATCTTCTTCCTTCCTTAGATCGGGTTCCGGTCAGGTTCCGGTCAGGCCGCTCCGGTTAGATCGGGTTCCGGTCAGGCCGCTCCGGTTAGATCGGGTTCCGGTCAGGCCGCTCCGGTTAGATCGGGTTCCGGTCAGGCCGCTGTTTTTTAGATTCTATGACTCAAATTACATACGACAGTGTTGCCAAATTTTTTATTTTTTGGGTTAGATAATTTTTTTAAGAGAAACAGTGAAAATAAATGGGTCATGACCAAAATTTCGTTGGGTTAGATAATTTTTTTAAAAGAAACAGTGAAAATAAATAGGTCATAACCAAAATTTCGTTGGGTTAGATGATTTTTTAAAAGAAAAAGTGAAAATAAATGGGTCATGATCAAAATTTCGTTGGGTTGGATAATTTTTTTTAAGAGAAACAGTGAAAATAAATAGGTCACAACCAAAATTTCGTTGGGTTAGATGATTTTTTAAAAGAAAAAGTGAAAATAAATGGGTCATGACCAAAATTTCGTTGTGTTAGATAAATTTTTTAAGAGAAACAGTGAAAATAAATAGGTCATAACCAAAATTTCGTTGGGTTAGATGATTTTTTTAAAGAAAAAGTGAAAATAAATGGGTCATGACCAAAATTTCGTTGGGTTAGATAATTTTTTTAAGAGAAACGGTGAAAATAAATGGGTCATGACCAAAATTTCGTTGGGTTAGATGATTTTTTTAAATGAAACAGTGAAAATAAATAGGTCATGACCAAAATTACGTTGTGGTAGATGATTTTTTAAAAAACCTTTTGACGTTTTGCCCTTTGACCTTTTAAACCAACTGGTTGTAAGAGTCAGCAGGAATTTTAAAACAATGGGAAATTCGATCCTGCAGAACGTACTCGTGAATGGTGCTGGTTGCCGGCTTAACTCTGTGTATAGGGTTTTCTTTGTTCTTATCTATATACTTATCCCCATCCTTCCTTAGGTCAGGCCGCTCCGGTTAGATCGGGTTCCGGTCAGGCCGCTCCGGTTAGATCGGGTTCCGGTCAGGCCGCTCCGGTTAGATCGGGTTCCGGTCAGGCCGCTCCGGTTAGATCGGGTTCCGGTCAGGCCGCTCCGGTTAGATCGGGTTCCGGTCAGGCCGCTCCGGTTAGATCGGGTTCCGGTCAGGCCGCTCCGGTTAGATCGGGTTCCGGTCAGGCCGCTCCGGTTAGATCGGGTTCCGGTCAGGCCGCTCCGGTTAGATCGGGTTCCGGTCAGGCCGCTCCGGTTAGATCGGGTTCCGGTCAGGCCGCTCCGGTTAGATCGGGTTCCGGTCAGGCCGCTCCGGTTAGATCGGGTTCCGGTCAGGCCGCTCCGGTTAGATCGGGTTCCGGTCAGGCCGCTCCGGTTAGATCGGGTTCCGGTCAGGCCGCTCCGGTTAGATCGGGTTCCGGTCAGGCCGCTCCGGTTAGATCGGGTTCCGGTCAGGCCGCTCCGGTTAGATCGGGTTCCGGTCAGGCCGCTCCGGTTAGATCGGGTTCCGGTCAGGCCGCTCCGGTTAGATCGGGTTCCGGTCAGGCCGCTCCGGTTAGATCGGGTTCCGGTCAGGCCGCTCCGGTTAGATCGGGTTCCGGTCAGGCCGCTCCGGTTAGATCGGGTTCCGGTCAGGCCGCTCCGGTTAGATCGGGTTCCGGTCAGGCCGCTCCGGTTAGATCGGGTTCCGGTCAGGCCGCTCCGGTTAGATCGGGTTCCGGTCAGGCCGCTCCGGTTAGATCGGGTTCCGGTCAGGCCGCTCCGGTTAGATCGGGTTCCGGTCAGGCCGCTCCGGTTAGATCGGGTTCCGGTCAGGCCGCTCCGGTTAGATCGGGTTCCGGTCAGGCCGCTCCGGTTAGATCGGGTTCCGGTCAGGCCGCTCCGGTTAGATCGGGTTCTGGTCAGGCCGCTCCGGTTAGATCGGGTTCCGGTCAGGCCGCTCCGGTTAGATCGGGTTCCGGTCAGGCCGCTCCGGTTAGATCGGGTTCCGGTCAGGCCGCTCCGGTTAGATCGGGTTCCGGTCAGGCCGCTCCGGTTAGATCGGGTTCCGGTCAGGCCGCTCCGGTTAGATCGGGTTCCGGTCAGGCCGCTCCGGTTAGATCGGGTTCCGGTCAGGCCGCTCCGGTTAGATCGGGTTCCGGTCAGGCCGCTCCGGTTAGATCGGGTTCCGGTCAGGCCGCTCCGGTTAGATCGGGTGATGATTTTTTAAAAGAAATAGTGAAAATAAATGGGTCATAACCAAAATTTCGTCGGGTTAGATGATTTTTTAAAAAACCTTTAGACGTTATGCCCTGTTGACCTTTCAAACCAACTGGTTGTAAGAGTCAGCAGGAATCTTGAAACAATGGGAAATTCGAGCCTGGAGAACAGACTCGTCGATGGCGCTGTTTTCTGGCTTATCTCGGTGTATAGGGTTTTCTTAGATCTTATGTATGTACTTATCTTCTTCCTTCCTTAGATCGGGTTCCGGTCAGGTTCCGGTCAGGCCGCTCCGGTTAGATCGGGTTCCGGTCAGGCCGCTCCGGTTAGATCGGGTTCCGGTCAGGCCGCTCCGGTTAGATCGGGTTCCGGTCAGGCCGCTCCGGTTAGATCGGGTTCCGGTCAGGCCGCTGTTTTTTAGATTCTATGACTCAAATTACATACGACAGTGTTGCCAAATTTTTTATTTTTTGGGTTAGATAATTTTTTTAAGAGAAACAGTGAAAATAAATGGGTCATGACCAAAATTTCGTTGGGTTAGATAATTTTTTTAAAAGAAACAGTGAAAATAAATAGGTCATAACCAAAATTTCGTTGGGTTAGATGATTTTTTAAAAGAAAAAGTGAAAATAAATGGGTCATGATCAAAATTTCGTTGGGTTGGATAATTTTTTTTAAGAGAAACAGTGAAAATAAATAGGTCACAACCAAAATTTCGTTGGGTTAGATGATTTTTTAAAAGAAAAAGTGAAAATAAATGGGTCATGACCAAAATTTCGTTGTGTTAGATAAATTTTTTAAGAGAAACAGTGAAAATAAATAGGTCATAACCAAAATTTCGTTGGGTTAGATGATTTTTTTAAAGAAAAAGTGAAAATAAATGGGTCATGACCAAAATTTCGTTGGGTTAGATAATTTTTTTAAGAGAAACGGTGAAAATAAATGGGTCATGACCAAAATTTCGTTGGGTTAGATGATTTTTTTAAATGAAACAGTGAAAATAAATAGGTCATGACCAAAATTACGTTGTGGTAGATGATTTTTTAAAAAACCTTTTGACGTTTTGCCCTTTGACCTTTTAAACCAACTGGTTGTAAGAGTCAGCAGGAATTTTAAAACAATGGGAAATTCGATCCTGCAGAACGTACTCGTGAATGGTGCTGGTTGCCGGCTTAACTCTGTGTATAGGGTTTTCTTTGTTCTTATCTATATACTTATCCCCATCCTTCCTTAGGTCAGGCCGCTCCGGTTAGATCGGGTTCCGGTCAGGCCGCTCCGGTTAGATCGGGTTCCGGTCAGGCCGCTCCGGTTAGATCGGGTTCCGGTCAGGCCGCTCCGGTTAGATCGGGTTCCGGTCAGGCCGCTCCGGTTAGATCGGGTTCCGGTCAGGCCGCTCCGGTTAGATCGGGTTCCGGTCAGGCCGCTCCGGTTAGATCGGGTTCCGGTCAGGCCGCTCCGGTTAGATCGGGTTCCGGTCAGGCCGCTCCGGTTAGATCGGGTTCCGGTCAGGCCGCTCCGGTTAGATCGGGTTCCGGTCAGGCCGCTCCGGTTAGATCGGGTTCCGGTCAGGCCGCTCCGGTTAGATCGGGTTCCGGTCAGGCCGCTCCGGTTAGATCGGGTTCCGGTCAGGCCGCTCCGGTTAGATCGGGTTCCGGTCAGGCCGCTCCGGTTAGATCGGGTTCCGGTCAGGCCGCTCCGGTTAGATCGGGTTCCGGTCAGGCCGCTCCGGTTAGATCGGGTTCCGGTCAGGCCGCTCCGGTTAGATCGGGTTCCGGTCAGGCCGCTCCGGTTAGATCGGGTTCCGGTCAGGCCGCTCCGGTTAGATCGGGTTCCGGTCAGGCCGCTCCGGTTAGATCGGGTTCCGGTCAGGCCGCTCCGGTTAGATCGGGTTCCGGTCAGGCCGCTCCGGTTAGATCGGGTTCCGGTCAGGCCGCTCCGGTTAGATCGGGTTCCGGTCAGGCCGCTCCGGTTAGATCGGGTTCCGGTCAGGCCGCTCCGGTTAGATCGGGTTCCGGTCAGGCCGCTCCGGTTAGATCGGGTTCCGGTCAGGCCGCTCCGGTTAGATCGGGTTCCGGTCAGGCCGCTCCGGTTAGATCGGGTTCCGGTCAGGCCGCTCCGGTTAGATCGGGTTCTGGTCAGGCCGCTCCGGTTAGATCGGGTTCCGGTCAGGCCGCTCCGGTTAGATCGGGTTCCGGTCAGGCCGCTCCGGTTAGATCGGGTTCCGGTCAGGCCGCTCCGGTTAGATCGGGTTCCGGTCAGGCCGCTCCGGTTAGATCGGGTTCCGGTCAGGCCGCTCCGGTTAGATCGGGTTCCGGTCAGGCCGCTCCGGTTAGATCGGGTTCCGGTCAGGCCGCTCCGGTTAGATCGGGTTCCGGTCAGGCCGCTCCGGTTAGATCGGGTTCCGGTCAGGCCGCTCCGGTTAGATCGGGTGATGATTTTTTAAAAGAAATAGTGAAAATAAATGGGTCATAACCAAAATTTCGTCGGGTTAGATGATTTTTTAAAAAACCTTTAGACGTTATGCCCTGTTGACCTTTCAAACCAACTGGTTGTAAGAGTCAGCAGGAATCTTGAAACAATGGGAAATTCGAGCCTGGAGAACAGACTCGTCGATGGCGCTGTTTTCTGGCTTATCTCGGTGTATAGGGTTTTCTTAGATCTTATGTATGTACTTATCTTCTTCCTTCCTTAGATCGGGTTCCGGTCAGGTTCCGGTCAGGCCGCTCCGGTTAGATCGGGTTCCGGTCAGGCCGCTCCGGTTAGATCGGGTTCCGGTCAGGCCGCTCCGGTTAGATCGGGTTCCGGTCAGGCCGCTCCGGTTAGATCGGGTTCCGGTCAGGCCGCTGTTTTTTAGATTCTATGACTCAAATTACATACGACAGTGTTGCCAAATTTTTTATTTTTTGGGTTAGATAATTTTTTTAAGAGAAACAGTGAAAATAAATGGGTCATGACCAAAATTTCGTTGGGTTAGATAATTTTTTTAAAAGAAACAGTGAAAATAAATAGGTCATAACCAAAATTTCGTTGGGTTAGATGATTTTTTAAAAGAAAAAGTGAAAATAAATGGGTCATGATCAAAATTTCGTTGGGTTGGATAATTTTTTTTAAGAGAAACAGTGAAAATAAATAGGTCACAACCAAAATTTCGTTGGGTTAGATGATTTTTTAAAAGAAAAAGTGAAAATAAATGGGTCATGACCAAAATTTCGTTGTGTTAGATAAATTTTTTAAGAGAAACAGTGAAAATAAATAGGTCATAACCAAAATTTCGTTGGGTTAGATGATTTTTTTAAAGAAAAAGTGAAAATAAATGGGTCATGACCAAAATTTCGTTGGGTTAGATAATTTTTTTAAGAGAAACGGTGAAAATAAATGGGTCATGACCAAAATTTCGTTGGGTTAGATGATTTTTTTAAATGAAACAGTGAAAATAAATAGGTCATGACCAAAATTACGTTGTGGTAGATGATTTTTTAAAAAACCTTTTGACGTTTTGCCCTTTGACCTTTTAAACCAACTGGTTGTAAGAGTCAGCAGGAATTTTAAAACAATGGGAAATTCGATCCTGCAGAACGTACTCGTGAATGGTGCTGGTTGCCGGCTTAACTCTGTGTATAGGGTTTTCTTTGTTCTTATCTATATACTTATCCCCATCCTTCCTTAGGTCAGGCCGCTCCGGTTAGATCGGGTTCCGGTCAGGCCGCTCCGGTTAGATCGGGTTCCGGTCAGGCCGCTCCGGTTAGATCGGGTTCCGGTCAGGCCGCTCCGGTTAGATCGGGTTCCGGTCAGGCCGCTCCGGTTAGATCGGGTTCCGGTCAGGCCGCTCCGGTTAGATCGGGTTCCGGTCAGGCCGCTCCGGTTAGATCGGGTTCCGGTCAGGCCGCTCCGGTTAGATCGGGTTCCGGTCAGGCCGCTCCGGTTAGATCGGGTTCCGGTCAGGCCGCTCCGGTTAGATCGGGTTCCGGTCAGGCCGCTCCGGTTAGATCGGGTTCCGGTCAGGCCGCTCCGGTTAGATCGGGTTCCGGTCAGGCCGCTCCGGTTAGATCGGGTTCCGGTCAGGCCGCTCCGGTTAGATCGGGTTCCGGTCAGGCCGCTCCGGTTAGATCGGGTTCCGGTCAGGCCGCTCCGGTTAGATCGGGTTCCGGTCAGGCCGCTCCGGTTAGATCGGGTTCCGGTCAGGCCGCTCCGGTTAGATCGGGTTCCGGTCAGGCCGCTCCGGTTAGATCGGGTTCCGGTCAGGCCGCTCCGGTTAGATCGGGTTCCGGTCAGGCCGCTCCG
This sequence comes from Crepidodera aurea, assembly GCA_949320105.2. Classification (NCBI taxonomy): domain Eukaryota; kingdom Metazoa; phylum Arthropoda; class Insecta; order Coleoptera; family Chrysomelidae; genus Crepidodera; species Crepidodera aurea. The sequence goes on along the minus strand of OX439475.1, from coordinate 5,056 downwards.
GTTAGATCGGGTTCCGGTCAGGCCGCTCCGGTTAGATCGGGTTCCGGTCAGGCCGCTCCGGTTAGATCGGGTTCCGGTCAGGCCGCTCCGGTTAGATCGGGTTCCGGTCAGGCCGCTCCGGTTAGATCGGGTTCCGGTCAGGTCAGGTCAGGTCAGGTCAGGTCAGGTCAGGTCAGGTCAGGTCAGGTCAGGTCAGGTCAGGTCAGGTCAGGTCAGGTCAGGTCAGGTCAGGTCAGGTCAGGTCAGGTCAGGTCAGGTCAGGTCAGGTCAGGTCAGGTCAGGTCAGGTCAGGTCAGGTCAGGTCAGGTCAGGTCAGGTCAGGTCAGGTCAGGTCAGGTCAGGTCAGGTCAGGTCAGGTCAGGTCAGGTCAGGTCAGGTCAGGTCAGGTCAGGTCAGGTCAGGTCAGGTCAGGTCAGGTCAGGTCAGGTCAGGTCAGGTCAGGTCAGGTCAGGTCAGGTCAGGTCAGGTCAGGTCAGGTCAGGTCAGGTCAGGTCAGGTCAGGTCAGGTCAGGTCAGGTCAGGTCAGGTCAGGTCAGGTCAGGTCAGGTCAGGTCAGGTCAGGTCAGGTCAGGTCAGGTCAGGTCAGGTCAGGTCAGGTCAGGTCAGGTCAGGTCAGGTCAGGTCAGGTCAGGTCAGGTCAGGTCAGGTCAGGTCAGGTCAGGTCAGGTCAGGTCAGGTCAGGTCAGGTCAGGTCAGGTCAGGTCAGGTCAGGTCAGGTCAGGTCAGGTCAGGTCAGGTCAGGTCAGGTCAGGTCAGGTCAGGTCAGGTCAGGTCAGGTCAGGTCAGGTCAGGTCAGGTCAGGTCAGGTCAGGTCAGGTCAGGTCAGGTCAGGTCAGGTCAGGTCAGGTCAGGTCAGGTCAGGTCAGGTCAGGTCAGGTCAGGTCAGGTCAGGTCAGGTCAGGTCAGGTCAGGTCAGGTCAGGTCAGGTCAGGTCAGGTCAGGTCAGGTCAGGTCAGGTCAGGTCAGGTCAGGTCAGGTCAGGTCAGGTCAGGTCAGGTCAGGTCAGGTCAGGTCAGGTCAGGTCAGGTCAGGTCAGGTCAGGTCAGGTCAGGTCAGGTCAGGTCAGGTCAGGTCAGGTCAGGTCAGGTCAGGTCAGGTCAGGTCAGGTCAGGTCAGGTCAGGTCAGGTCAGGTCAGGTCAGGTCAGGTCAGGTCAGGTCAGGTCAGGTCAGGTCAGGTCAGGTCAGGTCAGGTCAGGTCAGGTCAGGTCAGGTCAGGTCAGGTCAGGTCAGGTCAGGTCAGGTCAGGTCAGGTCAGGTCAGGTCAGGTCAGGTCAGGTCAGGTCAGGTCAGGTCAGGTCAGGTCAGGTCAGGTCAGGTCAGGTCAGGTCAGGTCAGGTCAGGTCAGGTCAGGTCAGGTCAGGTCAGGTCAGGTCAGGTCAGGTCAGGTCAGGTCAGGTCAGGTCAGGTCAGGTCAGGTCAGGTCAGGTCAGGTCAGGTCAGGTCAGGTCAGGTCAGGTCAGGTCAGGTCAGGTCAGGTCAGGTCAGGTCAGGTCAGGTCAGGTCAGGTCAGGTCAGGTCAGGTCAGGTCAGGTCAGGTCAGGTCAGGTCAGGTCAGGTCAGGTCAGGTCAGGTCAGGTCAGGTCAGGTCAGGTCAGGTCAGGTCAGGTCAGGTCAGGTCAGGTCAGGTCAGGTCAGGTCAGGTCAGGTCAGGTCAGGTCAGGTCAGGTCAGGTCAGGTCAGGTCAGGTCAGGTCAGGTCAGGTCAGGTCAGGTCAGGTCAGGTCAGGTCAGGTCAGGTCAGGTCAGGTCAGGTCAGGTCAGGTCAGGTCAGGTCAGGTCAGGTCAGGTCAGGTCAGGTCAGGTCAGGTCAGGTCAGGTCAGGTCAGGTCAGGTCAGGTCAGGTCAGGTCAGGTCAGGTCAGGTCAGGTCAGGTCAGGTCAGGTCAGGTCAGGTCAGGTCAGGTCAGGTCAGGTCAGGTCAGGTCAGGTCAGGTCAGGTCAGGTCAGGTCAGGTCAGGTCAGGTCAGGTCAGGTCAGGTCAGGTCAGGTCAGGTCAGGTCAGGTCAGGTCAGGTCAGGTCAGGTCAGGTCAGGTCAGGTCAGGTCAGGTCAGGTCAGGTCAGGTCAGGTCAGGTCAGGTCAGGTCAGGTCAGGTCAGGTCAGGTCAGGTCAGGTCAGGTCAGGTCAGGTCAGGTCAGGTCAGGTCAGGTCAGGTCAGGTCAGGTCAGGTCAGGTCAGGTCAGGTCAGGTCAGGTCAGGTCAGGTCAGGTCAGGTCAGGTCAGGTCAGGTCAGGTCAGGTCAGGTCAGGTCAGGTCAGGTCAGGTCAGGTCAGGTCAGGTCAGGTCAGGTCAGGTCAGGTCAGGTCAGGTCAGGTCAGGTCAGGTCAGGTCAGGTCAGGTCAGGTCAGGTCAGGTCAGGTCAGGTCAGGTCAGGTCAGGTCAGGTCAGGTCAGGTCAGGTCAGGTCAGGTCAGGTCAGGTCAGGTCAGGTCAGGTCAGGTCAGGTCAGGTCAGGTCAGGTCAGGTCAGGTCAGGTCAGGTCAGGTCAGGTCAGGTCAGGTCAGGTCAGGTCAGGTCAGGTCAGGTCAGGTCAGGTCAGGTCAGGTCAGGTCAGGTCAGGTCAGGTCAGGTCAGGTCAGGTCAGGTCAGGTCAGGTCAGGTCAGGTCAGGTCAGGTCAGGTCAGGTCAGGTCAGGTCAGGTCAGGTCAGGTCAGGTCAGGTCAGGTCAGGTCAGGTCAGGTCAGGTCAGGTCAGGTCAGGTCAGGTCAGGTCAGGTCAGGTCAGGTCAGGTCAGGTCAGGTCAGGTCAGGTCAGGTCAGGTCAGGTCAGGTCAGGTCAGGTCAGGTCAGGTCAGGTCAGGTCAGGTCAGGTCAGGTCAGGTCAGGTCAGGTCAGGTCAGGTCAGGTCAGGTCAGGTCAGGTCAGGTCAGGTCAGGTCAGGTCAGGTCAGGTCAGGTCAGGTCAGGTCAGGTCAGGTCAGGTCAGGTCAGGTCAGGTCAGGTCAGGTCAGGTCAGGTCAGGTCAGGTCAGGTCAGGTCAGGTCAGGTCAGGTCAGGTCAGGTCAGGTCAGGTCAGGTCAGGTCAGGTCAGGTCAGGTCAGGTCAGGTCAGGTCAGGTCAGGTCAGGTCAGGTCAGGTCAGGTCAGGTCAGGTCAGGTCAGGTCAGGTCAGGTCAGGTCAGGTCAGGTCAGGTCAGGTCAGGTCAGGTCAGGTCAGGTCAGGTCAGGTCAGGTCAGGTCAGGTCAGGTCAGGTCAGGTCAGGTCAGGTCAGGTCAGGTCAGGTCAGGTCAGGTCAGGTCAGGTCAGGTCAGGTCAGGTCAGGTCAGGTCAGGTCAGGTCAGGTCAGGTCAGGTCAGGTCAGGTCAGGTCAGGTCAGGTCAGGTCAGGTCAGGTCAGGTCAGGTCAGGTCAGGTCAGGTCAGGTCAGGTCAGGTCAGGTCAGGTCAGGTCAGGTCAGGTCAGGTCAGGTCAGGTCAGGTCAGGTCAGGTCAGGTCAGGTCAGGTCAGGTCAGGTCAGGTCAGGTCAGGTCAGGTCAGGTCAGGTCAGGTCAGGTCAGGTCAGGTCAGGTCAGGTCAGGTCAGGTCAGGTCAGGTCAGGTCAGGTCAGGTCAGGTCAGGTCAGGTCAGGTCAGGTCAGGTCAGGTCAGGTCAGGTCAGGTCAGGTCAGGTCAGGTCAGGTCAGGTCAGGTCAGGTCAGGTCAGGTCAGGTCAGGTCAGGTCAGGTCAGGTCAGGTCAGGTCAGGTCAGGTCAGGTCAGGTCAGGTCAGGTCAGGTCAGGTCAGGTCAGGTCAGGTCAGGTCAGGTCAGGTCAGGTCAGGTCAGGTCAGGTCAGGTCAGGTCAGGTCAGGTCAGGTCAGGTCAGGTCAGGTCAGGTCAGGTCAGGTCAGGTCAGGTCAGGTCAGGTCAGGTCAGGTCAGGTCAGGTCAGGTCAGGTCAGGTCAGGTCAGGTCAGGTCAGGTCAGGTCAGGTCAGGTCAGGTCAGGTCAGGTCAGGTCAGGTCAGGTCAGGTCAGGTCAGGTCAGGTCAGGTCAGGTCAGGTCAGGTCAGGTCAGGTCAGGTCAGGTCAGGTCAGGTCAGGTCAGGTCAGGTCAGGTCAGGTCAGGTCAGGTCAGGTCAGGTCAGGTCAGGTCAGGTCAGGTCAGGTCAGGTCAGGTCAGGTCAGGTCAGGTCAGGTCAGGTCAGGTCAGGTCAGGTCAGGTCAGGTCAGGTCAGGTCAGGTCAGGTCAGGTCAGGTCAGGTCAGGTCAGGTCAGGTCAGGTCAGGTCAGGTCAGGTCAGGTCAGGTCAGGTCAGGTCAGGTCAGGTCAGGTCAGGTCAGGTCAGGTCAGGTCAGGTCAGGTCAGGTCAGGTCAGGTCAGGTCAGGTCAGGTCAGGTCAGGTCAGGTCAGGTCAGGTCAGGTCAGGTCAGGTCAGGTCAGGTCAGGTCAGGTCAGGTCAGGTCAGGTCAGGTCAGGTCAGGTCAGGTCAGGTCAGGTCAGGTCAGGTCAGGTCAGGTCAGGTCAGGTCAGGTCAGGTCAGGTCAGGTCAGGTCAGGTCAGGTCAGGTCAGGTCAGGTCAGGTCAGGTCAGGTCAGGTCAGGTCAGGTCAGGTCAGGTCAGGTCAGGTCAGGTCAGGTCAGGTCAGGTCAGGTCAGGTCAGGTCAGGTCAGGTCAGGTCAGGTCAGGTCAGGTCAGGTCAGGTCAGGTCAGGTCAGGTCAGGTCAGGTCAGGTCAGGTCAGGTCAGGTCAGGTCAGGTCAGGTCAGGTCAGGTCAGGTCAGGTCAGGTCAGGTCAGGTCAGGTCAGGTCAGGTCAGGTCAGGTCAGGTCAGGTCAGGTCAGGTCAGGTCAGGTCAGGTCAGGTCAGGTCAGGTCAGGTCAGGTCAGGTCAGGTCAGGTCAGGTCAGGTCAGGTCAGGTCAGGTCAGGTCAGGTCAGGTCAGGTCAGGTCAGGTCAGGTCAGGTCAGGTCAGGTCAGGTCAGGTCAGGTCAGGTCAGGTCAGGTCAGGTCAGGTCAGGTCAGGTCAGGTCAGGTCAGGTCAGGTCAGGTCAGGTCAGGTCAGGTCAGGTCAGGTCAGGTCAGGTCAGGTCAGGTCAGGTCAGGTCAGGTCAGGTCAGGTCAGGTCAGGTCAGGTCAGGTCAGGTCAG